>OX456488.1:44532331-44983808 GCA_949748235.1 Platypus cylindrus | reverse complement strand
TATTTGAATTGAACAGAAGAAAGCGTAAAATTTAATAACTAGCAATGATAGTATTCCTCAAGTTTATTTCTAACGTCAAACTTATCTGCCTTCTTTTTACAGGGCTTCCATGTTATCCTCGATCCTCCCACTAGATGTATCTTCGATTTTTTAACGTTTATTTGTTGCTGAAAGACGGCGATGTTTTGATTTTGTTTTGATTTATCTATAAAACTTTAAGAAATGTTGCACACGTAAATGGTAAAGATAATCATATAATAAAATTATTATTAACTATTTTTATATCAAAACAAACAATTATTTTATCTGGATGGGTATTGAAACTAGACTTACTGTTATCTCTTACTATGAATACGATTAATGGATTTTCTGAAACGATAGTTTATAGCTGAAAACTTGGTCAGCTAACAAATTATTATAAAAAAATTTTGCCATATTTACATATTTCTTTCTTCTTTAATTTTATCAGTAAATGATCATTTTCAATCATAGCTAGATTTTCACTTACCTATTCAATGACAAATATAGTTTCTACATAATATGAGTCTAAAAACAATTAATACGAAGAAAATTCTCAGTTTAAAATTTAAAACCTAATTCAAAACATATATGTAAGACATAGAAATCACCGATTATTTGAAAAAAGTAATATGGAAAAATATTCTTCAAGAAGAATAGCACCCAAGAAATTTTTGTTTGTATTCGATAGTTTCTTCTAATATTAAATTAATTAAATTTGTCAATTTTTTAATTATTAAATTAACTGATTTAATCGAAAATAAATATAATTTTGTAATTTTATTTAGTTTTATTATAAGATTTAATCATAATTATCTTTTAAACCTATTATATAAATTTACTATAATTATTACAGTACAAAATTATAATACAGTAAAAGTAATTTTTAACTATAAAATAAATTGATGTAAAGCAAAAAAAAAATTAAGTGATCCCATTTCCCCACAATAAATTCCACATAATCCTTCAGGCCTATAGATGGCGTTTGGCCTCATTACAAATGCGTTGAGATTCGATCTATTTAGTATATTGTTGTCTATGAATACCGGCAAAAAAATATTGACGCCATTTTAGACGCTACTATATATTTTTTAAATTTCGCAAATTTCAACTTATCCTAATTTAATTGAGTGCATATTAATTGTTTTTCAATTAAATATTTTGTTGATTCTTTTTTTGGAGTGAAAGTACATAAATAAAGCAACTAGTGAAAAGACACTTTAGTGAAATAAGACAACTATAGAAATTGCTTTAATTAAATATTTTCAAGATTTTGGAATTGATTGATAATAAAAAAAAGCTCTTTAGAGATCAGCCTAGTTTTCAACGTTACATAAGTAGAACAATTTTAGTTTTAGAATTTGGTCTTTGCTTTTGCTTACGTAACTTAACGTAAATCTATCCGATGGAATCAAGTTTTCATCAGGCCCTGATAATCAGGGCGTTCTTTAATTGACCGTTAGAAGTCTGATGTGCATCTTTTGCGTTTTTAAAATCACTGATGAATTTGTGCTTATCCATCCAGATGGCATCAACAGCCGTTGGATTTGAAAGTTGAAGGATTTATGTATTTGCCATGGAGATCTATAATAAGGAGTAGACTCAACCTAACAGAATTTCAAAATATTTGTGGGTCGCAAAATTTTTTCTCCTCCAGAAAAATTCGTGTATATTGCGATGATTGCAGGTGATTGTCAGATCAGTGACGGGGTTTGTTATTGTTGCGTTTTTAAATTATTTTCAAATTTTACATTAATTTTGATATTTAAAATAATCCATAGGATTCCAAAGAAACCATATCACTATTAAATAATTTTTAATAACAATTTCAAAATAAATTTTACATAATAAATTAACAAATATCTTTGTAATATATTTTTACTCAATCTTATAGCACGTCACTGATAATAAAATTAATAAAATGGGGAAAACACAAAACTATGCCAATTTTTTAAATAACTATTGTTGCATTATGTTAAATACTAGCGGAAGTACTCGACTTCGTCCGGGGGACTTCCCGGGCTGAATACTATGAGTACTCGAACTTATTCTGGATTAGGACCGCGGAAATAGCCGTTAATATATATGTTTTCATTGATTGGCTACATGTAACATATCAAAGGTTTCGTCCATGAAGGACTATACTCCCTCTAATACTAGTTTAAACTGAATAGAAACATCTGAAACAGAAACAATCGGTGATATTTTGATATAAATACAAATATTTAGTTATATTTTATTATATATTAACAGCAAGACCAAGCCTTTTTAAAACTTATCATAAATAATTATCAAAAAATGATTTCTGGTAATCTAATTCATGTAAACTTTAATTCTAGATATGTATAGCTATTTTGAAGTGTTTCGCTGCAGTTACTGTTTATTGAACCTGTTGCAAATGGCTCTGAATCTGACTGTTCACAGAGTGTTAGTGACAGCATTGAAGTTCAGTTTAAGCGCTACAACAGTCCCACGTATTTATCCGTAGTATATTTCGCAAGCTAATTAAACTCTTTGCCTATGAATTGAACCCAGATTATATTATCGGACAGATAAAGTTCCATATAAAATTAGTATATTAGCATTCAATAAAAATATCAGTTACTTCGTCAATATAATAGGAAATAAGAAAACCTATTGATTCTACAACTTGCTAGCAATTACAAATTACATAATGTAAAACGATTAAATGCAACTTTTTACTGCAAAGCCTTTTGGTAGACAACGTTTTTTGTTTGTCCATTCGGAGCATATATGTAGAGATGGTTTGGGGTACCAACTCAAGAACAGGCAATATATAATTGGCCATGAGAGAAACATGTAGTTTCCAAATTGATTCCTGCATACTTTAGAGACTGTCTCTGTGCTGTATTAATCGTTACGGAAAAAGCAAGGCGCATTGGGCACTGAAGGCGCCAAAAATCAAATGGCATACCATTAAAAATAAGTGGGATGCGGGGGATACAAACATTCTCCCCTTTACCACAGCCAGTTAAAATTGTTGCCTGAATAACATTTGATGTCAGATGAGTAATACGTAATCTGGTACCATTGCATAATTTTGGAAGATCTAAATTTCTTAATAACATAATTGGTGACATACAGGGCGATGTTTTGCTAATGTTACCACATGGGCCGTGGATCATGCTTCGTAATAATGTCATATAATATGGGATCTTCTTCCTTATCTGGAAGTTCAGCCGATATTATATTATCTATATCCGTAGGTTTAAGCTTGGTCTTTAGCCATATAAGGATGTAAGCATGTGGAAGACCCCTTTTCTGCCATTCAATTGAAAAAATCTAGCATCTAACTTCTCCAAAGACACAAACCTTTGTTATGACTTCGATCAATTTATTCAATTTTTGTTTAAAAACTCTGGCTGTTAAGTCGTGACGGTCAGAAGGTGTTTGGACTGGTGTCAATTCTTCTTGAATTTCAGACCATTTTGGGTTGCAAGTGAAGGTAATGAATAAATCTGGTTGCCCATATGCACGCACGTATGTCATGGCATCTTGAGCATATTCATGTATATGTCTGGGAGTACCTATATATGTTGCGGACATATAACCATTTGACGAATATTTTGAGCGTCTCCGTCATTCATTACAGCATTTCTCAAAGGAATGTAATTTTCAACTCGCAACTGTCTTTGATTTAAACGAATGTATAAAAATCGTTCAGTTTCAACTTTTGCGTACATGTCAACAATAAACTGAAGAAATAATTGTCGATACAATAGAATGTGATTTTCTTGTGTTGTTCGTATCATTATACGTTACGCATAAGAATCATTAGCCGAAACTTTTTTATTAGTTGGTGTATTGGTTTGTGGATTGATTTGTTTTAAATTAAAATGATAGCCATCCTCTCCTTGCCAAAAAATTAGAGGATATTGCAAGGCATCATATGATCTGTGCGTTTCTGCAATCCGCTTTAAACCTGTGTCACATTTTTGAAGCACAATGTCTCTTGCAGATACATTATTTTAAATCAAAACAATTGCCACGTCGTCAACTGTAGGCGCATTAAAGCGCAGTTCGTGTTCTCCAGCAGGTGTTTGATCGGCTCGAATAATCAGCTTGTACTCATCTGTTGGCATTCTTTGTAAAACTGTTTTAAACATATGCACCAAATTATTTTTTTTTAGTAGCAATGTTTGAATCTTCGAGACAATATCTTGTTTTACAGTTGAAAGAAATGGGTTGCAACGTTGATTCGTTGATCACTTTCATTTCCGATGAAGTAGATCTGAAGAAATTTGTTATCTTGATTCGGCTGTAGTAACATGGACCCAATTTTATGATAGATTTGGCCTCGTACTTTAAATGTTAGCATGAATACGGCATTATCATTACTGGGTGCTGCTGTGGTACCAAATGAAGTCATTTGGAAACGAGTTATATTTTCGTATAGTTTGGAAAAAATGATTCGATTCGGGATCTGAAACTGATAAGAGAGTACAATGGCTCTGGAGGTGGAATTAATACCGTTAGTTTCACTTTCCTATTAGAGCAACACATGCCATGAGATTTACCTTTGAATTTCCGCGCTTGGCAATAACGACATACAACAGTCATTTTTCATATGGCTAGCTGATAATTTTTAAGACGATCATATCTAAATCCTTCAAAGTACAGATCTTCACGCTGACGTACTGTCGCTAATTGTGTACTCATTTCTTGTCGCTGTTGACGTAGCTCCGTTGTTTCGAAAACGATTGAGCGTGCATTTGCTATTCGTCGTTGTTGAAGACGTTCTTCAGTTTGCTCTGTTCTGGTGTTTCATTAGCTCTTACTAACTACCAGTTAGCAACTGGATATACTTCAGTGATGGGCCTTTTATTTGGAATTTTTTATCTGAAAATGATGTACGACTATAGTATAGTCATAGTCATAAAATAAATAAAAGGAGGGATCAAACCGAGTCCCGAAACAAATGGCCAAGGTCTCATCTATAATAAAAGACTATTTGAAGTATATACTTTATAAACTTCTTGGCACTTTTTTGGCAAATCGTAATAAAAGTAAGAGGAAAAATATTTACACCGCAATTAATTTTCTTTCCTCCTATCGGTGCTCATTTTCAATGAATATAATAATACTAAAAATAATAAAAATAAGGATAAACATATCGACAAGATGCAATTTAACAAGTAACCATTGATTAATATTTTTTTGTAGTAAACTTTCACTAAACATAAATATAATGCCTCGGCCGCTTATAATTGTTTATCAACAAACCGTCATATACGGCGAAATTTGCTTTTTCGACTGCACGTGTTACCTTCAAAACGTTGCAATGTATTTTATATATGAGCGTTACTTATCTTGGCATACATAATTTACATATGTATTTGTGTATGAAATATATGTAATTGACGAAATCGATTGACAAATTATTATTATTATTCCTCTCTTTTTTCTATCATAGACCAAGCATAATCACTGAATTACTGTATACAGTATATATTATGTATAATAAAAATAAGCAAAAATCAAAAAATTAAAAAAAAAAACAAAACACTAAAAATTGCAAGACAAGAAAGTAAAAATCAAAATGAGAAAAATAGTGGAATGGTGTACTCTGTACGAAACCTTATTGTAGTAGCAGGCTTAGAAATGATTATTGAACCCAATATTGTCAATGTTACTTATTAGAAAAGTTTATGATTATTTTGATTCCATATTCCTATATGTTTAACATTTCATTATCATATATCTAAGTCTTACCATAAACCGATAATAATATATATAACTTTTGAAACGATTAGTGAAACAATATTCATAAGAATAAAGTACTTCCTATTCCTTAGTCTATCTGATATTGTTTATGTTCAATGCAAAGATAAAGATGCAATTATGGCAACGGTATTTGTAATAGTTTGTCGTCGTACCGAAATCAACAAATACTGCACCAGGTTTGCAAAAAATTGCACCATATATTAAAATTCTCCTATTTAAACAAAAAATTATAAATTCATCGCATTCATCACTTTTTCCATAACTAAATTTAGATTTTTTTCGATATTGGTAAAGGTATTTGTGAAGTTAGTAGACTTTTTTGTCTTTGGTATTTAGTATTTAGTACCGTGTCTGGGAAATAAGTTGTTAATACCAAAAATGTCTTTATTAATAACAATGTTTTTATCTTTGCTTTTTTACAGCGAAAATTTTCCAAGCATAAAATAAAACATGAATACAAATAGGTAAGTGTTTATTATGTATATTAGTTAGATATAAATATTACTAATTTTCGTATTTAATCTTATCCATAACTGATAACTGATGATGTAATGATGTAATTATTGATGCATTTTTATTTATATGTTCTTTTTTCATTTTGCAGAACTGAAATTGAAGATGGAGATACGCAAAATAAAATAAGTAGAAGCCTTTGAATTTTCTACAGGTGGCTATCTGATTTAATGCTCTAATATTGCGACACATTATAAGTTCTTGTACTTATATTGTTTTTTATTCTGACGCTATTTTTTATTGTTGCTTTTTTACCTATCATATGATTCTTATATTATTATGGCTATTTAAATTAAGAATTTGTCATAAATTCGAAACAAACCATCCACAGCTATTAAAACACTGCTGTGGTAGCGAACACATTAGATATTGGCTTGTAATATTACATCATGAATCCGATAAGTATAAAATTCAAAGAGCTCTGTTTCTTTTATTCGTGGAGTCTGCAAAAATAATGATCTTCAAATATAAAGGTATAAAACGTAAAGAAAAAATCAGTAATTGAAGTTTAGGTATATCAATATGTATATATATATATATATATATATATATGTATCGTAAAGCCTGTCTACCATTTCTGGTGTAGGCTATATCAATAATAATTTAATTATTTCATTGTTAAATTGCTAGTCAATATGGAGAAAAAGAGGAGGGACCCTCATATCAGCCCCCACCGACCGTGGAAGCTCCCTGCCAAACAGAAACCTCTGAAAACAGAAAGAATGTTGATAGAAGAGGTCGCGGAAGGGGCCGCGGAAGAGGCACTATCGCAAATGATAATCGTGGGAGAGATAGAGGAGGAGGTCGCGTAAGAAATAGAGGACATGGGGCCGGGAGAAATGGAAAAGGAAGTCGCCGTAGAAGGCGCAATGCCATTAGCGTAAGTAGAAGTATGTATGTTATGTCGAATGCATATTAATTTGGTAAACGTAAATTAAAATGAAACTGTAAAATAAAATATGTGTTTTTGGAACTAATAATTAATCATATGTATTTTTTTATATGTTGCACTGCTCCTCCAGACGCCGTCAGCCCTTATAAGGGACAACATAGTAGACAAATCAAAGTTAATTGAAAAATAATTAGTTCGTTTTATTACCATACATACAGACCCATATACATGCATAGAACATATATTGTATGTTGTGCTGCATATATTCATACTTTATTTATATTTTCGTGGAGTTTTTATTCTTTTTTTAATAACTTCTTTTACTTTCTAATGTAACGTTAACTGTAAAATAACGAAGAAGTTATTAAAAAAAACCACGAAGGAAAGGTAAGTATTAATATATATATAGATGATGTATTAATAATATCGTGCGTCCAGAAATTTTTGAAATTCCCTATTATTTATATTATAAATAATTATATTATATTATTATCTAATATTATAAATATATTATAAATTCCCTAAAATATTAAGCACATCAATTGATGAGGAACAGGAAAATATATTATATATATATGTCTATATGTCTTATACCATCAACTGGTGTCGGCTTGAGCTCTTCTCGTTATCCTCCTATTCCTCACTTCCTATGCATCTCTCTCACTCCTTCCTGTTGCAAGCAATTCTTCTTGCGTCATTCAGCCTCATTCCTCTTTCTCTTATTGCTTTTTCAATTCCCTCATCCCATGTAATTTCTGGTCTTCCCCGTTTCGCTCTTCTTCCCTCCCTTGCCTGCCAGACTCTCTTTACTTGCCTCTCTTCACTCATTCTTACTAGATGTCCCCACCATCCCAACTGCCTTCTGTGGATGAACTCCACCACTGGTTCTATCTCCAACTCTTCTCTTATTGCGCTACTTCTTATTTTATCTCTTTTTGTTACCCCTTTTACTTTTCTCAAGACTTTCATTTCCACAGCTTGTACCCTACTTATGTCTTTTTGCTCCATTTTCCACGTTTCACATCCGAATGTTAAAATCGGTCTTATTATGGTCTTGTATACATTTATTTTTGTTTTCCTTGTGATTTCCTTGTTCTCCACTATTACTCTATTTATTCTATAATATGCATTCATTGCTTTATTCACCCGCTCCGTAATTTCATTTTCCTGTTTACCACCGCTACTGATCTGCACTCCTAGGTACTTACAACAATCGACCTGTTCTATTCTCGTCTCTTCTATCTTAATTTCTAACTTCTGTTTCTCTCCTATTACCATTACCTTTGTCTTTTCCTTGCACATCTCCATCTCGTATTTTTTAAGCACTTCATTCCATTTGTTCAATTTTCTCTGCAAACTCTTTTCATTCTCCGCAACTAACATCACATCATCTGCAAATGCTCCAGTCGTTATAACCACCGTTTGCATGTTTTTATATCCAACGACTAGCCCTCTTTCCTCTTTATCATTTTCTCTCATTATCTCATCCATATATATGTTAAATAATGTTGGACTCAGTCCTCCCCCCTGTCTTAGTCCGTCCATTGTTTTAAATGTTTCAGATTCTTTACTATTTACTATTATGCTGTTTACATTCTCCTCATATATCTTCCTTATTAACCTAATCATTTTCTTTTCTATACCCCTCTCTCTCATTATATTCCATAATCTGCTTCTATTTATTTTATCAAATGCCTTCTAGAAAAGGCATATATATTTTTTTTACTATTCCCTGCCTTTTCCACCATTTGCTTTATAGTAAATATATGGTCCTGTATGCTTCTTCCTTTTCTAAATCCACATTGTGGCTCTTCCAAGGTCTGTTCCACTTTATAATTTATCTTATTTTTTATTATTTTCTCTAATATCTTCATCCCTGTATTTATTATGTTTATTCCTCTATAGTTCTTACAGTCAGCTCTGTCTCCTTTTTTATGTATTGGTACTATCTGTGCTCTTTTCCATTCCTCTGGGATGCGTTCTTCTCTCCATATTTTGTTGTAAATATATACCAGTTTTTCCATTCCCTTTTCTCCAATATTCTTAATCATTTCTGATGTTATTCCTTCACTCCCTGGAGACTTCCCATTCTTAAGTTCTCTAATAGTCTTTTCCAATTCTTCCCTTTCTATTTCTTTGCCGCCTTCCTCTTCATTATCAACTTCTTGAGATTTATCTTCACCTAATCTCTTTTTTTCGCTATTTTTATTATTGGGTTTCCCACTTACACTTCCCGCCAATAGCTCTTCGAAATATTCTTTCCATCTGTTTATCACCTTTTCCTCATCTTTTATTACCTTTCCATTCTTGTCTTTCATGAGCACTCTGTTTTCCTTTTTATCTTTTCTGCACCCTCTCAAGACACTGTAGAAAACTTTCTTATTTTCGTTACTATTTCTTTCCATTTTCTCACCAAATTCTTGCCATTGTTTCTTTTTTTCGTCTCTCACTAATTTCTTCACTATTTTCCTTTCTTCCTTGTAACACTGATACGTTTCTCTAGTTTTTTTTTGTAGATATTCCTTCCATTTTTTTTTTATTCTCACTCTTCTCTTGATCTCTTCTGTCCACCATGCCGTTTGTTTTATTTTCTTATTTCTTTTTATTCTTCCACACACTTCCGAGCTTGCTTGTAGTATTATCTTTTTGAGTTCCTCCCAACTCTCTTCCAAACTTAATGTCTTCCATTTCTCATTTCTACTCTCAATCATCCTCTTCATTTTTTCTCTATATTGCTTTGCCACCTCTCCGTCTTTTAGTCTATACGCTTTTATTTTCTCATATTCTATCTTATCTTCTTTTCTCTGTCTGTTGTCTGCTTTTAATGGTTTCTTTATCTTTGCTATCACCATATAATGATCACTTCCCACTTCCGGTCCTCTTGACACTTTTACATCTACTATGTTCTTTCTACTTTCATTTCCTGCTACTATATAGTCTATTATTGATTTTTCATTTTTGCTGCTCATCTCTCTAGTATATTTGTGTATATTTACACAAATATACTAGGAAAATATATTAATAGATGAAATGCCATCTGAAGTAAATAATGATTCATTGGAAGTTGAACCACGTGCCAAAAGACAAAAAATGGTTAAACAACAAAAAAACTATTTGGAGGAATACGTCTACCAAAAAAATGAAAGGGAAAAGCAAATTTGGACTGAGAACAAAATTTTAAAAGAGAAGCAAACCGAGACAATTTTGAATTTGGTAGAAATCATTAATAGGTGCACCAAGTCAACACTTTCGGCATCGGCAGACTAATTCAAATTTATTTTCAAAAAGTATTTTAATTGTTTTTAAATGTATTTATTTTCGTGTTTATGTCATTTTTAGTATTGCTACAGATAAATAGCAAAATTAATGAAGTCATAACCGGTATTCTTTTGCTGAGATAATTGCAATTTTTTATTATTGGTATAAATAAATTATGTAATACATGCCAGTAGTTTTAATGAAAAAATAGTTGCACAATGGTAGTTACACACAGTTCTGTTCAATATATACAGTATACATATATTGTACATAATATTATGCTGTAATCTGCAACATCAGATTTCTTCAGTAGTCTTAAAACTTTGATTACTTATAATGTTAAATGGGATTACTGCAATTAGTAATCTTAATTAATACAATTGTAAAATCGTACCAACATCGTTTTAATGATAAAAAAATTATTTTGCACAATAATAATTTTTTCAATATACAAATTTATAAAAATATGCCAAGCAAAAGATTTTATTTATTACTAAAACATCTTTATTTAATCATATTATTAAAACTTAAAATAAATAGTCTCATTAATGATAATATTATAAACAATAATATATTCTGAAACATTAGTTTAAATAGGCACTAAAAGTGGAAAAACAATAAAGCTGAAGTTTACTGCTTTAATGAACTTTTAGAATAATGTTTGAAAATTATATTATTTTTTACAATATTATTGAAACCACTGGGCGGTATGAAACAGTTCTTCGTCCTTTCGAAATATAATTATTGTAATTCTTATTATGTTATCTGAAACATTTATATCTCTTCTTTTTAATGCTGCGATTCGGTTTTCTACAAGTTTCTCTTCAACATGTACAACCAGCTCCTCATTTATTTCTTCCTCAGATTTAGAACTCAGAACTGCGGCCTGCAGAACTTTCAATTGAAATTTGTACAACTTCAACAGCACTTAAAATTAAATTTGTTTTATCCATATCAATGATGTCAAAGTTATTGAAGTAAAAAATAGGTATTAAATGAAAATTAAGACTCAATAAAATACTAAATAATTGTAATTATTGGTTAATAGTATGCGTTTTCAAAAATTCTACCGGTAGATCAATAACGTTCGAAAATTGTACCCATAAGTCTGTCTCGCGTTTGAAAAGTGCTACCGGTGTTTCCGGTGCATCTACCGGGTAGATTATTTGTCGATCAAGAATATGGAGACCTATAATATTTTATAGGCCTTCATAATCGAGACTAACCTTGGTAAATGCATACATGACCAAATAACATTTTGAATATTCTGTGCTTTATATTTTAATATTTGTGTTGAGATAGATTTCTATGGTCATAAATTAATTATTAAAGTGATAAAAGTAGGTATGAATTTGCTATTTAATATTTAGTTTACCTCTTTTTATTCATTTAATTTTTCTATTAAATAGAATCTATTTAATTATTTAATTGAAAGGTGAGTTGAATTAAAAGATTGAAAAAGGACGACCTAATTGCCAAAGAAAATAAAAATAAGATAAAAGTATAGTTAAAATGGAGGATCAAGGTATTTGTACCGTATGTGGATTTGAACGATTGTATATTAATGTGGAAGAGCATTTCCAAAATTTCCATAGATATAATGACTCAGACCTACAATCAAATGTATGTAAGTTCGTAATAAATACGAACTTTCTTACATTCACATATAAAATATTTTGGTTTTATTTTGAATCAGTATTCAATGAAGCAGTAAGATGGACAGACAATACAATAAAATTATTATTAAATTGCTACCAAGAGCATTTAAATGATTTTAAAGGCGGAAAGACAAAGAATCAAACCATATGGAAAAATGTCAGTAAAGATGAATGAAAATGGACACAAATTTTCATGTGATCAATGTGATTTAAAATTTCGCAATTTGAAAAAAACCTATAAAAGAATCAAGGATAATAATAACAAGTCGGGAAGACGAGCCATTAACTGGCCTTATTTTACATTATTTGAAGAAATTTTTAGTAAAGATGCGGATATTAATACAACCTGTTTAAGTAATAATTTGAAAGGTGTGGTAGATATACATTCAACCGAAAGATTAAATTGAAGATTCTGTTGTAACTGGCTCGTGTTTATCTGAGGGAATCTAATACTTATATGAAATATATTCATGCATTATTAAATTAAAAGTAGAAAGTATCAAATTGTTATTTATGTGAAGTATTAAATACTGATATTTTCTTGCAAAATACTATACGATTGAATAATTTTCAGGATTCAGATGCAAATACATCACCGACAACTCCGCGTTTGCAATCGCAAACGACCTGCAGAACGACCTCAGGAAAAAATGGAATTGATGAAACAATTAATTGACGTTTTAAAAAAATATATACGTTTATTTTTTATGTACTTTCGTATATTTACAAATATATGTTAAAAAACATTAAATAGCAATTTATTCATAAAGTAAATTGGCTATAGAATCTCTTTTATGTGTACAAGAATTATGATCATCCTCAGTTGCTTGAATAAGATCACCTCTTTGTATACAAATGTTGTGGAGTATACAACAAGCTACTAGTAAAGACGGTATTAATTCCGTTTTATTTATATTAACATTCTTTAGAATCCTGAATCGTCTTTTCAAAAGTCCAAATGCTTGTTCTATACACACCCTGGTTGAAGAATGTTTGCAATTATAATTTTTTGGCATCTGGCTTAAATGTTCATTGTCTCTATAGGGAGTTAGAATATAGTTGGTATTTCTGTAAGCGAAATCTGCTAGAATATGGGTGTTCGAGGGAAACCAAGCATCGGGATTTAGCTCAATATCTTTATCTAACTCTGAATTTCGGAAGACTCTTGAATCGTGTGTACTTCCTGGATATCCTAAAAATATAAACTTATCTACAAAAAAAATACTAGAAAATAGTTTTTCTACCTACCTACAAAAACATCAGTAAAGAGACAAATAGAGTCACAGACAGCTTGCAGTACAATGGAATAAATTTTCTTTCGATTGCAGTATGTATGATTAGCAGGGTAGGTGATAGTTATATAAGCGTACCATCAATGGCACCTAACACGTTGAAAAAGCCTTGGCGACTTTTAAAATAACTTTTTTACATCACTTCCCCTCGGCCATGTCATGAATTTGTCTGAATTCGTTGCCAAAATCCAGCATATCTTATGGACGTAAGTCCATGCAGTTGATTTGGATATATCGAACCGCTCAGATATGAGTCGCTAAAATACATTTGGTAATTTAGATACCCACATTATATCCATTAATACATCTTAATTTCAAATAAACAAGTGGGTTATAATATATATTCTCTGTTCAGCTAGTAATTAAATTAGAATACATACCTAAAAACTTCTTGATTCGATATCATACATAATGTCACAAGTAACTGTTTTTCCGGAGTATGTGTTGGTCTACCAATTCCTCTGGTCCTTTTTGGTTTCAATTCTGGAGCTAAGAACAGTAAAAGATGTTCAAATATTAATATACTTTAATTCTATTTCAACTTCTTAATTCTTATTTCTTACCTTATTTTTGTTTACTATTCTGTAAATAGTAATTTATTTAAAAATAAAGATTATTATATACAAATTTACCGGTGAGCGTTCTTAAATTCTTCTACCGGTAAGTAAATAGCGGTACATCTCAATCATTTTATTTCTAGTATTGCATTTTGCCTGGAGTCGCCCATCAATATTAATATATAATAAACTATAAATTATTAATTGGTGATCTAAATTTACCTCAACTTACCGGTAGAATTTTCGAAAACGCCTAGTAATAGACTAAACTAACATAAAAAAAGAAGCCACTACACAATATAAACAAAAGATACTTTACCTAACCTATATTTATGATATGTCAATCCCACAATCCGCCGTTTTTAAGTTCAGCAAGAAATTACAAATCAAATCACAGTTTAAACACTTTAAACGGAGCTTCATTGTGACGTCACCAATGCATCTAAACTGGCCGCAGTGCTAATATCGGTGCACGTCATCGATGGAAAAATTACGTGTCAATACTGCCAACCTAATAATTATAAAATAACTTCTATAAAATGAGCAATGGACTATTGTAAAATGATTAGAATTAGAATTGAAATATTCCAAAAGTAAAAATTATCTCAATTTTTTTTTATTTAAGTGTAAAATTAACATTTGTCTTGACAATTTTATTTTTGCCTGAAAATATTTTGGCAAACTATAAAACGCGTTTCACACAATATCGGCGAGGACACACTTGTCTCAATTTTTAAATCTTAAATCTCAAAAAGAGGGATTCCGCGGGCGCTATCTTAATTTTTAGAAAAGGGAAACGAGAACTGCAGACGGTGTTGCCGATACTATTTTTCAACATTTTTCGATAATAAGAAGATCGTTGGCTCGACTTTTTACGTTGAACTTATTAAGGACTATAAGAGTCTTTTAAGTTCTCCATAGTTGGAACTGTTACTTTCGAAATCAAATAAAAGTAGTGACCAATGTAATTTCGATTGAATGTTTATTTTCGATTTATTTTATTGTGAATCAGCTGTTGTTTTGGGGTTCCGTCCACTAAACTAGTCAATGCAATTTCAAAAAATGAGTTCTTCGATAAATGAGGAATAAAACAAAAAAAAAGAAATTAAAAATTAGGAAAGTAGACAAATGTAGTTTGGTGATTTGTTTTTCAATCATTAAGAGTATAGAATGACAGTAAGTAGTTTCATCTAACTGACACTTCGGATGAAGTAGTTCAAAGTTCAAATGGTTTAAGCTTCTTGTCCACTAGCAAGTGGCAAGTAACTTGCGATAGTTCTTGCTGCAAGTACTTTCAATGCAATTTCAAAAAATAAGTTGTTCGATTCGATTTGATAGTTCAATGGAACCAAAAATAAATTAAAAATTAGGGCTGTAGAAAAACGCAATTTGGTGCTTCGGGATTGATGAAATATGAAATACAGTTATAACTATGGACGAAAAAAGAGTTTGAGAGATCCAAGCGGCTGGATCTGGAACACTGCAGCATCATGATAGGAAGTTCGTTAATTTTGAATAAATGTTGTTCCTTTGTGAGACCAAATGACCCAGAATAACTGTGTGTAATTACTCAATATCAGCGGAAGAAGAATTGATCCCTGAAAACAATGCCAGCAGACGTCAAAGTACCATACGATATAATGCCGCATGCGAAGATAAGTTATTGCAAATTTGAAAAGAAAAAGAACTTAATGAAAAAAAAAGTTTTTATTATCTTCCCCCTTAGTTTCCAATATTCAATAGGGATCAGCAATATCAAATTAGAATTGGATTGATAGAACTGGTTTCTAAAGTTGGTAGCAGCTCAACAGCAAACGCCCAAGTACTGACAAGAAAATCAGCAACTCCATTTACCCCAATAATTGATTTGCCAGGGTCTGATACTGTTCCAAAGATAATAAGAATAGCCAAATCAACAGCAACAATAACCACGAACTATCAGATCAACAGAACACAAGCAACATTTTATAATAATTTTGGATCGTCAATTCTTGATTTAACGTGCGAAAACTGATTCATTCATATCTATTTACGGGAATTAAGACATTCGTAATTATTTTCTTAGCATAGTCCCACCCAACTACTTATTAAAATAATATTTCATAGAGCTCCATTAGAATTCTAAAATGTTTCGAATTAATTTGCCATAATCAATTAATCGGATTTCACATGCTTGCTCTTCAGTGGATGGTTAATGCATTTTTCAGGATTCATATTTATAGGAGTTGTAGAGCACATAGAGTGGAATTTTTGTCGCCGCTCTTTTGTTTTTCTATATGCTTCATTTTTGATTTTAATATTCTTGATATAAATTGCATATGGTACCCTCACACATTTAACATTAAAAAATATATTCTAATCAGTTCTAATATTGTATTATAGATTATGTTCTATATTGTATTGTTATACATATATATGTATGTATTGGAATTTTCTTTTTTGTATGTTCATAATTTGTTTTATAAACTATATACATATAAGTATAAAATTATAAGTATATAATTTTTCTATAATATTTAGCGATTATTTTGTTAAATGATAAACAATAATAATAGGAAGTGTTATGTCATCTAGTCGTATTACTTCAATGTAGATATTTTATACAAATCATCGCAAAAAAGCAGGCAATAAATGTTTTGCCCTCTTTATTAATATAAAATAATTATGAGACTAATAACTAATGTATATGTGTTAATAATAAACGTTCTGCAACCATGTATATATAAAAGAAAATATCTTTGGAAATTCAATTGTGGGTTATGAATATTGCGGCGACTTAATCTTTATTAAATAATGATGGAGCTTTAATTAAATAGTACAACAAACTCATGTTATTAGTATAATTAGATTAAACTTGTCCATCAATACATTATCTGCATTTATTGCTAATCGAATTAATTACCAAGTTATCCAAAAACTTGTGGTCTCTACCACAGCTAACTGATACGAAGGGAAAAAAAATTCTAATTTGACTGTTCACATGTTACAGTGAACTTTGATATTCGAATGTAAAAGAAAAATAAAACTATACTCACTGTTTGCTAAAAAATCTGCTTTAAATTCGTTTATTAAACATTCATGTACATAATTTATTTTGCTTCACATACTACATACTACCAATCACGAAAGTAAATAAATAATACAAGTGATAATTTGCTATGAAATGAAGCAATATGAAAGCAAAGCAAATGGAAGATTTAGTTTTAAAAACTGTATGAAGACGAATTCAATCTTTTCATATACAAGGAATAAATAATTTACTGAAATATACATTACATTTGTCGCAATATAGATTACGACGTTTTCTTTACAGGTTATAGTTACATAATATGCAAAATCCATTTTTTCAGATCATTGAATGTATCTTATCGAACACACAACACAAAAGCAATTTTAATTATTTCCCATTGTATAGAAAACCCAATAGGAGAGCACTTTCAAAGTCAAACAAGTTCTGATTTTTATAAGACTTCTGAATGCATAAAAACTCTTTTTTCTTCCATAGTTATAACTGTATTTCATATTTCATCAATCCCGAATCACCTAATTGCGTTTTTCTACATCCCTAATTTTTAATTTATTTTTGGTTCCATTGAACTATCACATCGAATCTAACAACTTATTTTTTGAAATTGCATTGACTAGTTTAGTGGACGAAACCCCAAAACAACAGCTGATTCACAATAAAATAAATCGAAAATAAACATTCAATCGAAATTACATTGGTCACTACTTTTATTTGATTTCGAAAGTAACAGTTCCAACTATAGAGAACTTAAAAGACTCTTATAGTCCTTAATAAGTTCAACGTAAAAAGTCGAGCCAACGATCTTCTTATTATCGAAAAATGTTGAAAAATAGTATCGGCAACACCGTCTGCAGTCCTCGTTTTCCTTTCCTAAAAATTAAGATAACGCCCGCGGAATCCCTCTTTTTGAGATTTCAGATTTAAAAATTAAGACCAGTGTGTCCTCGCCGTATTTTCCAAGCGGCGTTGAACCTAATCAAGATGTTAACCAAACTTTTTTACCGCCAAAATTTTATAGTAAACAGACTATTTTCACCGATTTATGTGACTTTATTCTTATATTATTTGAAGAATATTATTTTATTTAATTTTATAAGTAACATAAAATAAGTATAAATAATGTTTAATATCAATTTAAAAATCGATATTGATTATCGATCGAATAATCTTCAGTGTTAGTGTAGTGTGTGTAGTAGTGAGTATATTTTGCATCGCCTGCTATTGTATCATTTTGTTTTTATAAAAAACGCCCACAAGACTAAGCGCGGAATGTAAGTGTTTAATATTTCGAGCAGGAACGGGACCATCATGGACTTGTTTTACCTTTACCTTTTTTTTTGTTTACCTGCGTACTTACGAACGGAGTTCGAGCAGTAAGTACTTGCCCATTTAATAATGTATTTTGCCATTAGTATGCAAATAATAATCTATGTAACACATTTACTTTTCTGAGAGTAGCTATCGCTCTAAAAGTTTCCATCGACACAGTGAGGAAAATTTCTTCTGACTATAAAAAGGTGTACCAGTTAAGCCACCAAAAACCAGCAGAATCAATAAGAAACCCAAATTAACAGATCTAACTGAGTCTCAAGAAGATGATATAAGAAATGAAGTTTATGATATGTATCAAAGAAGTAAGTGCTTAATGTTGTTATTTAAGTTATTTTTTAGACGTCTTATTAAGAAATTCGTTTAATATAATAAGAGGACAGATATAATTATTTGAACGTATACGATTAATTGAAAGAGTTTTTAAAGAAATGTTTATTTTAGAACATGTAACAGCAAAAACATTACTTGTAAGGCTTCAAGAAAAAAGAATGTTTAATGGAAGCGAAACAACCTTATGAATTTAAGAATTGTTTTGAAGAAAATCGGCTTCCAATACAAAAAAGATGATCCACGTCGAGGATTATGCGAGCTGCCTAGAATAGCCTTGCAAAGAACAATTTTTTTGAAAAACTACGTGGCAAATGTAAACAGTTCCAATCCTTCGCAATTTGTGTTTTTGGGTGAAACCTGGATATTCCCGCACGACACTGCAGCCACATCTTGGCAGGACAAAGACCCCAGAAGCGTAGGGAAAATTAAATCTGATGGCAAAAGGTAAAATTACTGAATTAGTCACTTAAACTAGTTCACTTCTCACAACAAAATTTTTGCTTTTAGAATTATAAAGTCATGAACTTCTATGTTCATGCAGGAACAAAAAATAGTTTTGTTCCTGTAGTGATTTAATATTCACGTCAAAAACGTCCACCGTCAGTTCAGGCTATCACGAAGACATGAATGAAGTAGTGTTTCTCAGATGGTTCAATGATATGTTGGAAAAATTGGAAGAACCTTCAATCATCGCAATGGACAATGCCAGCTACCATTCCATTTTAGAAACGAAACATCCAAATGGTAACTGGCGCAAATCGGAAATTTTGGATTGGTTCAACAAAAACAAAATAGAATATTCTGCCAATCTACTAAAAGTGGCATTACTTGATATTGCGAAAAAATAAATTATGAATAACTAAAATATACAGTTCCTATATGTAGTATATGTTTCTTTTTTAGAATAATGCCACCAAAAAAATTCAAAACCGATGAACTCGGGTTCAATCTTTATGACTTGTGGACATACAGTTTTGCGTCTACCTCCATATCATTGCCAATTTAATCCAATAAAACATATATGGCGCATAGCTAAAACGTATTACAATAGACATGTGGGACGAGATGGCGATTCTGGGTATTGTGCCCTACGAATCAGGAAAGAAGCACTTGACCATATTACGCCAGAAAATGTGGTTTAATACGGTAAGAAATACCGAGTCGCTGATCAAGAAATCGTGGGACCGAGAAATACAATACGTCCAAGAAAAAATCACTCATTTAATTACTCAATTAGATAAAAGTGATTCTGAAGATATTGATGAAGTATGAATATTTTTTTGTTAAAGATATATGGTGATGGGTATTTATTTTCAAATAAAATTTGTTTTTAAAATATCAAATTTTAAGTAATTTTAACTAAGTTAGTTTAGTTTGGTTA
Organism: Platypus cylindrus; assembly: GCA_949748235.1. NCBI lineage: Eukaryota > Metazoa > Arthropoda > Insecta > Coleoptera > Curculionidae > Platypus > Platypus cylindrus. The sequence continues at coordinate 44,963,804 of OX456488.1, read as the reverse complement.
ATTAATTCAGTTAAAGAGTATATTTTTTATTTGAAATTATTTAATTTTTATATTATTTTTAGGATATACTAAATAGAAAATTTCAAGGTGAAATCCGCCTGTGGCAGTTTAAGAATTATGCAAAAGTTTTTAGTACTGCCAGTTAAAAGTTCGAATGAAGAAAGGGAGAAGAAGAATATTAAATTTAAAACATGAATAGGCTTGTATTACCTTAATTCTGTTATTTAGCTAGAAAAGTTAAATCAGTATTCTTTGTAAAGTAAGAATAAAATAAACCAGAAATGTTTGTAAATGTTGATTAATATAAATATATGTTCTGTCAATTTGATACCGAGATGTTAATAAAATAATTAATTTTTACCTTTAACTATTAAAATTTACATAAAATTCAGAAATCTGAAATTAATCTAGAAATAGACTTAGCAAATATTAGTTTAGATTCATTCTTTAGTTATCACATTTATATGTTACAGCATGCAAATATAAGAGAAGTTATTTTTGCATATTTTAATATCCATTTCTTGTATTCCCTATATTAAAATAGTTCTTCTGAATATACGTTCGGTAACGTACTTGACGTCCGTTAACGTGCGTCAGGTTAATTTTTTGAAATACGCTAGTAAATCCAGACACTATTATAAATATCATAATTAATCTGGCACAGTTGAAAAGGTAAATAAAATCGAGATTCGCCACTTTTCATTGATTTTACAACAATTTTAGAAAAATTTTAATAAAATAAGAAGTGTGAAGCTTTGATGATTATGTCACGATGCCATTATGACGTGCATCGTTATTAGCGCCGCGGTTTTTTTTAGCGTTATTGCTACTAGGGCGCTCAAAAAAAATTATGCATGGCATCAAGTTCCAGAAATCTGTAAAATGAAATGATACATCAAGTATCTTTAATTAGGTACAAAACATTCTTTTTTAGATTATTAGAAATACATACATATGTACTTGCATCGTAGCAAAAACACTAATCTATCTACAAATTTACATTTTGCATTATATCCCATATTTATTATAATATAAAAAAATTTCACTTTTAATCAACTAAACATATTTTTCTAATTACAAATGGAACAAAGGAACAACTTCTTCCAATATATGGCTAAACATGTTTACCCAAACGCGACACCACAGTTGGTGCATCTTTTCTCTCGCAAAGCTAAGCAACATAATAATCCGATTGGAAAGAATAAAATTGCACATAAAATTCCTAAACAAGTAAAATCATCTTGTAAAACTCCAACTCTACAAGCTGGGCATGCTCCTGAAAAAAGACAAAAGAACTATAAACCATCAAACTAGATAATAAATATACAGAACTGAAATACCAATTATAAGAACTTCGGGCTGCGTCACTACCACTGTTGTTGCAGTAGCTCCATAACCAGTTGGTTGCGAAGTTTGAGGTGGTGAAATAGTGCAGAATCGCTGAAGTGATGGGGATGCAGCAATATATGAAGGTGCTGGACCTTTATGAACCCCTTAATGATTAAAAAAATCATAACAAACAGTTTAGTTACTTAATTTAATTAATTTGTTTACCTACCTGGTGCTGCTTCAGCTGTATAAGGAGGTGGTGGATCATTAAAGTTACTCATTATATCGATAGCACTTGATTAATAACAACACAAGAAAATAATCACCCAAGAATCAAACTAAAACTATATAAACAGTTGCCGGAATTGTTGATCAAACGGTTTTTTCTTATTATATTTTTCTTTAGATGATCCGGTGCGACAATAAACGATTATTTTAAGATTACGGGGAAGTAGATACGAAACGAATTGTAACTTCTAGTTTTCAACAGCTTCGGTTTAATTATATATCATTTACTTAGTTTTTATACCTTATCTATTCATATCTGATTTATTTAATTTAAATTACTAAATTACTGAATCCTCTACAGCTGTTTGACTTTGGTTAAATATACGTCATGACCATAATGTCATAAACGTCAAAAGAAAGAAAAGAATGGCTGCAATCACTGAATAAAATAAAGCGCTGCAGTACATTTTTAGTTTTTACAGCGCTGCTTGTGATTGGTCCAATTTATTCTAACTAATTTCGCCTCGCTGAATTTTTGATCAAGTAATCAAGCATAGATTTTTTCCGCTGAATTGCTTTATGACATGCGCACCTATATTTTTCAATAAAATAACAACATCAAATCAATTTGGCAACGTGAAATAAATGTGTGGGGTGAAAATAAATAAATATGTAAACACCAAAATATATTTTTTGATAAACTAAAAATATAACAATATACAAAAGTGATGGAATGGAAACTAAGAAAATAGCGAAATAGGTTAATAAGTAATAAGGTTGGTTTAAATATTCCTTATTAGATGACGTGCAGCAAGTTTGACAAGTTTTTAGAGCAAGCCATTTAGTGAAATCAAACATAAAACATCCCTTAAACTGCTGCAGCGCTGCAATTCAGTGATTGCAGCCAATGAACATTTACCTATAAATCAGCATATACATACAGTACATTTATAGTATAACTGGTTGCGTACCAGTACTAAACAGTTTGTCATTGGTGTCATTACGAAATATTGTTCAGTAATGCATATCTTTATTTCCAATTCAAGAATTAAATAACACATAAATATTTATATAATTTTTATTACATAATACAATTTATTTATTAATGACAAAAAAAAACAAAGTCCAAATCAAAATCGTATGTAGTAACAATCAGATAAAAAATTCATGACATTTGAGAACTATCACAAATTGCGGACTAACAAGACAATATATATCAATAATACAAAACATTTTTTCTTATGCATCTTTCTTTTCTTCTATAATGTGTTCAACTGGAATGGATTTTTCCTCCTTAAGTTCCTGCAATTTCTTTGGTGCAGTCACAGTTAATATTCCATCATGACTTAAACTAGAAGAAACTCCTTTTAAATCGGCACCTTTTGGCAATAAGAATCTTTGTATAAAATGCCTGGATATTAATCCACGATCATCTTCACGTTCATCATGCCTAGCTTCAATTTCAATAAGATTCTTATCTGGTATCGTTTTCACTTTAATGTCTTCCGGTTTAAATGCATCAACATCCAATCTCACTTGGAACTTGTCTTTATCAGTTGTTACTTGTGTACCTTCATCTGGGTATTTTAAATAATATCTTGGCCGATTGAAAAACGACGTACCACGGAAAAACTCATCTTCAAATGCTCGCATTTCAGACTCAAGTTGTTGAAAAGGGCGCATCATATCCCGTATTAATATTGGAATTAATCGGGACATTTTTTTCTGGTTTCACTAAACTTTTTAATATTTAGTTAATATTAAAAAGTTATTTAGTAAATATTAAAAAGTGGGTAAATATTATTTACCCACTATTCTCGCAGCACCGTATTCAAATCTGAACTGAATTCTCTGCTTCAACTGATAAGGCGGATGACAGATGTCGCATTTATATATAATCATCCACCGAGTATTCTAGAATCTAGGTAGCTGCGTTGCAACAATAAATGCCTAGATGTCGCGAATGTTCCAGAATTTATAAGTGTAATATAGTAATTTCTGGATTAACTTACATATGTGAATTGTGAATCCTATGGAGAATCTTATAGTTCTCCACAATGAATCCATAAATAAACAAGTTTATATGTGTGAATCTATGGTTTGAATCTGATTCGTGTATTACACATCACATTATATGTATTTTCTATGATTGCATAATATGGAATAGAGCAGATTAGGCATTAAAATATTAAAATAAGAATTTTTAAACTCATATGTGTGTAACTCTGAGGTTCGTATTTTGAGGAATTGGCAATATCAAGTGCAACATGTTCAGCAACTACTTTAAAAGAATAACTTGAAATATTTGAATGTTGATTCGTCGGTTTAGACGTTTTAAATCGTTACCAGTGTTACCACAGACATGGATGAAGATCTTATATGATTGTTAATTATAATAATAATAATGTAACCAATTCATAACTTTGCATTTTTTATTTAACAATAATTACATATTGGACTAATGAATTGCATATCACTCTTTAGTAGAGCACTCTTTTTGAACTTTTTCAATATATTTATCCAAATCGTTCAGTGGTTTATAATAAATATGAACTATTTGTGCACCAACAAACATTGAAATCATTGCACAAGTACAAAATGTAATATATTTAGTCCATGAAACTGCAGCAGGCATTTTTTATATTGGAAGCGAAACTAGAATTTTATCGGTCGGACTTTTTAAGTGGCTGTTGTACCGCATTTAATGCCTGCCGTTTTTTGTATGTGCTGTCTGAAATATAAGTACTTTAACTAATTTACTACTATTTAAAATTGAACACTACCCCCTTGCAAAAATTTACTTGTCCAACTCTGAACTTTATCATACAGAATTCCAAACAAGCACCACAGAGCAAAAATAATGGCAAAAATCGATATATACCGAAAACTTTCTTTCCTGGCCAACTATTTAATAATTTTTGAAATTTTTTGCTGTAAAAAATCATAAGTAAATATATTAAAAAAGAATTAAAATTTAAAATTAAATAAAAACAAAAATGAGTTTAGATATTTGTTAGGTTATGGTCTTGTACAATTCTTCAATTGTTCAGTGCTGGTGTAAAATCTGTTAGTTTAGTTCATTTCATCAATTCATTATATAATTTGTTTCATTTCATAGTTTATTTATATAGTAAATAGTTATGGGAGTTTAGAAACGTCTTTGCAGAATTGTGGAATTTTCCACAATTACTAAAAGAAGATTTAGTTTATTTACTGTAATTTGTTTGCCAATCTTCATGAATATTATAAAAACTAATGGTATATTAGTGAAAGCTGTTGAAGCTACATTTACTTATCATACAATATACTGTTACATTTATTAGTTTAGTGTATAATACCACAAAATGAATAGCGTTGCAACGGCAATTGCAATGCTACTATAACGCTCGTTTAGATCATAATCGCAAAAATGATACACAAGCTACAAAGTGAATATTTTTTCAAATGTTAGCCAATATAGTATATGACTTAACTAATAATATTGATCCAACAGATGCAGGTTTAATCATAGCAAATATATTTAAAAAAAGTTACAATTAGTTTAATTAAAGCTAATTTAAAGTAATTTTTAATACTTCAAAATAGGTATTTATTTTAAATATGCCATTCAAATTTATCCTAACTACTTATCTCAAAATTAACTAAGAACCACATCAGGCAATTGACTAGTTATAAAATATCATAAATAATAATAATAATAATCAAAAAAGTAGTAAATAAAACTTATAGAATCGTAAATAGAAACACTTCATTTTCCACTTCTGAACCCGGTTGTATTACACTATAAATTATGAATCGTTTATAATACTTCATTAGGTTCGGTACCAAAATATCGATCTCCGAAATTTCCTATGCCTGGCATTACATAGAATTTATTATTGATTTCTGGATCAATTGCTGTGGTAACAATTTGTACTTTTGGAAATGCATAAGCAATTGAACGTACACCTGATTCGGCCATTAATAGTGATACCTAAAATGCGATTTAACATTACTTCCTAATTTTAATTTTATGATATGCCAATAACATACTAATAGGATATTATTCTCCGACACATCATGGTCTAATAGTACTCGTATTGCCATCATTGCAGCAGCTCCAGTTGCAACTGTTGCATCCATTAGTATTACTTTGTAGTTTTTTATATCTTTCGGAAGGCGTAAATAATACAGCTGTGAATAATTATTTATTTGAATTAATAGAAAAAATATTAATTGGTATTATTCAATATTCACTTCAGGTTCGCCAGTTTGCAAATTAGTTTGTATTAAAATTTTTCCTATTCTAATGTCTTTGCACACATCACAAACAGCTTGTTCCATAGTTTCACCAGCTCGTAGTATTGATACACCACAAATATTATTAGTTGCCATTGTTTTTCCTTTACGAAAGATTGGTGTTTAATAAAATTTTAAAATAAAAAATATTCCTTACCATTATAAAGCACCCCTTGGGGTGTCTCCACGTTTTTGTCTTTAAATGTCATCAAACTCAACGTATATTCAATTACCAAACGTATCAAACGATTACTATAGAAAATGAATTCATCTCGTGGTGTATCCTTGTTTCGGATAAACGTGTGAAGGCCTCGAATTTGCGGTGTTGTTGGTAACAGTTTTACAGTTGGCGGTCTTGGACCACTATTCATTTCATGGGCATGAGCTAATTCTTCTCTTAGTTTAAATCCACGCTGGTGGAAAATATTAAAAAATTAACACTACTTCATACATATTATATAAAGCAATATAAACTATAAACTAAAGTTTCTTTCAAGTGAGGTCATTATCGTTTATCGCTTCATCTACTATCTCGAACACAACGCAGTTTTTCTACATTCATTGTGCAAAAACAATAATTTCGTTCACTTACAACAAGGCTACAAGAAAACAGGAAGAATGATTACCTGTTGAAGTTGCGTATGGACATGTTGTACAATCAACTGTATAGCCACTTTATTATCTCCACCTCGTGGTACTATAATATCAGCATGAGACATTAGCGGTGCAATGTAATGATTGAAAGCCGGCTGAAAATTACCAAATTAATCTTCATGCACAGTTTGTTAGGGTGTTTCCCAAATTAAGATAGTGTGTAGTGTATTTAAGGTCTACTGAAGGAATTTTTCAAGCCCATTTAATGGGTTGTTATATTTTTCGATTTTAAATTATAAATGAAGGTTGAATTATGCTACAAATGATATTATAATTCATAAAAATCTATCTATACGCCAGCCTTGAACACATACGCCTTAAATGTTACCATACACCCTACACTCATTGTCATTGATATTTTATCTAATGCTTTAATCTCACCTGCACATTGCCAGTATATTGTTTTAAAACACCCTCTAAATCTCTACCTCTTTGAGTTATATCACGTTTCAGTCTTCTGGCCAATCTAATATCGGCATCGGTATCAATAAATATTTTCATATCTAATATTTCTGTAACTTTTGAATTATGAAATGTTAGAATGCCTTCAAAAATTATCACATTGGCACCATACATGGTTTTCTACGATACACAAATCAATTTCAACAAACTTACATATAAATATATATTATTTACAAATTATTAATACATATACATAGATATACTAGTTATGCTTGTATATGTAGGATAATACTTACAGTACGACTTTCTCTAGAATGAGTTAGGAAATTATAAATAGGAACTTCAACTTTACGGCCTTCTTTTAAACGTTGTAAAGTTGTTAATAGCACATCCCAATCAAATGCATCTGGATGATCAAAATTGTATTCATTTCTTTCAGCAATTTCATGCTGTTTTTCAGTTAATACTTTGTAAAATGAATCCATGCTCAATAGAGTGACCCATGGCACATCTAGCGATTCAATAATTTTTTCAGCTACTGTTGTTTTACCAGATGCACTACCACCACAAATTCCTATGATAGTAATGATAATTGAAATACAAGATTATATTGTTCGACAATTATTTTATTTCTTTCTCTAACGAATAATCCACGTAAACAATAACTTACCTATAACAAAAGGTTCAACCTTTTGCCCTTCACTATTATACCATGGAGGGCGACCAGCAGTATAAATGGTTCTTTGTGGTGTTCTGAGATAAAATTAATTAATGACCGATTTAATTCCCCAATTAAAATATGCTGCTGTTACCTTATCATAACATCAGTCTTTGTTTGGGTGGTAGTATTTTGATTCAATGATGTAGTTCGTTGTCTTCGAGATCTCGGAGACTTTTGGGACCCTGCAATAGATGCTAATTGATTGGTATATTATATTCTAAAGCTTTGCAAATTTCTAAGCAATTATCGCTGATATTTTAATTTTCTAGTACAAAATATTTACCAGTCGACGCGGGCCTAGGACAATATGGTACAGTTATTGGAGATGCAGGTGTATTATAATAATCGCCACTTCTCTCGTCTTGTTCATCATCGGGAAATACACAAGAGCAATCAAGAATTTCAATTAAATCACTTAAAAATGAATGAAAAATATATGTATATATATACCACAGATGAAGAAAGACAATAAAGTCTATTTGTTCTGATTAAATTTTAATTAAAGGATTAACTTAGAATTTTAATATTTTAAATATGCCTACGTAAGTAAATTGTAACAAGTGCAGAATAAATGGAAATGGAATAAAAAAAAATTGAAAATTTTGTTACCTATCTGAACTTGCTGATGATGGTGGATCCAAGGACATAATTTTTGCAGCCATATTGTCCAATATTCAAAGAACAATTTTTTATAAAATTGTAAACGATATTCTTTCCACGTGTCTTACTCAGAACCGGAAGTGCAACATAAAAATTGAGCATGTATCTTGGGCAAAAAGGACAAATAAAATTAAACTTTAGTTTAATTACCTTTTTAATCCATGGACACCACGTGCTTTTGAAAAGCGTGTTAAATTTTAAATTTAAATAGTACTAGCTTTGCCAAGGTAATGATGCTAAATTTATCATTTAATTATACACTATACAATGCAATTTGTTTGTTTATTTGCACCTAATATTATAACGTTAAAAAGAAATCGTCGCATGGGACAGATTACTACTGTGAACTAGGTATGCGCACGATATATCGATTTCTAGCAAATAACGATATTTTACTTTCGATAATCGATATAAAAATAGATGTTTTGTTTTTTTTTCTCGATAATATCTTTTGATTTGAACTATACTATTGATATCAATAATTATTTCCGATATATCGGAAGAGATAGGCAAATGCTATTCGAATAACTATTCGCAAATACTGTAACTTGTATTCGTATTTGACATGATGACAAATAACGTCAGTTTATTCGTTCATTCGTTAAAGCGAGGCCAGACTTGTCTTAAATTTTAAATCTTAAATCTCAAAAAGGTAGGTTGCGCGGACGCTATCTTAATTTTTAGGATAGGGTAACGAGGACGGCAGACAGTATTGCCGATACTATTTTTCAAACTTCTTCGGTGATGAGAAGATCGTTGGCTCGACTTTTTACGTTGAACTTATTAAGGACTATAAGAGTCTGTTAAGTTCTCCATAGTTCAACTATTACTTTCAAAATCAAATAAATTTGGCGACCAATGTAATTTCGATTGAATGTTTATTTTTGATTTATTTTATTGTGAATCAGCTGTTGTTTTGGGGTTTCGTCCACTAAACTAGTCAATGCAATTTCAAAAAATGAGTTCTTCGATAAATGAGGAATAAAACAAAAAAAAAGAAATTAAAAATTAGGAAAGTAGACAAATGTAGTTTGGTGATTTGTTTTTCAATCATTAAGAGTATAGAATGACAGTAAGTAGTTTCATCTAACTGACACTTCGGATGAAGTAGTTCAAAGTTCAAATGGTTTAAGCTTCTTGTCCACTAGCAAGTGGCAAGTAACTTGCGATAGTTCTTGCTGCAAGTACTTTCTAGACCGTTTACACTGTTTTCGCTCTATTTGCAAATTTGCTCTAACAAGTTAGTCTAACAAATAGCAAGTCTTTCTTGCGCCTGCATCGGTTTTAACGTGTACACTACTCTATCTAGTCTACGCTGCTTTTTGATGTTACATTAAATTATCGGTTTTTTTTTATATAAATATATATACCCATACCCATTATACACATAGTGTATAATGTCAGTTTTGTGATTGAATTTAATTTATTATTCAATTCTTGAAGTAAGTTTCTTTTATTATTAAATTATCAATGAATTACAATAATTATTTTCAGTAATATATTATCATTATTGCTATAAAAGAGTCGCGAATATACTTGTACAGAATTAGATAGGATTCAAATATTATTATTTTCCAACAAATGTCTGCATACAAATCAGTTGGTGCTGCAGCTGCTATTATTATCCTATTAAATAAAAAAATGAAAAATGAAAAATAAAAAATTTTAGTGAGATTTTGGATTAAACATAATTCTTTTTTAATATCATCAAAAAACAAAACTTTTCTGGACTTTTTCTAAAAATCTCTATAAGACAAAATATTTAATCAAAGCATATATTTTTATTTTTGTTTCTAATTTTATTTTATTTCATATTATAATTTTTATTTAATTTATATTAATATGTAAAATAATATAGATTATTTTATATTATAATATATATTATGTATGCTATTAATATATTATTTTCTACTTATTATTTATACGAAGTTTACTTTTTTCTTTAATTTAAGTAACAACTATAAATAGTTCATTTATTTCGTTTTCAAAATGAATAGCTCAAAATAACCAACCCAACTTGCAACCAAAATGTTGGGCATGTTCCAACAGCGGAAAGTACTGTCGGCAAGCTTGAGAGCTAACGTGTACACTAGCAAGCGCAAGTACTTGCTCCGAGAGTAAAAATTGGAGAAGTTACTCTCACAAGTCAACTTGCGCTAACGTGTACACAATAGCAAGCGCTCTCAGAGACTTACTCTAGCAAGTTTTAATTGCCAGTGGACATGACGCTTCAGTTTGGGTTCGGTCAAATACAATTAAATCATTTGAAAAAACTATTAGACATCCGAAAATCTTCGGATAATCTCTTTCGAGATGTATAGTTGCCAAATTTTATAGTTTTACGTATATTTAAATATTACATTAGTATATGTATTTGATTGCGAAAATGCGAAATTAATCACATTATTAAACAGGTTTTAATATCAATGATGGAATTGAGTACTACTTATAGTACTTATCGGCTAGTATACATGCAGAGTATACTATAAATAAAACACGTCAATTAAAACAATTTATTGCTAGATCAGCATCTCACATTAAACTAGATAGAAGTGTAATTATTTACTTGTTGTATTTTCTTGTAAATAGTTTTTTGCTTTCCAAAAATTTATGAATTACTATTTATAAATTATGAAGAATTTCATGATAATAATTAATATTGCTATAGAATAAGTTAATAAAATAACATATTTGCTATGTATCTTCAAAATCTAATTGACGTCGAAAGAACATTGTTTATGCTATTGCTAATATTTCTAACATACTAAATTTACTGTTTTACTAACAAGTAACAACACCTATCATCTTTTTTCTTTTATGTGTCGGCAAAAAACTCCATATTTTTACACCTTCAGTTTTCAGAAAAATTGTATACATGCATTGGCAACAATGTATAATTTATCCCAAAAAAATTGTCATCCGTTTAGTTATGAATACAGCAAATATCAGTAATCGAATAGAAGCAGAAAAACTATTCGAAATCAACATAAATAAAATACCGCCAATAAAATATTTGTTTGCCCATCCATAGATACAAATAGAAAGTAGTTGAATGAAGACAATTATTCAGCTTCGGATGACGGCTTGTCATTACAACTCAAATAAACTACTCCCTCGATTCTATTCGAAGGTTAAAGTATCCGATATTCGATTAATGCCCAACTCTGCCACAAGTGTCGACTTGTGACATACAAGAATACTGATTGGCTCTTTTCACACGTATGCGAACCGCATACGGCAGCCGTATACGGTTTTACTTTTATTTTTATTACTTTTTAAGAAAGGGAGCGTCGGTGTTGCCACTTCATTTTTTGTAATTTTTCTAGTCTGAGAATTGAGAATGATCTGTTATCAATTTTCCCCCCGGGTTTTTGGGTTCGATTTTCACGCGCTTATCTTTTACGTTTAAATTAAATAGTTTAGTTTTTTTATTTCGTCTAGTGAAAATCAGTGGAAATTTTGTGAATTGTATGGCCAGCATTAAAACGATAATAAGTGTGTATGGACCAAATGAAGACGACAAAAAAGAGAACAAAGAGAAATTCCGGGAAATGTTAACAGAAAAGGTAGAAAGAGCAAAAGGCGAAATATACATTGCAGGAGATTTTAATAGTAGAGTGGGGAAGGGAAAACCAGGAGAGAGTAGAATATTGGGCCAGAATGGGGAGACAATGCTAAATGATAACGGAAAAAGATTGATAGAGTTTTGCCGAATCAACAATATGTTTATAGCAAATACTTATTATAAGCACAAGGATATACACAAGTATACTAGAGAGATGAGCAGCAAAAATGAAAAATCAATAATAGACTACATAGTAGCAGGAAATGAAAATAGAAAGAACATAGCAGATGTAAAAGTATCAAGAGGACCGGAAGTGGGAAGTGATCATTATGTGGTTATATCAAAAATAAAGAAACCACTAAAATCAGACAACAGAGAGAGAAAAGAAGATAAGATAGAATATGAGAAAATAAAAGCGTATAGACTAAAAGACGGAGAGGTGGCAAAGCAATATAGAGAAAAAATGAAGAGGATGATCGAGAGCAGAAATGAGAAATGGAAGGCATTAAATTTGGAAGAGAGTTGGGAGGAATTCAAAAAGATGATACTACAAAGAAGCTCGGCAGTGTGTGGAAAAATAAAAAGAAATAAGAAAATAAAACAAACGGCATGGTGGACAGAAGAGATCAAAAGAAGAGTGAGATTAAAAAAGAGAAAACGGAAGGAATATTTACAAAAAAAAATAGAGAAACGTATCTATTTTTTGTATTGTAAACGAAGTGTTACAAGGAGGAAAGGAAAATAGTGAAGCAATTAGTATTAGAGGCGAAAAGAAATAAATGGGCACAATTCGGCAAAAAATTAGAAAACGAAGCTGCAGAGGGAAAAAAAATGTTCTCTAGTAGACTAAGAACAATAAGAAAAGGAAAGACCAACAGTGCTACATATATAAATAACAAAGAAGGAAAAATATTACAGCAGGAAGATGAAATAATGGAAAGATGGAAGCAATACTTTGAAGAGCTGCTGTCAGACAATATAGAGAGGAACGATACAAGAGAGGCAGACAATACAGAGAGTAAGGAAAGCAAAGACGAGGAAGAGGAATTTAATATTGAGGAACTGGAAAAGACCATAAAACAACTGAAGAATGGAAAAGCACCAGGAAGTGACACAATAACGACTGAAATGATAAAATATATGGAAGAAGAGGGAAGACAGGTAATGCTGGACATATATAACAAAGTATGGAAAGAGCAAATAATTCCTAAAGAATGGCAGCATGCACTGATAGTACCAATCTTTAAGAAAGGAGATAAGAAAGATTGTAATAATTACAGAGGAATTACTCTACTAAATACAAACATGAAAGTGTTGGAAATGATGATAAACGAGAGAATAAAAATTAATATAGAGAAAACTCTGGACGAATCACACTCAGGATTTAGGGAAGGCAGAAACATTCAAGACCATATATTTACGATTAAACAGATAGTGGAAAAAACAAGTAAATTGAGAAAAAATGTATACATGGGTTTTTTAGATTTAAAAAAAGCATTTGATAAAGTAAGAAGAGATAGATTGTGGAAGATGATGGCAGAGAAAGAGATAAGCAGGAAAATGATTAGATTAATAAAAAAATATATATGAAGAAAGCTCAAATAGCGTGATAGTCAAAAACAGACAATCAAAAAAATTTAAAACGAAGGACGGACTAAGACAGGGAGGAGGACTAAGTCCAACATTATTTAATATTTACATGGACAAAATAATAAGGAAAGCAAAAGAAAGAATTAGAGGACTTGACGTGGGATGGAATTATATGGAGAGAGTTGAAGTAAAGATTGGAGCATTTGCGGACGATATAATGGTGGTAGCATCTAACAAAAAAGAGCTGCAGACAAGCATAAATAAATGGAATGAAACACTTAGAGAGAACGGAATGGAGATGTGTAAAGAGAAAACAAAAGTAATGGTAATTGGGGAACAACAGGAGATAAAAATCATGGTAGATAAGGTAAAATTGGAGCAAGTGACGAAATGGAAATATTTGGGAGTAGAAATAACTAGTTCAGGAAAGCAAGAAGAAGAAATTAACAGCCGAATAGGAAAAGTAATGAAAGTGTTTTACAGTATCAGCAATACGATTGTGGGGAAAAAAGAAATAACAAGGAAAACAAAAATAAACGTCTATAAAACAATAATAAGACCAATACTGACATTTGGATGTGAGACATGAATAACAGCTAAAAAGGAAATAAGTAAAGTCCAAGCGGTAGAAATGAAATACATGAGGAGAGTAAAGGGAGTGACAAAGAGAGAAAGAATCAAGAATGAAGAAATAAGAAAAGAACTAGGAATAGATTCGATACACAAATACATAGAGAAGAGGCAGTTGGGATGGTGGGGCCATCTGAAAAAAATAGGATAGGAAAAACAAGTGAGAAGGGTATGGGAAGCTAGACCTGTGCAGAAAAGAAAAAGGGGAAGACCTGAAACTACCTGGGATGACATAATAGAAAAGATATTACAAAGAAAAAGAATAACGATGAGTGAAGCTAGTAGGGTGGCAAACAACAGGAAAGAATGGAGAAAGTTTTGCAACGCAATGACGCGAAGCAAAAACGTATAAGCCTAGAGAAAGAAAGAAAAAGAAGGAAAAAGGAAAAAAAGATAAAGACTAACAAGCCTACACCAGAAATGGTAGACAGGCTTTACGATATATATATATATATATATGGCCAATTTGGCAACTTCAGTATTTATTCGTATTCATTTTTACCTAAATTGTATATCTTTGAAACATTTTCAAAGTTGAAAAAAATCTAAAGTAAATTTTATGAAAATTTCCAAAAGATATATTCAAATTTAAATGTCCGAAATAGGGCAATTGGTTTATCAATTAATGACATATGATTTCAAGATTTCTTTATCTTCTTTTCAATAAAATGGCTCCTTAAAGCTTAACCTTAAAGACTAAACTGAAGTCATTGAATCAAATTGCACTTATTGGCTCTTTTCACATGTATGCGAACCGCATACGGCAACCGTATACGGTTATTTTTATTACTTTTTAGGAAAGGGAGCGTCGGTGTTGCCACTTAATTTTTTGTAATTTTTTAAGTCTGGGAATGATCTCTCTGCAATTTTTCCCTCGGATTTTTGCGTTCGAATTTCACGCGTTTATCTTTTACGTGTAAATTAAATAGTTTAGTTTTTTTATTTCGTCTAGTGAAAATCAGTGAAAATTTTGTGAATTGTATGACCAATTTGGCAACTTCGTTATTTATTCGTATTTATGTTTACCTAAATTGTATATCTTTAAAAAAATTTTAAAGTTGAAAAAAATCTACAGTAAATTTTATGGAAATTCAATGCTCAATTAGATACAACGAAAAAAAAACAATGAACTTTATGTTATCCAACAGATGATTGTTATTTTCATTGTTTTTACATCAGCAGCTGTAGTAAGTAGTGCCGTGTCGTAAAGTATATTTTTTGTGCTGTGAGGAATTGAAAAAACTTCGAAGAGA
Source organism: Platypus cylindrus (assembly GCA_949748235.1). Taxonomy (NCBI): domain Eukaryota; kingdom Metazoa; phylum Arthropoda; class Insecta; order Coleoptera; family Curculionidae; genus Platypus; species Platypus cylindrus. The sequence goes on along the minus strand of OX456488.1, from coordinate 44,948,494 downwards.
AAAAAAATTTCCAGAAGTTTTATAATATTGTGCAATTGCTCAACAAATCAATTAAATTATGGATTTTTCGATTTTTCTACGCCACAATAGTGATGGGAAACTAAAAAAGATAAAAATGGGCCTTGTGTTGTGTTCAGCTTAAAAAAAAAGAGAATTTCTACAAAAACGCGAATATTTTGTGCATGTGGTTCCAAAAGCAAAGGATCGATTTTTCCATTTTTTTAAATTTTTTTTACTGCTAAAATAATTTCAAATTCAGAGATGGGAGACGACTATTTTTTGTGAAATATATAATTGCAAAAAAAGGTGAAAAAAAATTTTTTGCTTGTGCAAAAAAATTTTTGCACAATCTTTACAAAAATATCAATTTTATGATTTGTCAGTGACCAAAAGGCAGCTTAAAATTAAAGACGATAAAAAGTGTTTTTTGTTCTAATGGGAAAATCAGATTTTAAGGGGCCCTACCGGGCCCCTTAAATTCGCTATTTTGCCTAAAGGCTTGTATAAATTTTTCTGTGAAAATTGTTTTCATAAATTGTTGTATAAATATTTATTGTTTTTCTCACCATAAGGTATTATGTATGAAATAAGTAAATTTAATTACTCAATTACATCTGTATAATTTGACATGATTGATATTCTTGTATATTCCTTTATTTTTTTAGTTTTAGAAGTTTAAAATGTATGTATCTAGTTTGTGTATTAAATAAATGTATTGAGTGAAATATTTTCTAACTTTTTTTATTAAATCATTATCAATTCGGCAAAAAATTGGAACAGCAATATTTTTTACGATATCTTGATTTCCTTCACCATTTCAACAAACTAAATATGTCTGCCAAATAAGCTCAAAAACATTAGGCAATGTTGCCATTGCTGAAAGTTTACGTTGACACATGCCCGTTAAGGGTGTAATGCACACATTTAAATTTAAGTTTAACTTAACAAGTTAACACTTAACATAGTTTAGTTTAATAGTATATATGCCACATATATATATAGGCATAAAGTCATACATTTGACAATATATACATACTAACCTGATAATAGGTCCCAATGCTATTATACATCTGAATTATTAAGTACCAATATCACATGAAATTGTGAATGTGTGGAACTTCCTAGGCTAAACTTAAAGATCTTAGTAATACTTTTAATTTTTAACTACACTGTCAACAGTGTTTTATTTTCGATTTTGACATAGTGCAGAAAAGTTGCCTGGCAGCATTGTCAAATATTTTAAAATAAAAAATCACTTGGTAAGACCAAATAAGTTTGACGAAACGGTGAAGGAACATAGAAAAATAGAATCTAGCTGCAATTCTTTCAATTCTTAAAAAACTTATAAATTTTAATAAATTCATACATCATTAAATACTTTTAAAAAAATGTAATAAATTCTTCAGCCAATATATTTATTTAATATATAAATTAGATACATACATCATTTGAAACTTTTAAAACTAAAAAGATAAAGAAATATACAAGAATATAAATCATGTCAAATTATACAGATGTAATTAAGAAATAAAATCTATTTCATAGATGATAGTTAGAATCAAAGAAACATTAAACATTTATATTATACAAACAGAATAAAATTTATGAAAGCAATTTTCACAGCAAAGTTAATACAAGCCTTTAGGCAAAATGGCAATTTTAAGAGTCCCGGTGGGGTCCTGAAAATCTTATTTTCCCAGTGGGAAAAAAACATTTTTCATGGTCTTTAATTTTAAACTACCTTTTTGGTCATTGACCAATCATAAAATTGATATTTTTGTAAAGAAATTGCACAACAAAAAATTTTTTTTCACCTTTTTTTGCAATTATATATTTCACAAAAAATAGTCGTCTCCCATCTCTGAATTTGAAATTATTTTAGCAGTAAAAAAAATTTAAAAAAATGGAAAAATCGATCCTTTGCTTTTGGAACCACATGCACAAAATATTCGCGTTTTTGTAGAAATTCTCTTTTTTTTAAGCTGAACACAACACAAGGCCCATTTTTATCTTTTTTAGTTTCCCATCACTATTGTGGCGTAGAAAAATCGAAAAATCCATAATTTAATTGATTTGTTGAGCAATTGCACAATATTATAAAACTTCTGGAAATTTTTTTTCTCTTCGAAGTTTTTTCAATTCCTCACAGCACAAAAAATATACTTTACGACACGGCACTACTTACTACAGCTGCTGATGTAAAAACAATGAAAATAACAATCATCTGTTGGATAACATAAAGTTCATTGTTTTTTTTCGTTGTATCTAATTGAGCATTGAATTTTCATAAAATTTACTGTAGATTTTTTTCAACTTTAAAATTTTTTTAAAGATATACAATTTAGGTAAAAATAAATACGAATAAATAACGAAGTTGCCAAATTGGTCATACAATTCACAAAATTTTCACTGATTTTCACTAGACGAAATAAAAAAACTAAACTATTTAATTTACACGTAAAAGATAAACGCGTGAAATTCGAACGCAAAAATCCGAGGGAAAAATTACAGAGAGATCATTCCCAGACTTAAAAAATTACAAAAAATTAAGTGGCAACACCGACGCTCCCTTTCCTAAAAAGTAATAAAAATAACCGTATACGGTTGCCGTATGCGGTTCGCATACATGTGAAAAGAGCCAATAAGTGCAATTTGATTCAATGACTTTAGTTTAGTCTTTAAGGTTAAGCTTTAAGGAGCCATTTTATTGAAAAGAAGATAAAGAAATCTTGAAATCATATGTCATTAATTGATAAAACAATTGCCCTATTTCGGACATTTAAATTTGAATATATCTTTTGGAAATTTTTTTATTGCGTTTAACTAAATTACCAGTGAAAAAGAAATTGAAAACTTGTCAACAGACTCATGATAAATTATTTTAGTTAGGTAACACAAAGAATAAAAAACAATGGCTAATATTTCCACTCAACGAATTAAAAGAGAATTCAAAGAGGTTATGAAAAGCGAAGAAGTAAGTTTTCTGTTAACACAAGAAAAAATGAAATTAAATTCATTTTCTTCAATTTTAAAATTAGTTTTCATACCTGATGTCTCATTGGGCATTTGCCATTTTATTGCATAGATATTGAATTAATACAATATTTGTTTTTATTTTTAATGTAGTTCAGTTTCTATATTGCAAGAATTTTTCATTACTTTTTTTATATATGAAATAATCAATGTGACATGTATTGACATACATATCAAAATTTATGCAACAAAGTAGTAATTTTCCGCATCAAAATAAAACGAAAATACTAATTGCAGACGTGATGAAAATATGTTTCTTCCTGTTGATTTTTAGATAGCTAAATGCTCAATTAAAGTAGAACTAGTAGGCGATAATTATACAGAATTGAAAGGTGAAATATCTGGACCGCCAGATACGCCATATGAAGGAGGAAATTTCCAATTAGAAATTAAAGTTCCTGAAACGTACCCATTCAACCCACCTAAAGTATGTGTAACAGCTTCTTTTGTTATCCCAATATAACAAAGGAGTGCCACAATTAGTAGCTACAACACTGTTAACAATTAAACTTTAATCACTTAGTACTCGTGACAAACAAAAATACAAAGATATTTGATACAGAGTGTAGCATTCGAATGTATACATTTTTTAATATCATTAATCAGGCTCTGTCATCGAGACTAATTCATTAATTTAATTTAAATATTGATGAAATGATTTTTTTTAGGTACGATTTATGACAAAAATCTGGCATCCGAATATATCTTCCGTAACTGGTGCTATTTGCTTAGACATTTTAAAAGATCAGTGGTACGTGCTTTATTTATCTAAATATTTATTTGTCACTCATATAAATGAAACATTGCAACATTCAATTTTAGGGCTGCAGCTATGACTTTACGAACTGTATTATTGTCATTACAAGCATTATTATCAGCAGCCGAGCCGGATGATCCACAGGATGCAGTTGTGGCAAGGCAATATAAAGAAAATTTAGAAATGTTCAAATTAACAGCCAAACACTGGACAAATGTATATGCTGGAGGTACTGGTTTCGTAGTATTTGAACTTTTTAACCGAATATTATTTTTACAATATAATGAAGTTGTGATTTGATTTACAAGTTGGATATCGAATAGATCGAATTCAATATCATTAAATCATTATTTTAGGGCCAATTAAAAATCCAGAATGTGATTCAAAAATTAAACGTCTAGTCGATATGGGAATTGATGAACATAGAGCCAGAGCAGCTCTATCCTCGTACAATTGGGATTTGGAAAGAGCCACAGAGCAATTATTTAGTTAGTGAAATTAATATTCTTATTACTAATAGAGTAACTTAACCATATTTTTGCTCTGTGTATTTGTTTTCTTTTTTGTTGTAAAATCACTTGTAGAAGGTATATAAATGCGCTGACAAAGCTTCTCGAAATTCATCTCTTCTACACTCAAATATGTATAATGTTTATTAGGCCATAAGCGTGCGAGTGAAACGAATTTCGTATAGAATGCAAGAAAGGATATGGAGTCTGTTTAACGCAATTTGTATTTTATTTATTTTCTTTTTAAATTAAGCAGAAAATAGATTGATTCTTCTTATTTTAAACTTCAATTCCATCTGCATTATTAAAAATTCTTAAAATTTCTTTCGTTCCGAAATTTTAATATCAGCTGCCAACATTACTCTTCAACATCATTTTTAACAATATCAAGTTTATTGAAATTACTTTTGCAATATTTTAAATTACATAATCGTTATGTGGCATGACCTATTATCTGAGTCAACCCTTTTTTTAAATACAAGTAGATTGTTTAACAACGATCATATAAAATATTGGCCCTTGTAATTATCAAAATTTCTATAATTTTAAGTAATCGAAAAATCTATTAGTTATAGATTTTTATAGGTAGTTTGTATGTTTCTTTTGTAAAGTAAGTTGCATTATATTAATATTATTATTATTTCGTAAAATCTGATCTAATACATATATCATGATATATATCTGATAAATACTAAAAAAATCATATTCCAAATCATTGATGTATCCACTCTTGTAAATAAGAAATGTTCTGTTTTAATTGCTTTACGTTGTAATGATCATTTTACTACTGTGAATAATTGCATACAGTTCAAATATAATAAAGCGAAATTTGTGATTCAATAACATTCCAATCAAATGAATTTTAGCTTGCATTTATCGTGCAAGGGAAAAACAATACGATTGAATGACAATTTTATCAACTCAAATATTCAATCTTTCCTATCTTAAATCCGCATTAATTTATCTTTCGATGATTTTGGCAGTATAATATAATGCTTTATAGTTTTACCTTCAAGAACACATTTGTACAGATTTTAGCGGTTACAAATTTTTTAATTTATAAAATACATGTTATTCTGATTCGAATAAATATTTGTAAAAATTAATAAATGTTAATTGTAAACATCGATGAATCTCAAGAGAAGGGAACACATTTTCTTATAAGATCTAAATGCCTAAAGTTCGATTATTGGCGAACCACAAACATGTTACCATATTACTCGCAATAGAAATAAACATTGCATATATTGATCACCTTATCTAATTGACAAACAATAAATTTTAGAAAGCGAAATTAATAGCGTACTAATTGGTAGAAGTTTTTTTCTATAAAAATTAAAAGGAACATAGTAAGTTGAAAAAACATCTTTTAGAGTCAAGAATTGATAATTTCCAACATTTGTCTAAACTCTTCATCAGTTTGCGTTTCGGAATGAACAATATCTTTAATAATATTCAATGATGATTGACTATCCAAACTAGTCATTAATGTTTGACTATGAACTGAATGCAATAATAGCGAATCATCTTCATCAAAACATGATTGAGTTTGGGTTTGATTGTCATTATAATTATTCAAACTATTTAATAAGTCATCGCATGTTTGTGTATACATATTTGTATAATAGTCATTATTGAAAATATCATTCTCGAACATGAAGTCTGTTTGAGTTTCCATTGAATTACAATTGAAGTCAGAAACGAAACTATCTAAAGTATTACTACTATCCGGCACTAAACTGGTTGATGCTGTTGTTGAAAAAATATCTTGTGGGACACTTGTTTGTGTGCTTGATGTATTTTTTTCTATGTTGATATTGTTACCGGTGCCAAATGAAAGATCGAAATCCTCCAAAGTAAATGATGTGTTACATGAAATCTCTTTTGATTGAATCGCATCAGTTTGTGTATTGATATTTTTGCAATTCTCCATCAACGATACTTTACAAGGTTTTACATCGGATATATTTTTACTATTAGTCTGTGTTTGTACTGATAAAAACACATTTCTTGAACTACTAGTCTGGGTTTGTTGAGTGTTATGGGACATTAAAACTTTGTTGAAATAGTTAGTTACTTGAGTCATTTTGCTTTGAGGTATTGGTTTATTGGTCATCTTATTTCGCTGATTATTAGTTGATGGCTTATCGACATTTATCAGAACCAACAAAGCTCGAGGACTTAATGTTTTGAGAATTGATCCATTTCTGACTATATTTTTATACTTATAGTGACATTTTTCCAAAATTTTATGACGTTTTCTTCTTGAATGTGTTTTCAACGTATCATAGCAATCATAAGCAGCTTTGCAATCGAGACAAGTAAACTTCACTTTACAAAATTCTTTATGCGTAGCTAATAAAGTCTCAGTTGCAAATGCCTTCAGACAAATTAGGCAACTAAAATTTTTTGCTTTATGTACTTTGAGATAATGTTGTCTTAGATTTTTCATATTTTTAAAATATTTGGTGCTATTCCAGGAACATGAAATCTTAGGACAAAAATAACATTTTTCGTTTGGGCTACTTTGTAAGTTAGTTTTATTATGAGTTTTTGTAATATGCAAGTTTAAGTTTGATTCTGACGTGAAATTTTTGTTACAATTTTCTATTGGACATTTTACATTATTGTTTATTTCACATTGTTCAATTGTTGGATAGATTTTTACGACTCCATTCATTTTTTCGTTCCCCTTTCTATTAAACAGCGAACCAACTTCTATGTTGGGTTAAAAAATTATAATTAATTGAATTTCTTCTTTGAACAGTTTGAACATTAGTTACAACACAATAGTTTCAATTTATTAAATGGCAGCTGACAGGACAGCTGTTTCATATATGGCGGTGCTGTAGAGCTTAGTGTTGGGCGAACTCGAGTGAAAAAACCGAGTGTTATTCGGTTATTGAAATAACCTGCAGAAGTTGCAGAACTCGGTTTTTTTTCACTCGAGTGATTGAAAAAAAATGCGCAATAAACCTAATAGTAATAACCGCTCTTCTAAAACTATTCAGCGTCAGCGGAATCAAGTGAAATGAAAATCGCTATATTGACTAAACTATAGAAGTATATAATATATATACTAGCTATATACTATACATATGAAGACTTATATATTATATAGGTCTTCATAGTACAAGTAGTAGAAGTAGGTATTATTAATAGTATTGCATGCCATTAACAGATCAGTAATTTGTGATTGTATATGTAATGTAGGTATATTATGTATCTGTAGTTGGTTGGTAGGTAATAGGCATTGTTATTTTTATCTGTAAGTTATAAAAGACCTTATAGGTATGGTTTTATTAATTAAAAGATTTAAAGCTTTGAATCTACCTAATTACCCTAGGGTAATTAAAGGTTTTTAAGTTCTGCATAATCTTCGTAATTGGTAGAAATTAACATATATATATTATAAGTATGATTGGTGGTCTAGCATTTTCTCTCAAAGGAAGCTTAATTTGTAAATGGTTGACTAAGTGAAATAAAACCCCAAAATCTAGCTCCAATTTTATTGTCTTTTCTTTACTTATATTGTCTATAACATGATTTGCCCTTAGGGCATCTTCAGATAGACTGCAATAGTAAATATGAATAATCATTTATATGTAGATTGAGGTTGGAGGGTTGATCTAAATCTTAACATTATAATTAATTAGCTGTTATTGCCCTATCTGTACTACCTATCTAAGTATAACATACAATTATTTTATTTTATACTATCTGCTCTAAGCAAAATCTGCGTTTAACGTTTAACACAATAACCATTACAACTTGTAATTGTAATTTACAAGGACATCTAAAATCTGATATTATTTATTTATTTATCTATGTGAATGTAATTACATTAGTATATGTGATATATACATTGTTCCATCCTAATACTAACTTCTTCATTTACCTAAATTCCAATATCTGTCTTTATTTTATGATGGAATTTTTTTTATATATTACATTTGTTGTTACTTACCTGTAAAGTTTTTTTTATTGTTATTATTAACTGTGTGGTATTTTGGTTTTTGTTTTAAGTTTTATGTTTTACGTATTGTTTAAACTAATTTTGTTCAACATTAAAATTTTTAATTTATTAATTGCTTGTCATTTATATAAAATCGCAGGCAATAGGGGTGAATTTTAATAAATCGTAAATATAAATTATCTGATTATAAAACCAACATTAATATTGGAGGGTGAAAGGGTTGGGAACCGGTTCAAAAAACCGTTTTAAAAATACTTCGGTTTATTGTATATATATGGAAGTCTTGAAACTTACTGTAAGCTATTCGGATTGAACCGTTTAATATTTTTCTTGCCGAAAAGACTCGATCAACGAAGCGGTCTGCAGTCTGCACCACTTTTCAAGGACGGAGAGTTGTATCGGTTTGACGTGAAGCAAATCATATTCATTTGCTTTTTGTTTCACTTTGGCTTGAAGTGCTTTCTCTTCCGGTTTACAAGAACGGTTTAAATTTCTATATGGTTCGTCGAAAGTAAAGCATGGGAATAGTGAAATACAAATGTTTTTGAGCCGAAGCGCTTTGTCGAAGTGCTGCAGCAAAAATGAACCGGAATTGCCGCAAAATATTTTATACAGAGTGATTCAAATTTCGTCAGATTACAAATTAGGAAACTTACCGCCGGTTGCAGAAAAGCGAATTATCCCTGTTGCTAGGATAAAATATTTAATCTGTTATTTTTAATGTATTTCGTCTTTCGTCTGTGTTTGATAATTGTTGTGAATATGTATACACTTCATCTATTTCAACCAGTAATGAAAATTAAACAAATTGCTTGCATTAATTATGTTAATTAGAATTTAGTAATTCTTAAGTACATAACCATATGTAAGTAATATAACATATAGTATGTTTAATAATTAAACATACTGCTTGTTCTAGCCTCGGGTAATAGTGATGGCTCTTGCCAGAACAAGAGAAATAGATAGGTGCTGACTCAATTGGAATTCACCAACAAAAAAAACCAAATTTGAACTATGTACATTTATTTACAACACTGGTTGAGATTATTTACAATGATTGAAATAATACAACTTTGATGTAAATACAAAACAACCACCTCAGATTCATGTAGTGAGAGAAAGTCTTTTGCCGTGAATATAAACTTTACAGTGCTAATCTTGTTCCCGATCAGTAGATTTCTTTTACTGTCGCGATGGAGTGAGCTAGTGATTTATTTTATCACTTGAGGACAGGTAAGTAACTTTACTGTCGCGAGAGAGAGAGAGCTTATGCTTGAGACACGTGAGTGATTGGTGTGAGATATGATTGTTGAGATACACTTGTGTAGAAAAACTTTAAATTAGTCACTGTAAAACTATATACTGTCTTCTTGAATGTTCCATTCCCATATACATAATAAAGAGGACGCACTGAGCACTGAACCACCATTAAACGTATATTGATGGGCATAAAGCGTGAATTTAATCGAAGTGGCGATTGGAAAATTCTTATAATTAATAAATTTGAACAATTTTCGATGCAAGTTTGATAAAAACAGAATGTGGAAATCTTATTCTATAATACATATTACTACTGAACAAAAATATCAATCAATAAAAAAGATACAATCAAAATCATATAAAAATTAGTAGAGTTCATCGTTCAGAAACGATAAAAAAGTGCATAGTAATTAACGTAAATATTGTATACAAACAAAAATTGTGTGAAAAGTAAATACATATTTAAATCTACGTAACAAAAAAAATTATTAGTAATTACAGAACCAAAACAACATATAGCAGCGAAATTTAAATCGCCGGCAAAACAAGTGCCATATGTAGTCAAGACGGATTTCTTTGGCTACTCCTCTGACGTCACGTTAATAAGCAGTAAACAGTATTTTCGAATGCCTTAGTGTTATGTGCTGGTAAAAATGTGTTATTTTATGTGCCTTGTACTATAAAGCAGATGTATTGTTTCTTTGCAAATTTCCAATGTATGCAGATTTACTCACGTAGTGTATATGAAAAGTAATTCATATGGTAGATCTGCGTTAAGTAAAAAACTTGAACCGTTATGTTGTTGGTAATAGTTTGCAGTTTGAGTTCATAATTGAATGGTATTATTTATATGGGTCAAGAGCATTGGTTATATTTAGTCGTTGTATGTTATTTTATTCATTTGAAAACTAGAATTATCATATGGATAAATGGTCAAAAATTGGCCCAATAAATCGTAGATAGAGCAGCAACATGATTTTACGTGTGTTACATATCTATTTCAATTATTAACAGAAAATTCATTGTTTAAAATGAGTTAGAATAATCAATGTAGTTGACTCTGCATGATGACAGACGCGGGGCGGAGCTTACGATTAGAAACGGGTTGCGCGGCAGAGGAGAGGTAACGAGCATAAAAAGACGACAATACCAGCGAGCGACCGCAGTAGCTGGTCCTGCGTTTGTCGACATCACATCATCACCTAGACGACGGTTACAAACCAATCTGTTCTTTTCAGAACAAATTGAACATTGTTTCGGAAACAAAATGAGCAATGGGGCTAAAATTAAAATCGTTCTTTTTCAAGAACACAATAGAAAAATAGAAATAGAAAATTTGGATAGAAATCTATTGTTCTGTTTTAAAACAAAGAAGAGATATTAGTGTTGTAAACAAATCGTTCTTTTTCAAGAACCAAATGTAGAAAATCATATTAAAATACTAAATGTTCTTTTTCAAGAACCCAAAAAAAAAAAGAAAATCGTGTTAATGTAGCAGTACTTAGTAGTAGTGGGACGTCACATCGAAAACAGCTCGTTTCTAAGTGAAATACGACCCGCATTTTGTTGTGACGTGGCGTTATTGTTATTATTTTTAAAGAATGCCATAAATTCTCTTGTTGTTTTACAACACTGCTTAATGTGTAGGAACTACACTAAAAGTGTAGAAACTTACAATTTAGTAATTGTACTTGTTTTTAGTTTCTATTATTTTATATGTATATATTATTAATTATTTACTATAAATAAACTTCTGTTTTATTTATCCGTTTTCCATTTCTCTATTAATTTTATTTTATTATATTATTAATTAATTTAATTTAATATTTTATAATAATAATACACTTTTTATTCAAAACAAAACAAAACTTATACCTATTTTCTTTCGCGAACGAATTGAAAATTGATTTTGGAAATCATAATTCGTTAGTTTACATTTCGTTAACTGTCAAATGTAAAAACAAAAAAATATATTATATAAAAAATATACATAAATTATAAATTAAATATAAAAAAGAAACTCGAAACTGTCAAAAGAAAACAGCTTATATTGAGCTACTATAATGATAATATTTTGTTTTGATTGGAGCCACTCTGTACGCAGTGGTTCGGATAAAGCAAAATTTTGCTTTATCTTTGTTTTTTTTTTCGTGTTATTTTCATAAATTTTTCTCGTGAATGTTGGTTGAAGCGGTTCATCGACTACCGTCATTTCGCTGCGCACACATTTACTTTCTAGCATCTGTATTGCTGCAGAAAACACTTCATGATTTTATTCAAGAGAGGTTTATATACCTGAAGCGCTTCAAAGTCTAGCGACATTTTTGCTACAGCAAAATACGAACCGCTTTGACAATTTTAGAAAACGGTCGGCATTTCATTCGGCATGCAGTGAAATTGAGGTTTGGCGACACATCGAATTCTGTTAGCGGTTCTCGCATAATTCACAACCCTGATCTTATGTGGCGACCCGTTAAAATTGATAACCGAGTAACAGAGCAGCCCTACTCGTTTTCACCATCTCTATGGCTGACGCTAAAGGTTGAGAGGAGACATTTTGCCATTGGTTTTTGGCGCGGAAAATATTATTCATTTTTCTTTGCTCCTTTGCTGTTTCATGTTTACTAATTAAGTTTTATACTTTTGTATGAGTTAAAAATATGTATTAATAAATATTTTATGGTTCGATTATTGACTTTGATTGCTGCTGCACATTCAACCGATCTGAGGAGGCGTTTGTTTAATGGAAAGTATCAGAATTTCGTGACCCCGACGCGATCACGTGATAGCGTCCCTATTATTTCTTTTTTCCACGATAGTTATTGTTTTACAACATCATCTATGGAAAGAGTTAGAGCAAATACTGTGCTAGTAGAAGCTGCAGTCGGTTCCAACATTAATCCGAATTTACCTGGTGTACAAGAGGTACAAGCCGTACGAATAGCAAAATTACATCTTTTCTGGAAAGAAGAACCAGATATTTGGTTTTTATAAGTCGAAGCTGCATTTGGCGTTGCCAAAATTACGAGAGACGGAACCAAATACCAGTATTTATTAACTAACCTAGATAGTAATGTACTACCGTTTTTCACTGACATTTTAAGAAATCTCCCTACAACAGGCAGATTGTTAAACAAAGAAAAGGATTTGTTTAGTAGTTCTAACAACTACTAGTCCTATTATTATATTTTAACTTAAAACATAAGAACCGGAATTGTATCTACCTAAATTTATTCTATTTGCTATCTTAGAAAAAGAAAGAGGAAAGGGAAGAAAACTGCTTTCTATAAGGTTACACAGCGTCCGTATCTATTTAACCTTTTTAAAAATCGGTATTAAAACCTGAATATCAAAGAAAACGCATGCTTATTAGAAATTATGTATGAGTGAATCGATGACCCGGTTATTGAAATCACTATCTCGGAACAAACCGGTTTTGCCCATCACTGGTAGAGCTGGTGCACAAATAAAGTGTCAACACTCAACTATAACACTATTCCACTAAAGGATTTTAGTGATTTTAGATTTAAATCAACCAATCGTAAAGAATGCAGACGCCACCATAAAACAATCGGAACAATAAGAAAATAATAGAACAAAATAGGCGTTTTCGAAAACTGTACCGGTAGGTATCTACCAGTATATGTGGTAGCAAATACTATAGATAGTAATACCTCCAGCTTCTCGTAAATATTGGCCATCGCTCCTCTAGCGGTAGCGGGTGCAGTTACATCATATTACAGCTTATAATAGCTTCATTAGAGTTTATAAATGATGTTTAAGTTACGAATAATATGGATATAATTGCACAATGAGAATGAATGTTATTTTTCCAAAAATGATGATTTCAATTGTTACATTACATTGATCCAACAACTTTAGGATATAGTGGCACCACATCCTGAACAGATGGTGCTATTTAACTACTTGTGTAGAGACACTAGAAGTAGAGGCATTCTACATTGTCTATGGTAGAAAACACGAAGCGGTTATCAAGCTGAATTGCATTTGTAGTGTTAGAAGCTGAAGTTTTAGTTATTCCGAACGCAACCAGTGATGACATCCGAACCCAGCTAGTGAGGATGCATCACTAATCTGTCATTGAGCTCTGCCATGTTATAAAAGTTTGTGTTTGAAAGTAAAGTTCAGTTGTTGAAAATTTCAAATATATTAGAGTTTGACAATTCGTAAGTTTATAATTTCGTAAAACAATCTTTAGGGTATATTTGACTATAAATTGAAGTGGAAACGTTCTACAGTGGTGACCCCGACGTGATCCCCAAGACGCTTTGAATGAACCCACGCCAGTGACGTTACAACCCACGCTAACAAAAAAAAGAAAGTAATAATTTTTACAATTCTAATTTCTATTTTTGTTTTGGATTCAACAATAAACATTAATTATGGCTGAGAATGACCTTCATGCAATACCACCTGTACACAATGAAAATAATGCATCAAACAATGGAGGTGATATTCAAGCTGTCAGAATTGCCAAACTACCGCCGTTTTGGCGAGAAGAACCTGATATATGGTTTCTGCAGGTCGAAGCTGCCTTTGGTGTAACATATAATCAAATTCCGGTAGCCCCAGAAGATCGTCAAAAAACGGCTATTATAACTCCATATTGTTTGTATGAATTCAATTTCATGACATTTGGGTTATGTAACGCAGCTCAGAGTTTCCAAAGATTCATGAACAACGTTCTACGCGGATTATATTTATTGTATTGTTATATTGATGGCATTGGTTTTTTCTCGCACAGCTGAAGAACGTCTTAAATACTTACACACTGTTTTTCAAAGATTGCGTGAGTATGGAAATGCGATCAACTTTTCAAAATACAATTTTAATCAGTCTGAATTAGAATATTTGGCTTATCAAATTTCTAAAAATGGTTCCGAACTAGTTCCACATCGAGGTACAGCAATTTTAGAGCTCAAAAGGCCTGAAAATCTACACGGACTTCGCCATTTTCTTGGCACTATTAATTATTTCGAAGATTTATTAAAAATGCTGCTACTTCACAGGCACCTCTCAACGATTTACTTTCGAATGCAAAGAAGCGAGACAAAACGCCTATTATATGGGCTGATGATCTTACTGAAACTTTCCAGTAATGCAAAGAACAGCTAACAAAAGCATCTCTCCTACTACATCCAATGGAAAATGGAATGTTATCCCTTTCCACGGATGCATCCAATATCGCTATGGGAGTTGTTTTAGAACAATTTAATAATTGTAGTTGGGAACTAATAGGTTTTTTTTCAAGGAAACAATCAAGCACAGCGTAATTATAGTACATATGATAGAGAGTTACTTGCTATATATTCGAGTATCAAATTTCTTCGTTACTTTATTGAAGGCCGAAATCATTAATACTGATCATAAACCTTTAATTTACGCTTTTCAATAAAAAGCTGACCAAACCAAACCAAACCCTCACCTCGTCAGTTAAGACAGTTAGATTTAATAGGCCAATTTTCTACTACTATTAATCATATATCTGGTACAGACAACATAGTTGCGGACGCTTTTTCCAGAATTAATCAAATTACTATGTTCTACTAGAACATTACTATATTCTATGTACTAGAACATAGTATAATAACAACTTCAGAGATAGCCAATGCTCAAAAACAAGATACAGAGTTAAAGAACTTACTTAATTCAGGTTCTAGTTTACAACTACGTCAATTTCGATTAGATGATACAGTTTTGTATTTTGTGACATTTACATGTCACACATTTGGACATTTACACACAAACATTAGACCTTACATACCAGCGTAGTTAAGAAAACAGGTTTTCAATGTTACACGCAACTTGTCACATCCAAGTGGTAGAACTACTCATAAAATTACTCAAAAACGTTCTGTATGGCCAAATATGCATAAACGAATTTCGCAAAGGTCACGTACATGTTTAGCTTGTCAAAATGTAAAATTAATTGACATGTTAGCACTACACCAAAACAGTTACCAACTCCAGATACCAGACTTAGTCACATACATATAGATTTAATCGGACCTCTTCCAGCAGATCAAGGATTTCGTTATTGCTTTACGGTGCTTGATCGTTTTACACGATGGCCGGAAGCAATACCTTTAAAAGACATTTCTGCAGATTGTGTAATTTTAGCTTTATATTCATCTTGGATTTGTAGATTTGGCACTCCCGCTACAATAACAACTGATAGAGGATCTCAATTTGAATCACAGTTATTTCAATCTTTATTACTTTATTTTTTTTTAAATTCAAGTTCTACTTTTTCTCAACGAGACGTTATTCTGTATAATTATCATTATAAAATTTTCTCCAATCTACGTCTCAAAAAGTTATATAATATATATTTAAACCAATATACATATAAAAATCATAATATAACACGTGTTTCAGTATAAACCATCATCAGATATTATGATAAGAATATAATTATGAAAAGTAATTCAAATTGACAATGTAGAAAATTATGGCAATATATGAATTTAATGACTTTTACGCACCAGTCTAAAATTTTTAATTATTGAAATTCAAGTTATTGAAAATTAAATAGGTTTCAAAATTGGAAATTATATTAACGCAATTATAGTTGGTATCTTTTTTGAATTTAGTAATCTCTAATTTTGTTACATTGTTACATTGATGTAACAAGTGCACTTCATCATGAATAGAACATATATGGTTGTTCGTAAAAATATGATATGCAAAGATCGTACTATTATCTAACGATAAATTTTGATAAAAAGTTTTTTTATATTTGTTAATATAATATTGATGTTCTTTCAATCTCTTTACAATTTTTCTGTCAGTTTGTCCTATATAAATAGTCACACAATCGTGGCATTTTAAACTATATACTCCAGATTCAGATAAAAAATGTGTTTCGTCTTTGGTTTGGTTTTTTAATTGAATACAATAACAAAAAATAAAATAATAATACTGAATAAAGGTAAATTAAACAATCTATAGCACAGTGAATTAAAATTTATTTTTTTGTAATTTTTCAAGTCTAGGAATAATTTCTCTGCAATTGTATTTCTTTAAAACATTTT
Organism: Platypus cylindrus; assembly: GCA_949748235.1. Lineage (NCBI taxonomy): Eukaryota > Metazoa > Arthropoda > Insecta > Coleoptera > Curculionidae > Platypus > Platypus cylindrus. The sequence continues at coordinate 44,931,904 of OX456488.1, read as the reverse complement.
CAAAGTTGAAAAAAATATACAGTAAATTTTATGAAAATTCAATGGTCAATTAGATACAACGAAAAACGACAATGAACTTTATGTTATCCAATAGATGATTTTTATTGTCATTGTTTTTACATCAGCAGCTGTAGTGAGTAGTGGTGTGACGAATTCGGATTATTTCTTTAGTTGTTTTTGTTGATCAGAGTCTCACGCAGTGCGTTAAATAAAACAACCGCCCATTTAAGCGTTAAGCAAAGAACTATTTATTTTACAACGAGCAAAATATAACAAGTAAAAACAGGAATAATAATAATAAGTATTATTATTATAATCAGTTGCTAAGCGTGAATGTCTACGAACTTATATTGTTTGTATATTCCATAGCACAACACCCCCACTATATACATACAATATAAATCTCTTTCTTTCAAAATCAGTATTTAATTAAACCTAAATCTGATACAAACTTATTATGTTTCGTACTACATAAACCTTTTGTCAATAAATCAGCCACCATTTCATCTGTAGGCATATATTTAACAAAAACTAAGTTATTCGACACTGCTTCACGAATGAACTGATGTCTGGTATCAATGTGTTTAGTACGCTTGTGATATATAGGATTAACTGATAGTTTTTGAGCACCTTGATTATCGTTGTATATTGTAATACAATTATTTTGACCTGTTAATTCATATAACAAATTTCTCAAATAAATGGCCTCTTTACTTGCCTCAGTTAATGCCATATATTCGGCCTCTGTGCTTGATAAAGCCACAGTTTTCTGCTTAGTACTTTCCCAAGCTATCACACAATTAGATAACTTAAAAATAAACCCTGTATGTGATCTTCTATCTATCTGATTTCCGGCCCAATCTGAATCGACATAACCATTTAAAATAAAATTTTTATTCTTTTTAATTACTCTTGTAGAACGTTTAGATGGTTGCGTATTTATTTCAATTGTTGGTTCGTAGTCACTGTCACTACCGCTATCAGGTATATGATCACTATCATCGCTATCAGTAATCACACTCACTTCACTTTCTTCTGCTTCTGAATCTGAATCCCCCACTGAATTTACAGCCTCTTCTTTTTTATGATGATCTAATATTATTTTAAATTCTTTTTCATATTCTTTTATCTTTTCTATAACAGTAACATCTCTATAAACTTTAACTTGTTTTGTTTCAGGACACTAAATCCTATATCCTTTTGTATTTTCACCGTATCCAACCAATATTTTTTCATTTGACTTTTTAACCCATTTTAATCGATGTTGCTTTGGAACATGTACCATCACAGTACTTCCAAAAATCTTCAAATGCTCAATATCTGGTTTTTTATTATACAATACTTCAAAAGGTGTTTTATTATCTAAAGTTGAATTAGTTGTTCTGTTATATAAATATACAGCTGTATTAGTGGCTTCGGCCCACAAAGATTTGTCCAATTCAGAATCACATAATAAGCATCTAGCTTTTTCAACAATGGTTCTTATCATTCTTTCTGCAGACCCATTCTGCTCTGGCGTGTACGCCACTGATGTTTGATGTATAATTCCATTATTCTTAAGAAAATTTTTAAATAGTTTTCCGCAAAATTCCGTACCATTATCGGATCGAAAAATCTTAATTTTTTTGTCCGTTTGATTTTCCATTAATCTTCTATATTCTTTAAAACATTCAAGAGTTTCATCTTCGGTATTTAAAAAATATATATTGGCAAATTTACTGAAATCATCCTTTAGAATCAAAAAATATTTTGCACCACCTAAAGAACGAACTTCCATTGGTCCACACAAGTCCGCATGTACCACCTCTAAAATATTATTTGCCCTTGAACCTTTACAGGGAAAAGAATTTCTAGATTGTTTGCCTTCATTACAAGCCTTACAATTAATTTTGCTTATATATTCATTATCATCAATTTTAATTCCTTGTACAGCTCCATTTTTCATTTTTGTTAATTCTTTGTAATTTATATGACCCAATCGTTTATGCCACAATCTACTTGTTAATACTTTACTACTTAACATTAAACTATCTACCGGTTTAGTTTCTAATCTATACATATTATGTATTTGGCAAACAATTCCAATTAATTCATTATTTTTATTAAATATTTTTGCTGAATTTCTTTCAAAGATTACCTTATTTCCTTTTTTGATTATTTTTCCAACAGATAATAAATTTGCTGCCGCGTCAGGCGCATATAAAACATCATTCACAGAAATATTTACAAGGTTATTATTTACCAACGTAGTAATTTTCACTTCACCTTTAGTTTCTATTTTTATCATCGTATTATTTGCCGTCACGATATCATTTTCATTTTTCACATTTTTTTTATTTATCAACCAGTTTTTGTTTACGGTAATATGAGCGCTGGCACCAGAGTCTAAATACCATTCATTCGAGCTAAATAAATCTTTGTTCATAAAAACCGCACTAAAACTATTATTATTATTTCTAAAAGTTATCGTCTGTAAGCAATCTTTTTTATAATGTCCGAACTGCTTGCATCGATAGCATTGAACTTGATTTTTTTTACTATTATGTTTATTATAAACAGTTTCCGTTTTACTTTTGTCATCAGTTACTCGATTATTAAAATTACCATGAATTTTGGAATTTGAATTATATTGCCGGTTATTACGCCATGCTGCTGCATTTTTTCCAACAAATGCTATATTACTTGTATTAGTAGATTTTTCATCAACGACATCCATTAATTTAGATTTTATTGTTTCAGTAGCAATTTCTACACCGCTATGTTCTATAGCCATGATCATTGGAGAATACTTTTCTGGCAATCCAGCCAAAAGTAATGAACCAACCCAATTATCATTAATATCCAAACCTGTTGATCTCAATCTTTGAGAGGTTTCAATAATATGATTTATATACGATGTCATATTTTCCATATCATCCAACTTTGTTGATATTAATGACCTTAATAAACTTATTCTTCTTGTTGATCCTTTATCGCTGTACATATCTTTTAATTTCAACCATAGTTCGTGTGCTGTCTTTGTTTTCTTAATATGAATATATAATGATGAATTAATTGTCAATATCATCTTTGACCTAGCTTGAATCGCTTTCTTTTCATCTTTTTCCATTCCGGTGATGCAATCTTGCAAATCTTCCAGAATTAATAAGTTTTCCACCGCAAATGACCATTCTTCATAATTTTCCCGACCTCTTAACTTAGGTACCGTTGCAATATGATTATTCCCGGCCATAATTGCGATATGTATATTAATAAAAAAAAAATTAATTAATATTAACAAGTTAACGATACACAGCACTTTTCAACTATATAAAAACATGGGATCTGGGCCCATAACCTGTTGATCAGAGTCTCACGCAGCGCGTTAAATAAAACAACCGCTCATTTAAGCGTTAAGCAAAGAACTATTTATTTTACAGCGAGCAAAATATAACAAGTAAAAATAGGAATAAAATAATAATAATAATTATTATTATAATCAGTTGCTAAGCGTGAATGTCTACGAACTTATATTGTTTGTATATTCCACAGCACAACAGTTTTCTTAATAAAAATTACATGAGAGCATTATGTATGAGCCGAAAAAATTGAGAACGTAAAGATATATTTTATGTGCTATGAGGAGTTGAAAAAACTTCGAAGAAAAAGATTTCCAGAAGTTTTATAATATTGTGCAATTTCTGAGGAAATCAATAAAATTATGGATTTTTCGATTTTTCAATGCCACAATAGTGATGGGAAATTAAAAAAGATAAAAATGGTGGGCCTTGTGTTGTGTTCAGCTTAAAAAAAGAAGAGAATTTCTACGAAAACACGGACATTTTGTGCATGTGGTTCCAAAAGCAACGGATCGATTTTTCCATTTTTTTAAATGTTTTTTAGTGCCAAAATAATTTCAAATTCAAAGACGTGAGACGATTATTTTTTGTGAAATATATAATTGCAAAAAAACTGAAAAAAGATTTTTCGTTTGTTGTGCAATTTCTTAACCAAAATATCAATTTTATGATTGGTCAAAAAGGCAGCTTAAAATTAAAGACGATAAAAAGTGTTTTTTTTTCCAATGGAAAAATCAGTATTTAGCCTAAAGGCTTGTATGAATTTCTGTGAAAATTGTTTTCATAAATTTTATTCTATTTGTATAAATGTCTATTGCTTTTCTCACCCTAAGGTATTATGTATGAACTAAGTAAATTTAATTTCTCAATTACGTCTGGATAATTGAACATTATTGATATTCCTGTATATTCCTTTATTTTTTAGTTTTAGAAGTTTAAAATGTATGTATCTAGTTTATGTATTAAATAAATGTATTGACTGAAGAATTTATTACGCTTTTTATTAACTTATTTAATGATTTATGAATTTATTCAAATTTATAAGTTTTCTAAGAAATGAAAAAATTGCAGCTAGATTCTATGTTTTGGTTCCTTCGCCATTTCGTCAAGCTAAAATTGGTCTTATCAAGTGATTTTTTATTTTAAAATATTTAACAATGTTGCCACACTTTTCTGCAGTGTGTCGAGGTCGAAAATAGTTGATAGTGTTGCTAAAATGTTAAAAATTAAAAGTATTGCCAAGATCTTTAAGCTTAAGGAAGTTCGATAAATAGACAATTTCATGTGACTGATATAATATTGTATTGGTACTTAATAATTCAGATGTAAATGTAATTTATGTGCCGTAATAAATATATGATAATGTGCGGCCCATCATTAAATAGTAATGGGCCCATTAGCATGTTAGCATGTATATATCGTCAAATCATGTCAAATATATGACTTTATGTGTATATATGTGGCATACGATTATATTTACTATTAAACTAAACTATGTTAAGTTGTTAAGTTAAATTTAAATGTGTGCATTACGTCTCTAACGGGCATGCGCCAACATAAACTTTCAGCAATGGCAACATTGCCAATTGTTTTTGACCTTATTTGGCAGACATATTTAGCTTGATGAAATGGTGAAGGAAATCAAGATATCGTAAAAAATATTGATTTTCCATTTTTTGCCGAATTTATAATGATTTGATAAAAAAAGTCAGAAAATATTTCACTCAATACATTTATTTAATACATAATAGTATCTAACTAGATACATACATTTTAAACTTCTAAAACTAAAAAAATAAAGGAATATACAAGAATATCAATCATATTGATAACAATATTCATTTATACAAGTAGAATAAAATTTATGAAAACAATTTTCACAGAAGTTTATACAAGCCTTTAGGATAAATAATAAATTGAAGCTGCCCGAAGGGCCCCTGAAAATCTGATTCTCCCATTGCAAAAAAAACACTTTTTATCGTCTTTAATTTTAACCTGCCTTTTTGGTCATTGGCAAATCATAAAATTGATATTTTTGTAAAGAAATTGCACAACAAACAAAATGGAAAAATCAATCCTTTGCTTTTGGAACCACATGCACAAAATATCCGCGTTTTCGTAGAAATATTTTTTTTTTTAGCTGAACACAACACAAGGCCAACCATTTTTATCTTTTTTAATTTCCCATCACTAATGTGGTGTTGAAAAATCGAAAAATCCATAATTTTATTGATTTCTTGAGAAATTGCATAATAATAAGTAAGGAAAGGTTAGAATCGGACTGCCGGAGAACTCGCTTGCTAGCCAGAAGAGAGAAAGGAAAGGGTTTTTTTGAATTGGGTAGACAGGGCGGCCTCGACCCCGCCTCCACGGTTCCGACCTCCTTACCTTTCTGAGGTGTTGGAGGAGTGGTCACGACTGTCTGTTTTCTACAGAAACAGCACTTTATATACCCTTTTGGGTCGCGTAATTCGGAAGGCGTATAGGGGCGATTTCTGCTACAGACCGTATTCGGTTAACAGCTTATAGTTCGATAATAATCAATTTTTATAGTCGATAATTTCTTGTCTAAGTGATGCAATTACACGACTTTCGGTAAATGCGACAGGCCTGATTACAATGACATTGTCTTCGGTGATAATCATATATCATGATGATATTTGGTTTTTATTTCATGAAAATCGGTTGACGCAACACTTAGAAAATGGCATTTTACACTTTACTAACTCGTGCATATCGTGAAATTTCTTGATACGATCCGCGTATTGCGATGGTGTTGAGTTGTCGGCTGTATTTTGGTGGTTCTCAAGCATTATTTTCGGATGTTCCATTTCTCGTGCGAAATTTAACATAGCTGGTGAATATCGCGTTGACTCATGGTGGGCACTGTTTATCGCGAATACCAAATCAGGTAAATTTATATACCACTGGCGATGATCTGTTTCGCAGTATTGAGCAACCATGGTCTTGATGGTTTTGTTGGCTCGTTCAACCGGGTTGGCTTGCAGTGTATAGGGCGGTGTCCGGTGATGCTTTATTTCCATTTTTTGTAAATAGTGCCTAAATGTTCGGCTTGTAAACTGAGCACTATTATCTGTGATTATCGTGTTAGGACAGCCGAAACGAGTAATCACTTCCTCATGTATTATGCGGATTAAATTCTGTGTAGTGGCTGCTCTGACTGCACGGAATTGTACCCATTTGGTAAAGCGGTCTTGTGTTACGATAATGTAACAATTGCCTTTCCTGGAACAACGCAGGGCCCCTACCATGTCCATGCTGATTGTATGCCAGGACCTTCCCACTTGTCGGAGATGCATTTTACCAGCGGGCTTTTGCTGCTGTGGTTTGTAGCGCTGACAGGACAAACAATTTCGGACGTATCTGGTAATATCGCGAAACATTCCGGGCCGATAATAACGGAAAGCTATGCGAGCAATAGTCTTGGCAATGCCCAAATGTCCCGCAGTCGCACGATCATGATTCTCTTCTATGATCGCTTCACGAGCTGATTTTGCAACGCACAATTTCCAAGGTTCCGAAAGTTCAGTTTCAGTGTGATCGGTAAAGTCCCAAAATTGTCGGTATAACTTGTTGTTTTTAAGGCAATAATCAGGGAGTGCAGTAGGATTGTTCTGTACGGTTTACATTGTACAATGGAAACCGCTCTATTACCATAATAGAGCGTGAATATCACAGTTTTAAGGTGAATTACCATAATAGAGCGTGAATTTCACAGTTTTAAGGTGAATTACGATAATAGAGTGTGAATTTCACGGTTTTGAGATGAATTACCATAATAGAGCGTGGATTTCACGTTTTGAGGTGAATTACCACAATAGAGCGTGAATATCACAGTTTTAAGGTGAATTACGATAATAGAGCGTGAATTTCACGGTTTTGAGGTGAATTACGATAATAGAGCGTGAATTTCACGGTTTTGAGGTGAATTACCATAATAGAGCGTGAATTTCACAATTTTAAGGTGAATTACCATAATAGAGCGTGAATATCACAGTTTTAAGGTAGTACTACTAATACTTTTCTACCTCTTGAATAGTTGCTATACTGTCCGTGTTCTCGATGAGGGCCCGGGACAATGCATCTGCTACTTTGTTTAGTACACCTTTGCGGTATTTAATTTCAAAATCAAATTGTTTCAAATATATGCTCCATCTCGCGAGTCTCCACGCATGGCTTTGCAACGAATTTAGTCATCGGATCGACTGATGATCAGTGATAACGGTAAAACGGTACCTTCTAAGTAGGGGCGCGTCTTCTCTATTCCCAATCCTATCGCAAGACATTCCTCGATGACTGAAAAGTTTTTTTCGTTGGCATTCAGCGTCCGGCTAGCATATGCTATGACTTGATCTCCTTTGGGTCTACGTTGTATTAGAGCGGCTCCTAATCCGTTTTTTGATGCATCGGTTTGCAAAATAAACGGCTTGCTAAAATCAGGGCAGACGAGTACCGGTGCTTCTGTTAGCTTGGTTTTAAGCCGGTGGAATACCGTTTGCTCTTTCTCGGTCCATTGCCATTTGACATTCTTATGCAAAATTGGGAATAAAGCGACGGTACCAAGACGCTGCTCCTAAGAACTGACGAAGTGAAAATTATTTCTAACCATCTAGTTTAGAACGTAAATTCTCTACAGCAGGAAATTGAAAATGACATCTTTTCACTGCTTTATTTAAATTTCTAAGATCTAGACATATTCTTAGTTTTGTTTTTCTTTTCAACTCCTACCATAGAATTGACCTATTTACTTGTTTCATTTACTCTAACTATTACATTTAACGAAAGCATTCTGTCTAATTCTTTTCTTAATCTATCATATAAAGCCATAGGAATTCTTCTTGGTGGACAAACAACTGGCGACACTTCCAAATCAACAGTAATATGACAAGAATAAGGTAGACACCCTAATCCTTCAAAAACATCATCATATTCTTTAATTAAATTTGTTTGACTAATCTGATATATTCGTTTTAAAAGTCCAAACTTCTGACATGCAGTAAGACCAATAATAGTTTGACAATCAATTTCTACTACCATAAATTCTATTTCTACATATTTATTATTAAGCATTCCATATATCATGATTTTTCCTTTGATTGGTATTGACTCAGATGTAAATGACGTTAACTTTACATACGTTGACTGAATATTTACTGAAATATTTAATTGATTAAGTGTACTATAAGATATTACATTAGCGTCACCTCCTGATCTAAATAGCGTACCGAAATCCATCTTAGTACCGAAAGTCATCTGGCGGGGCGGTGCTGTAGCAAAGTTAAAACGTATTGTTATGACATGTTGATGCTGCAGTATACATCAAATACAAGCACATTAAGATTGCAGTAGACGGACCAGTCTATGTACATAAATTTGAATGTATACGATATTGATGAATGTATCTAAATAGCATTTCAATAATTTATTTTTTATTTAAATATCCACCATCCATGACCTGTCTGTATTATTAACATTATTAATAGTTCTAATAGAAAATAAATCAGTTTTATTTACTACATTGTTGTCATCAAATTGTTCATTAACAATCGTGATATTTTTACTGAAACAACATAATGACCTCTTTTACCGCATTTATTACAATTTATATTTTGAGCAGGACATTTTTCTCCATGTATTTGACCACATCTTGAACAAATATTATTTTGTCTTTTTTGATTTTGATTTCTATCTCTACTTTGCTCGAATTTATTATCTTTTCTATATTTTTGATTTCGATTTTGATTATTACTTCGATAATTATTTTTTCTATTATCTTGTATATTTTTTTTTTCTATCAATCTTACTCCCCATAACTTCAGAATTTTTCTGCAATTGTTCAGCTCATATTTGAGTAATTTTTATAGTTTGTTCTAAATTCAAATTATCTTGAAGCAATTTTTCTTCAATTCTTTTATTATTGACATTTAATCCAGCTATAAACATATCACGTATCAAACTTTGTCTTAAATCCTCCAATTCACATATAAAACTCAAATATTTTAGTGCTGTCAAAAATTCATCCATTGTTTCACCGTGTCTTTGTGATTGTGTAAGAAAATTATGTCTTTCCACCATTAAATTAGTTTTCGGTTTGAAATGCTTCTCATATGCTGATATTACATCAGTATATTCACAATCATCCATATTAATATTAAAAATATTAAAAAAATTAAAAATTTGTAATGCTTCTAAGCCGATGTAATTTAACAATATAGCAACTTTTCTTTTACTTGTTTCATTTTCTAATCCACTGGCAATCATAAATATTTTAAAACTCTGTTCTGTGTTCTTCTAAACCATGTATTTCAATTTTTAGATACATTGCCTTCTAGACACAAACTAGGAAAATTATTAACATGCAATTTCTTAATAGGTTTTAACACCGTGGATGAAGTATTTCACTCGTTTCATTTGTATCAGCCATTTTGAAATTATTTTAATATATCTTAAATAACACCTGACACCATGTTATATTATTAAATAAATGTTTAATATTTAATATTAAAAGAAAGAATTGATAAAATAACTTCATGATCATTAACAAACTCTCTTTAAAAAAAGGGGCCTATTATGATAATGCTATATTACTACTATTAAATAGTATAATAAACTATTATAATAGTAGTTACCTATGAAAAGATTTTGTTAGATACTAGTAAATAAACTTGCTTAGAAACACAGTCATTGAGAAGAAAACAAAGAAATTGTAACCTTTAAAGAAAATGTATTTATATTTCGACAAAGGTTATTGTATGTTTCATTTCAGTAAATTAAACTGTGAATATCAAATCGTAAATGTAGAAGCTAAGAATGAATTCGTCTTCATACAGTTTTTCAAACTAAATCTTCCAATGATATCTATAGCTTCATTTCATGGCAAATTATCAATTGTATTATTTATTGTTTATTTACCTCCGTGATTTGTAGTATGTGAAGCAACATAAATTATGTACATGAATGTTTAATAAACGAATTTAAAGCAGATTCTTTGGCAAACAGTGAGTATAGTTTTATTTTTCTTTTACATTTGAATATCAAAGTTCACTGTAACATGCGTGTCAGTTAGCTGTAGTGAAGGCGACAAGTTTTTGGATAACTTGGTAATTAATTCGATTAGCAATAAACGCAGATAATGTATTAATGGACAAGTTTAATCTAATAATACTAATAACATGAGTTTGTTGTACTATTTAATTAAAGCTCCATCATTATTTAATAAAGATTAAGTCGCCGCAATATTCATAACCCACAATTGAATTTCAGAAACACCGTCTGCAGTTTTCGTTTCCCATTCCTAAAAATTAAGATAGCGCCTGCGCAATCTCTCTTTTTGAGATTTAAGATTTAAAAATTAAGACAAGTGTGTCCTCGCCGTTATCGTCATTTTAACTCGTAATGCTATTGGCTAGAGAACAACGTGAACCAACCATTCAGTTATGCCCGGTACTTCGCAACCTTGTAGAGCAAAAAGTGTTTTGCTTAGTAAAGTACAAGACTATAAGAACTTAGATCTATCAAGTAGAATGCCAAATATTAAGGTATTTTCTGGCAGCAGTCATCCGGATTTAACGCAAAGGATTGTGGATAGATTGGGAATCGATACTGGAAAGGTCGTCACCAAAAAATTTTCAAATTTAGAAACATGGTAAGGGAAGTCTTATGTTTTTTTTTGTATTTCAATTTTATTAATGGATGTCTACTAAAAATAAGATAAGATGAAACATAAGTTATATATGTAAATAATATAATTTCATTCCTTAAGAAACTTAAAATTATGTATTAAAATATCTCGGAAGAAATAAATAAATAATAGACAGGTGGCTTTGGCGCTTTTTGATTAATGTTAGGTTAGTTGCATATCTTATATATGTTTAACAAAATAAATATTTTTGGATTTCCAGTGTGGAAATTGGAGAATCTGTTCGTGGAGAAGATGTATATATTGTTCAATCTGGATCCGGCGAAGTTAATGATAATCTTATGGAACTACTTATTATGATTAATGCATGTAAAATTGCATCAGCGAGTCGTGTTACTGCTGTTATTCCTTGTTTTCCATATGCTAGACAGGATAAAAAGGATAAGGTAGGATTTCAAACACAAATTCCATAAAATAATTGTCCAAAGTTTTCGCCTATAGGCAAATATTAGAATATACGCACTCCTAATCTCTATTACCTAGAGGCAATTATATCCAAACCCAAAAAATTAAATGTCTGCAAAGCTTTGAAAAAACTGAAAAAACTGAAAAATTCCATACCCAGTCTCCAAAAAATAAATGAGAGTTTTCTGAAATTACACGTCAATCATGTAGTTACACTCAGACTAGATCATGTATTTTGATGAACAATCACAAGTGAAAACTGATAGTGATTCTTGTAGCACTAGTATCCTGTAATACAGAAATTATAGAATGTACTGATACGGTATCAATTCAGTATACAGAATCTCAATCATATAAAAAAGAAATTAAAACTCTAGTTTCACAAATGATTGAATTCTTTTTTCGAAAAAGTGTGTAATGACGATTTTGCTATCTAATTAGGGTATTTTATCTGTCTGTGAAATATATTAGGAAACAAAACAATTTTTCTTAGAAAATTCGAAGCGAAGAAATTGAAGAATTAAAATTAAATTATCTTAATTAATAAGAATCCATATACATATTTATGTTGTGCTTCGAGCGTATGAATTTGTGACAATTTTTGCAAGTAGCATAACTGCCTCTAGAATGGTTTAGAATTAGGTTTGTCACTATTAAATGGTCTATAATTATCAAATCTTTTTCGATGAGTGCTGCATGAGTGGTACCAACAAAATATCAGACCTTAAATTCGTCTGCCTCATAGACCATGTAAACCTCGAGACATTCTCAAAACTAATAATATGACAATACGATTAGGTGTATCAAAGTTATATATTGAATCGTACTACTTATTAGAGTAAGCATTTCTGTTGACATCAGTATAGTATAGATAGGAAAAATACAGTTTTGCAAACGCAGTAGCTAATGTAATTGTTCAATTTGTCAGTTATTTTATTCACAAATATTTAAATTTTTTTAATATTTAATAATAATCCCCTATTATTTGGGAATTATTTGTTCCCACAAAATTGACATGATAATTTGGAAATAAAATGGAAAGTAACTAATGTAACAAAATAAATAAATATAATAGATTTTATATGCCTAATAAATCGTTATTACCGCTCTATCGTGGCATTTTCCTTGTAATCATTTTCATTATGATTGTCTTAATATAATTTTTATAGAGATTGGACAATGAGAAGGAAGTCAACGTTGAAAAGTGGAAGTCTATTGAGTGGAAATTTAGGGTAAAAAATTAGTTTCTTCCAAAACAGGGGCTTTTTATCATTGGATACAATCAGAATAGAACCACGGCTCGTTATTTTTTAAATTATATTGTGGGCTAATTATCAATAAGTAATAGTAATAATAATGTATTAAATTAATAGTATATGCAACATGCATTTATGCATGTATTATTAATTACGTTCTTTATTCGGATTGAGCAATTGCTTGTGTAATGCAACAATTTTTCCATCATTTTATTATTTCAATATTTAAAATTATATATTTAATTTATTGATTTGCATAATCGTTTAGCACAATATATGGAAATAATTCAAAGTTCGCTAGATAACATTTTAAAATTATGAAGAAATTTTCGAAGATCAATTCGATATCGAAGGAGGTTTCGAAAAAGAAAACAATGAAACTTAATAAACCTATTTGTTTTTATGTATAGTATATATAGATTGTTAAAAATTGTTTTCTTTTCTATGCCACTATAGGGGGTCTCTCATCTAATCAACTTTGATAAAACTAACTGCTTATCATTACGAAATATATTTTGAAAACTATAATTATTGGTAACAACCGTATGTCCAATTTAAAATTATTAATGGAATGTCGTAATCTCAGCCAAAGTATTCATTTTATTAGTGCAGATAATGAGAATTTCATATTGTATTAAATTAGACCATAATTGTGCATAACTGTACTACACATACAAATACATATGTATAGTTGAACCAGTTAAGAAATACAATGCAGTCGTATGACGACTGGGTGATTTTTTGGCCTACTACCCCAAGTTTGATGAGTTTTACGCCAGATCTATAATTGATGTACTGAGTACAGAACGTACATGTATGAAATAAGAATTCACCCAATTGCACATCTAATAAGATTTTTTTATTTGTTTGAATCTGATTATCTATACATATTATTTCTATTTGTACAAATTGTAGGCAACAATATGAGTTAAACTAGACAATATTTTCAAAGTTTAACATTATCATGTTTACTTTAAAAGCTTTGCGCACTCTCTAATTTTATATTCGTTTTTTCATCGTATGTTATCTAAAATAGAGAACATTTCAGATTTATTGTTTTCATCGTATTAGTTTATGTTATGGAGAACTATAATAAAGAGTAGAATCGACCTTACGAAAGTCAAAATATTTACGGGTCAGAATTTTTTTGGCGACGACCTGTGGTGGAGTCGTGTTTTTATAGCGGCTTATCGGATCGTTGACGTGCTTTGTTATTATTTCGTTTCCAAATCATTATCTTATTATACAGTAATTTGTATATTTAAAACAATCCATAGTATTCCAAAGAAACCGTATAATTATTAAATAATTTCTAATAAAAATTTCAAAATAAATTTTATATAATAAAAACAATTATTTTTATTATATATTTTTACTCAACCTATAACACGCCACTTATCATAAAATTAATAATTAAAATAAAAATTGCTGTATTATATGAAATATTCATTATCGCGATCGTAGTTTTAATCCGCTGCAATAAAAAATTTACAGTTTTCCTTAAAAATAAGAAAATTTGATTTTCTCATACGATAATGTTAAGTACGGCTCTGTGTTAATCACAGCGTCTCATAATGACAGTCCTTTTTTCTTCTTGTTTCCACTCCTTATAGTTGCCCATAGTTAATATGTTACCTACTTTTTCTTTATTATTTCTATTTGCGACATCCACAAAGACATTTATAATATTGGCGTTAAAATTATCTATAAGTCTTTTTTTCTATGTCTATAACATCGAATGAAAAGTCCAAGGAAAATCAATATATTATTGCAAAAAATAGAAAATCAAATGTTCGCTCCACCTTCAGAACAAACGAATGAATCTGAAACAAGCAGCTCAACTGCGGCTCAAACTAAAAATCTAATATAATATCAGAGAGTGTAAAAATACTTTAAGGATATTAATGATATAGATACATGGAAGTTTCAACATTGTTCACTATTGTTAATAAGCAACTCATGATCATACTTCATATAAAATCCATCAATCATTATTTATATTGTTTTTGTTTCAGTTTTATTTTATCTTTTACACTTGGTGAGCCAACATACATATATCATTTGCATGACACTACAATGCTAATTCTGAAGCCGTGCCATCAGAAAGTATTTGCATGCAAACATAAGTAGAACTGTTAGGAAATATCAAGTGATTAGAAATAGTATGTTATTTCTATATTAATGTGATATAGTCCGTGATATCACCTTGCCTAACAAGTAGGTACCGCGAATGATGCCCAGACTCCATGGTACTAGGTTTCAAGTCTTTGCCGACTCGCTGTTAGAGAGGCATTTTATTTATGTATGTTCAAGGTTGCTAGGCTTCAGATTTGAGTTATATTTCATTCAGTAGTTATTTTTAGATTAATTTTTCTTTCATTAGAGTCGGGCACCAATCTCAGCAAAACTTGTTGCCAATATGCTTTCAGTAGCTGGTGCAGATCATATAATTACCATGGATCTTCACGCGTCACAAATTCAGGGATTTTTCGATATACCCGTGGATAATTTGTAAGTGTTTATTTAGGAAGAATTTGTAGATATTAATGTTTACTTTCTTCCTTAACAGATACGCTGAACCAGCTGTTCTAAAATGGATCAAAGAAAATATCGTTGAATGGCGTAATAGCATCATAGTATCACCAGATGCTGGTGGTGCAAAAAGAGTTACATCAATTGCCGATCGGCTTAATGTCGAATTCGCTTTGATCCACAAAGAGAGGTTAGATTGGATATTAAATTTAATTTTGAAATTGAAAAGATACCTAACGTTGTTTATCAATCCAGAAAGAAGGCCAACGAGGTTGCTTCTATGGTATTAGTCGGCGATGTGAAAGATCGGGTAGCAATTTTGGTAGACGATATGGCTGATACTTGCGGTACAATATGTCACGCAGCAGAAAAATTGACCGAAGCTGGTGCAACTAAAGTCTATGCTATTCTAACTCATGGTATTTTCTCTGGTCCGGCAATTAATCGAATAAATAATGCTTGTTTTGAAGCTGTTGTTGTTACAAATACAATTCCACAAGATGAGCATATGAAACAATGCTCTAAAGTACAGGTAATTTTTTCTTGCAGGGAGCTATAGCTACTTAATAATAGCTTAATTAAATTTTCTTCTTTTCAATGAACTTTTATTCAAAAATTTAAATATTTCGTTTTTAGTGCATCGATGTTTCAATGATGTTTGCCGAAGCAGTTCGACGTACCCATAATGGAGAAAGTGTCTCATATTTATTTTCTAATGTCCCTTATTAAGTCTTATTATACTTCTTTTTATATTATCTAGATCCATGCGTTAAGTATAACACAAAATAGAAAAAATAGATCAATAAGAAACAGATACCAATTATTTGTACATTATTGACAATTTATTGTTTACTTTGTATTGTTACACGAGACAAAAATATTAGTTCATTTATTAGTTTTCATAGTGGAAAAATGTCATTGTTACATACATATACTTATTTTAAAATATGCATTGAATATTAAAATTAAATATATCTAATTTTTAAAAATTTTCCCCCTCAATATTTTCACTTCATCAATTGGCCGGTCATTGTTATCAGTTTCCACTAATCCAATTCTTTTAACTACTTGCATTCCTAATGTTAAAATACAAATTATTTCTATGTAGTAAAACCAGTATTAATAGTTATCGATCTAAATGTTATGTAATTCGAATGTAATAAAGTATATTTTTTAATAAGTCCTACTCAATTATATAAAAAGTAAATCAAGTTTAAGAAATTTGAATAACAGAAATTAACTGCATGGATTTTGTCTTTCAAAATGGGGATATTGGGAATTTTAACATCAAATTAAATCAAAATCTTTTACTACATGTGCTTAATGAAAGCTAACATTTTGTATTGATTGAAATAAATTAGTGGGTAAATTTTGACGTAATTTTTCTTAGAGAAAATAGATTATTAAAATAATGCAATCAGTGAAGTAAAATACTGCAGCAGTTTACGATGTTACTTACTAAAGGCGTTTTTTCGCGAACAAAATATTTTGAAATATTTCGATATTTGTTGATGTTAATTCAGTCGCATGGTTAATTAATGTTATTTTTAATTTATTCAATTATTTTTTATTCTCTGACTCGATATTATTATTTTCAGCCAAAAATGAGTGAAATTGATAATGAAATAATTTTGTTGTTATTCCAACTAAAACGAAAAACAGACAATATTTTATACATATTTTATTGTTTAGAGCCAACAATACATACCAGAATGAATGGCTTTCAAGACAATTGGTTGGGAAAGTATATAGATTACGATTTCTTTCAATTATTTAGGATATCTAGAAATTGTATATATTTGTATAGAAATAAACAATGCTTTAACTTATACTTAAAGCGCCTTGCGTGGTTACCTTAATATAATCCGTCAAAAATTAACATATTTTATTCGGTAGCTAGCATTTGTAACAATTATTAATTAAACCCAATTTTTATGTACTGATAACTGATAACGCCTTTTTATTTAAAAAAATATGTTTTGTACAGCACACGCTTTTGCAGTTTGCAATGTATTCTACTAAAATACTGCTAACTGCGAATAAAAAAAAAACAAAACAAATAATTATATCGTAAAGCAAATCGTATTTAGGAAACCAAATTATCACAAATAAAAGATAAATTGAACTAAATGTAAACTTAACTTAATGTAACAAAAATGACAATTGCAGAGGAATAATGCTAAAAGTCTAGTTACTACAAATAAAAAATTACTGATACAGCAAGTATCAGTGCTGATGTCGTTGGTCAGCTTGCTTATTTAAAAAACTTGACAATTTCTTTAAATTCTTTGGCCCGATTTTCTTTACTTTTTTGGAGATTGGTACATAGCTTTTCCAGAATAGAATTCTTATTAGGTCTGACAGAAGTTTTGATTTGTAAATCTATTGGTAGAATAGAATTTATACTATTATCTATATCTGAATGTAATTCATCTGAATATAATTCGGAATCTACAGGTTCTATCAAAAGTTGATTTCTTCCTGGGTTTTGATTTAGCGACTCTATTATAAATACTGGGTTTGTTTTATCTTTTTCGGCTAAAATCTCATGTAATTCATTATAATATGGTGGCTTATTTATAAAACCGCATCCAGTATTTCTTCTTTTATCTATAAATTTTAGATATGAACTCTGTAAATTTGCGAACTTCTGCCTGCATCGTTGTCGACCTTCAATTCCTGACCCGACGTAAAATCCCATTTCATTCATCGTTTCTGCTATATTTTATTACAACTGATTTTTGCTGGTTTTCTTGTCATTAAATGCATCATTTAATTCTTCTAAGCTTTAAAAAAGCAATTGCAATAGCAATAGCTTCTCGGTCCTCGACAGTAGGATTTTTGGAAGACTTCCAAATAGTTATGGAATTACTTCCATTAGAGGTAATACTTTCAATATTTGATCTTGTTGAATGTTGTACAGTTACTCTTCATTTTTTTATATATGATTGTGCGAAAATCGGATCTGAAAGAGATGTTCTAGTCTTACACCAACATTGCGGAACTTAAGTCGAGTCACGCAAATTACTATTAAAACGCAATAGGATAAAACGGAAAGAAATTATCGTTTGAGGTAAAAAATTACTATTATTTTTATTCATTTCCGTTTCACATTATTGCGCTAATTTATTCTATGTTCAGTATACGTACCAGTCTTTAACCCATTAGCTGTTTCACTCTACACTAAGTAGAAATTTTTCTAATTGAATCTGCTCGATCAAAATTTTTCTTAAGCAATTAAATTAACTAAAGTACTACGTAAGTATGTAACATATAAATTCCTTCAAACACCGCCAATAATGAATACTAAGAAATTGAGGTTGGAATTCTTCCTAATTTTTTGATTGGTCACAAATGATTTCAAAACATCTTCAGAGTTGTTTTTGAAATATTCCAAATTATTTTAAAATTGACAGATAAAATTTTTCATTAATTATTTCAAACATTTTGAAATAATTTCGTCGCGAGAAAACGCCTTAAGTGCATACAACTTGATATAACCATATGATCCATATTCCACATCGGCCGGCCCCAGACCGATGCAGTAGAACGTTATCGCACAAAACGTTTTGTATTGGATAGACATTTGGTTTGATTCCAATACGACCCCAAATAATTTAATTTGGTTTCTAGCAACATTTTGTTTTTGCCATCACCCGCTGATGCAACAACTCTCCGCAGCATTTGAAGTATTATCTAGTTAGTTACAGCGTACAGTACAGCTACAGACTACAGATATATTTTGAGACTTTACTTAAGTTAATATATAATTATTAATCAGTAAATATGTAGAAAAAGATCATAGAAAGAATTAATTTTCTAACTTTTGCTACGAAAACTGGTCTGTAGCCAGAATTAGAGTTTATTTTACAAAGACCGTTTCAGGTCAATTGAATTAATTTTTGAAATAAATGAGTATAACCAAAAAAACAACACTTTAAAATTTAACTGATAGGTCTTTCGGACCTAATGCTTGATTTATGAAAAGCTATACATCCCGATTATTAAGAAAAAAAATTTGATTTCAGATTTTTCATATACTTTGCTCATAAAAACTTGATCACTCGTGATAATAAGGTAACTTCTAGAAATCATATTCTAACATAATTCAACCGATTTACCGGTATTTATTCTACCAAAAATCGCATGTTTCCCGTCTAACCATTGCGTAGGGGCTAATGTAATAAAAAATTGACTTCCATTTGCATCTGGTCCAGCATTTGCCATTGATAAAATTCCGGCACCAGAATGTTTCAGTTCTGTGTGTATTTCATCTTTAAATGTTTGCCCATATATTGATGTTCCACCTTTTCCAGTACCTAAGACATGATTTTGTTTTAAAAAATTGGTAGTCAAACAACATGTTTCCATTACCAGTAGGATCGCCTCCTTGTATCATGAAATCCCTAATTACCCTATGGAAAATTGTGTTATTGTAATAGCCTCGTCTAGTTAATTCTGCAAAGTTTCTGCAAGTTTGTGGTGCGTGTTTCCAATATAATTCCACTGAGAATTCGCCCATTCTGCATTAAATTGAACAAACGCATTAGAGGTTTTATATTCATGCATTATTTTTACGCACGTTGTGTCAAATTGAACAAAAGCTGGTTGCCACATTTTGTCCGGTATTCCTGATTGATTCATTCCTTGTTGAGCCAACATTTTAAACCGTTTCGACTAAATAATAATAATAGCTCAACTTAAAGTTTTAAGCAACCCAAAGCAAATTCGTAGTAAATATTAGGTTATGTGTTATATTTTAGCCAGTGAACTGTATACCATAGACAACGGATATACTACTCTACATCATGATACCAAGACCATAGACGAATAAATAATAACCTTATTATAATAACCTTTATCTATGACTAAGTTTAAGTAGTCATAGTATCATGCTGCTACATGATACTAAGACCAAATACTGTAGATAGTAATACGTCCAGTACCCTATTTTTTACATACATTTTAATTCAAGTAGTGCAATAGCGCCACTATGGTGGCGCCACTATCCTAAAGTTGTTGGAACAATTAAAATCATCAATGTTGGATAAATAACGTTCATCCTTCTTCTGCAATTATATCCATATTATTCGTAACTTAAACATCATTTGAGTTTCTAATGAAACTGCACCCACTACAGCTAGGAGAGGATGGCCAATATTTACGAGAAGCTGGACGTATTACTAGCTGTGTTCTAACTAGGCGTCAAACTAGTTCGTGATTGTAAAGAGCATGCACAATACATAAAAACTGTTTCACCTTTACACAAATTGAAACTGAAACTAAAAACCACATATTCCAACTTACTTTTTTTAATACCTACCTAGTTTGTGACAGTTTGTTTTGGTTTGCGCTGAGCCGAGGTATTATTAGTCAGAAACTTGGGCAATTAATGCATTGGCGTCCAGTGCATTTAAAAATTATTAACAAGCATTGTTATTATTATGAATTTTACTTTCAGTATTTTCATTGCTTTTATTATTGATTATTTATTATTATTTTTGAATGACAGCTTTATTTTAATTATAAAAATGAGTATTTTTGAGGACGATTTTGATTTTATTAATTAATTAATAATTTTTTTAAAATTTCTTCATTATGTCAGTAATATACAATTATACATGTGTTTTTAGTATATTTAATAAATATATAAAAAAAAATGTTTATTTAAATATGACAACGCTTTCAACGAAAAAAAAAAAATGAGAGGGTCTTGCAGTGACGCATTGCGCAGAAATGTTTACAATTGGATCTCAGGTTAGCTTAACTTGTAGTCTTGTATCATGTTTGTATCATCATAGAGAAAGGTTCGACGAATAAACTATTCGTCTATGAGTATCATGCTACTGCTAGCTCTATACTACCCACAGATAATAATGATAATATTATCTGTGATAATATTATCTATATTATATATATAATATAATATATTATATATATATATCAATATCTATATTATATCTATATATATAGATATATTATCTGTGATGCTATCGTGCGATCAGTAGCAGATCAAATTTTTAAGACTTTGAAAATCAGTTATTTTTTGGCTGCGCTTGCGTTGCTGGCATTATCTGGGACTTTGAATTTTGACGTCGTATTAAGGTGCGGACACATTTATTTTAAATCTTGAAACCGAACCGTTTCATGTTTAGAATTTTTCATTTCGGCTCAATTAGCAAAGGCACATTGTTTAATCACTTTAATGATTAATGTATTTCTAATTTTCAAAAAATTAAAAGCATCGTGTCTGCTTTTGTTTTTTTCTCAACTTGTGTTAGTGTTGTCGAGTATTTCTACCAGAATCGATTATAAATCGTCACCTTTGCATCGAGTAAAAAAAGAATCGGAAGCAAAATAATCGATTTAAAAAATATATATATGAATAATGTCATGCAGATACACTCAAGAAGCAAGAAATGTGAGCCTAAACTTTAACTTTCAATTTTCTAGAAAAAATGTCGTTTGTCATTACAATTTAAATTGAATTTAAAATTGTAATGTGTAGGTGGGCACTGCCCACCCACACATGGTGAGATACGAATTTTTATAAGAGAAACAGTTGCGACATATGATTTTTGCGGAAGTTTTGTAATAGCAGTGAAGTTAGTCACACTTCTTTAGGTAAATTTTTCTCCACCATAATACTAAAAAATATTAAAATACCTGTTATTGATTTATATATATGTTGTATAATCATGTACTTATTGATTACTATTATCAGCAGAATATTTATTTAAAGTATTATAGTAAAGTTTTATCCCGCCGATGACATGAATATGCGCGCGCAAATCGTGTACTTTACAGGTAATATTTATAGACTTTTTTGTTAATATTGATATTTAAAAATTAAAATAGTGTGCAATAATACTATATAAGTATATAATATTATTTTATAAGTTACAAGATTATTTGATTTTTGAGTATTTATAATTAATTAATATTATAGCGACTATGGATAAATCAGTTGAAATTCAAATAAGAGATTAATAGTTACAGTTGATAAGAGTCTACTATATTCTATAGTAGACTAAGAACAATAAGAAAAGGAAAGACCAACATATATAAATATATATAAACATATATAAATAACAAAGAAGGAAAAATATTAAAGCAGGAAGATGAAATAATGGAAAGATGGAAGCAATACTTTGAAGAGCTGCTGTCAGACAATATAGAGAGGAACGAGACAGGAGAAGCAGACAATACAGAGAGAAAGGAATGCAAAGACGAGGAAGAGGAATTTAATATGGAGGAATTGGAAAGACCATAAACAACTGAAGAATGGAAAAGCACCAGGAAGTGACACAATAAAGACTGAAATAATAAAATATATGGGGGAAGAGGGAAGGCAGGTAATGCTGGACATATATAACAAAATATGGAAAGAGCAAATAGTACCTAAAGAATGGCAGCATGCACTGATAGTACCAATCTTTAAGAAAGGAGATAAGAAAGATTGTAATAATTACAGAGGAGTTACTCTACTAAATACGAACATGAAAGTGCTGGAAATGATGATAAACGAGAGAATAAAAATTAAAATAGAGAAAACACTGGACGAATCACAGTCAGGATTTACGGAAGGCAGAAGCATCCAAGACCATATATTTACGATTAAGCAGATAGTGGAAAAAACAAGTAAAAGGAAAAAAAATGTATACATGGGTTTTTTAGATTTAAAAAAAGCATTTGATAAAGTAGGACGAGATAGATTGTGGAAGATGATGGCAGAGAAAGAGATAAGCAGGAAAATGATTAGATTAATAAAAAAAATATATGAAGAAAACTCAAATAGCGTGATAGTCAAAAACAGACAAACAAAAAAATTTAAAACGAAAGACGGACTAAGACATAGAGGAGGACTAAGTCCAACATTATTTAATATTTACATGGTCAAAATAATAAGGAAAGTGAAAGAAATGACTAGAGGACTTGACGTGGGATGGAATTATATGGAGAGAGTTGAAGTAAAGATTGGAGCATTTGCTGACGATATAATGGTGATAGCAACTAACGAAAAAAAGTTGCAGACAAGCATAAATAAATGGAATGAAACACTTAGAGAGAACGGAATGGAGATGTGTAAAGAGAAAACAAAAGTAATGGTAATCGGGGAGCAACATGAAATAAAAATCATGGTAGATAAGGTAAAAGTGGAGCAAGTGTCGAAATGGAAATATTTGGGAGTAGAAATAACTAGCTCAGGAAAGCAAGAAGGAGAAATTAACAGCCGAATAGGAAAAGCAATAAAAGTGTTTTACAGTATCAGCAATACGATTGTGGGGAAAAAAGAAATAACGAGGAAAACAAAAATAAACGTCTATAAAACAATAATAAGACCAATACTGACATTTGGATGTGAGACATAGATAACAGATAAAAAGGAAATAAGTAAAGTCCAAGCGGTAGAAATGAAATACATGAGGAGAGTAAAGGGAGTGACAAAGAGAGAAAGAATCAAGAATGAAGAAATAAGAAAAGAACTAGGAATGGAGGCGATACACGAATACATGGAGAAGAGACAGTTGGGATGATGGGGCCATCTGAAGAGAATGGGACAGGAAAAACAAGTGAGAAGGGTATGGGAAGCTAGACCTGGGCAGAAAAGAAAAAGGGGAAGACCTGAAACTACCTGGGATGACATAATAGAAAAGATATTACAAAGAAGAAGAATAACGATGAGTGAAGCTAGTAGGATGGCAAACAACAGGAAAGAATGGAGAAAGTTTTACAACGCAGTGACGCGAAGCAAAAACGTATAAGCCTAGAGACAGAAAGAAAAAGAAGAAAAAAGGAAAAAAAGATAAAGACTAACAAGCCTACACCAGAAATGGTAGACAGGCTTTACGATATATAAATATGAATTCGGTCTTGCTGCTTCATCCTATATTAAATTACCTAAAGAAATTTCTAATAAAAAGGCGTGTCTTAATATAAAAAATTATGATAATTCATGTTTTTATTGAAGCGTTATTGCACGACTTTATCCTGCTACTAATCATTCAGATAAAATTTCATCGTATCCACATTATTTAAATGTATTAAAAACAGATGGCTTACAATTACCAATTCAATAGGTCAAATAAGTATATTTGAAAAACTTAATAACATTTCAGTAAATGTTTATGCGTTAGAGTTACATGAAAACACTGAAAAACAAAAAAATTATATAACAGTACCTTGCAGAATAACCGACACCAAATTAGAAAAGCATGTAAATTTATTGTACATACAAAATAAATATTATCCTAAAATAAATGATTACTCTCCGTTACCCGATGATAACACGGAAGATGAGAAGCTTAAGTATCACTATTGCCTTATAAAAAATATGTCTAGGCTCATATCAAAGCAGATTAATAAACGCAAAATTTTTGTTTGCCTTAATAGGTGGCTTAATTATTTTCTAACTCGGGAAAAACTAAACAATCATCTCATTTTATGCGAACAATTAAAATTCTGTAAAATATCTTTTCCAAGTTATGATTACGTAGAGTTCAAAAATATGGTGTATAAGCAAGAAGCACCTTTCGTAATTTATTTAGATTTTGCATGTGTCCTAGAAAAAATAGATATTTCAGGCAATAAAAGTCAAATTTGTTATCAACAGCATACGCCATTTAGTGTAGGCTGTTATGTAAAATGTGCTTATGATCAATCACTTTGCTACTACGACTTTTATAGATGAGAAAATTGTGTAGGATGGATAGTAAATCCGTTGGAGTTATTAACAAACAAGATTGAACAAAAGATGAAATCATCTGTTTCTATGTCTAGTGGACTAGATGTTGAAGCAGCAAAAGATTGTCACATTTGTGAGAAACCGTTTTTAATTAATGATAAAATTGCCAAAGATAAAAATCATTATAATGACCATATACGTGGTCTAGCCCATGCAGCCTGTAACTTAAATTTGAAAAAATTATTTGTAGTACCAATAATTTGCCATAACCTTTCAAATTATGATAGTCATTTCCTAGTTAAAGAGATACGTAAAATGGGAACAATTTCTTTATTACCAATAAATAAAGAAAAATACATTTCATTTACTCAGCATTATCCTAATAGTTCTGTTCGATATTGTTTCATAGATTCTTACAGGTTTTTAAACACTTCACTATCTGAATCAGTTCCACCCTACAAATAATTGAATTAAATATTCTAAAACATGAATTCCGTAATTTAGATGCGGAATCTTTTAAACTGCTATCTAGGAAAGGTGTTTTTTTGCTATGATTATGTAGATAATTTAAGTAAACTAAATGAAACGGAACTACCAGCTAAAGAATTATTTTATAATAAGCTGAATAAATCACATATAAGTGAGGCCATGCATAAGTAATTTGGAAAAGATTCAATATTACTAATTTAGGCGAATATAGTGACTTATACTTGAAAACAGATGTTCTCTTGCTGGCTGATGTATTTCAAAACTTTAAAAGTAAGTGTATAAATATTTATGGGTTAGAGCCGGCTTTCTACCATACGCTACCTGGGTATGCTTGGGATTGCATGTTGAAAATAACAAAGTGTAAACTTAGGCTTCTCAATGACATAGATCAACTTTTATTTATAGAAATAGGTCTAAGAAGAAGTATTTCTATGTGTTCTAATAGATACTCCGCGGCAAACAACAAATATATGAAGAATTTTGACATTACAAAGCCATCTAAATATTTATTGTATTTAGATGCCAATAACCTATATGGTTGGGCCATGTCTCAGTATCTTCCTTACGATAATTTTGCTTGGCTAAATAATGTAAATGAAGTAGATATTATGAATGTTCCTGATGATTCCGATAGTGGTTATATTCTCGAGGTAGACTTAGAATATCCAATGTCGCTGCATGACAAACATAAAGATCTGCCATTCTGTGCAGATCATGAATGACCACCAGGTTCTAAATCTGTTAAATTACTGAATACAGTTACTAATAAAAAAAATTATATTATACATTACCGAAATTTAAAACAAGCCTTGCAGAACGGTCTGGTCTTGACTAAAATTCATAAAATATTACAATTTAGCCAAGCACAATGGCTCCAACCATATATAGACTTAAATACTAAATACCGAGAACAAGCTAAAACAGATTTTGAGCAAAATTTGTTCAAATTAATGAACAATGCCGTATTCGGAAAAACAATGGAAAACATTAGGAAACATAGGATTATCAAGATTGTGTCAAAATGGGAAGGCCGTTATGGTGCTAAAAATCTAATATCAAGCCCATTATTCCATAGTCATAAAATATTTGATGAAAGTTTAGTTGCTATAGAGCTAAACAAATCACATATAGTGTTTAACAAACCGGTTTATATAGGAATGTGTATTCTAGACATATCTATGATTAACAGAATATGCTGTTAATCATATCTTTTAATTCTAATATTTGAATAGTTGTTACCATGATTTCTTCTTTTACCAATAAATTTAAAAGCACACTTTAAAAATAATGTTGTTACTGCTGCCACACAATAGAGTATTGACAAGATTGAATCGAGTTTCTGTATTGATGAAACAGATGAAATAAATATTGGAGCGAGGAATCTATCTAAACTCTCCCACTCACTATCTTTAAACTCAGCATTTTTGTTTATAATTCGAATTTTGTAATATGTTGAATTATTCGGAATGGTTGTGAAAAAAACTGAGTCTGTAGCTTTTTCCATCTTACATGCATAATAGTCATTTCTTTAACATGGAATGCTCGTTCACCTTCATAATTATTTAAGACAAAGCCTTGCATGTCAACAATAGCAATTTTCATGGCTAATTAATTTTTCTAACTATTTCACTGAGAGGTAAATATTCTATCACACACTCGTGAATAATGATACAGTATGCTTTAGTGTCGGAAGCAAAACCTTGATGTGACTCTATTTCGAGCTTAACGTCAACTGTTGAAAATTTTATACTCATCTCTTCTTGAACACTCAATTACAAACAACGCATCTGTAAAAAAATTATCGTAGCAAAACAAGACATATTTATACATATATTATAATATATATTTATATTATATTATTATTATATATATTTATATATGCTTATATTCTTCGATGAAATATATTACGTATACATAATTTTTTTTTTTGGTACTGGGATGGAAATAACATTCCAAGTATTAACTACTAAGTAATTTAAATTTAAAATTCTAATAATAATTGGTTTTCCATATTTTTTTCCAAATTCAGATTTTGAATTTTTTATGTAATCAGATTCTAGTTATTAGAATCCAAAACTAGCGTATTTCCTACCAGTAAATTCCTAAACGAGCCCAACTTGGCGAGAAGGCTTTTTCAAAATTTATAAGCGCAAATTGGGCTCATGTAAAGCAATTTGCGCTGAAAATTTGTGCCAAAGCGCCTAATCTAACAACTGTCCTTATTTTGCGTACCAAGCCAAGGACGTTTAACTAAAGTCAGTCAATATTAAATTCTACAAAAAAAGTACAAATTATCGACTTCTGGCAACGCTGCCGAATAGTCAGTCACATTTATTTCATTTATTGCTCATTTACATAAAGCAGAAATTAAATGAATGTATGAATAGCTTTATTAAGCCAACAAACGACGTTTAAGTTACGAACAATATGAATATAATAGCAGAACAAGCATGCAAGTTAATTTTCAAAAATTTATGATTTTAAGTGAATCATAGTTTTACATTAACCCCGCAATCCTGGACAGATGGCGCTATTTAACTACTTGTTTTAAAAATCTCAAAATGTATGTAACTAAAAAATATGAAGCTGAACGTATCGCTTATCTATAGCATAGACAAACAAGAAATTTTCCTTGTTAGTCTGTGATCTATAGGATTTGGTCACGTAGTACATCAGCTGTTTTCTGTCAAGTTTGCCAGTATGGGGAATTTTGTTATCACTACAAATTATATACTACTAGGTAAAATATATTTGATAAAATGTATTGATAACAATTATGATAATCTTAAAGTAGTACAGTGTATTAAACAATATGTTTAGTCGAGGAGATCACATCGCCCTGAAAGTTTCGCATGAGTATCTCAGTGAGAAAAAGAGATCTTTTAATTTAAAAAGGGTATATCATAATAAGATTCATAATATAACCCAATTAATCTGTAATGATACTTATTTGTTCTAGCGATGGAACAAATTATCCAAATGCCAAAAAAGTATAGTGTACATGATGTGTTTAATTTTTTTTATAACCATTTTCTATTTGGTTTTGGCTGAACCAAAAACTGCAGTTATTTATATGGAAACATTTCGTAAACCTTCAGCAAAAGAAACATTGACAAACATAAGAAACGATCCACGTGATGTTATTGAACCAGGAATTGAGAATAATAATGAAAACCAAGTATTAGATGACCCGGAAAAGGTGCAGGAAAGTAATAAAGTTGATGACGATCAAGTGGTTGAACCACCAAAAAACATTATCACATTTTCTGGTAATAATAGTTACGACTTTGTTTCAATTACCTTTCTTATTATTAACCTCTTGTTTAGGGGCAGGTACTCCTCGTCAAAAGGCTGTAATAAATGCTTTCAAACATGCTTGGAAAGGTTACAAAGAGTTTGCCTGGGGACATGATCATCTGCGACCCATTTCTGAATATTACCATGATTGGTTTGGCCTGGGATTGACAATAGTAGACTCATTGGACACCATGTATATTATGGGATTAAAAAATGGTAGAACATACATATTAAAAGAAATAAGTAGATTTCTATTCAAAATTGTTTTGTTTTTAATATATTTACAGAATATAACGAGGCTCGTGACTGGGTCGAGAAAGAATTAAATTTCGATGTTAATAAAGACGTGAATCTCTTTGAAGTGACTATAAGAGTTTTGGGAGGTCTCCTTAGTATTTATAATTTTTCCAAGGATGATGTTTTCCTTAGAAAAGCTGTTAGAACATGTTATTATTAAAGGAAATCTGCTTGCTTCTAAATAAAGTTGTTTTAGATTGATTTAGCTGATCGGTTGCTTCCATGTTTTGATAGTGAATCGGGTATACCATTTTCCGATATCAATTTATTCACTAAGAAAGCACATGCGCCGAAATGGTCACCGGACAGCAGTACATCAGAAGTTACAACATTACAAATTGAATTCAGATATTTAAGTTGGTTAACTGGTAATCCAAAGTATGAGGTTCGTTGACAACTACTTTAAATTTTATTTAAATAGAAAAGTGGTTGTTATCGATCTATTTCAGAATGTTGCTGCCAAAGTGTCACAGTTAGTGCATAAGTTAGATAAAACGCACGGTTTGGTTCCTATTTTTATTAATGCAAATACAGGCCAATTTAGATCTTATGCTACAATTACTTTAGGTGCAAGAGGTGATAGTTATTATGAATACTTATTGAAACAGTGGATTCAAACTGAAAAATCTTTAGAATTGTAAATACCTTAGTTTTTTAGTTAGCACTTTAACCATATTAAACTTTACAGCTTGAAAAATGATTATATCGAAGCCATGGAAGGTGTTCAAAAATATTTGGTCAGAAAAACAGTTCCGAATGGGTTCGTCTTTATAGGTGAATTACTGGGAGGTGTCAAAGATTTTAAACCAAAGATGGACCATTTAACTTGTTATTTACCTGGCACTTTAGCTTTAGGTAAACCGATAAATAATTAGTGAAGTATTTATTAGTTAAATATTGATGTTGAAGGTGTTCACTATGGCTTACCCAGTCATCATATGAAATTGGCTGAAGACGTTTTGACGACTTGTTATCAAACCTATGCTCAACAACCAACATTTCTTGCCCCTGAAATAACATATTTTAATATACAGGTGCTATTAAAATATCGCTGAAATTGGATAACATTTTTTTCATTGCATATGTTGCTTTCAGGGTGAGAATTCTAACGATATGTACGTGAAAGCAAATGATGCACACAATTTATTGAGACCGGAATTTTTGGAAAGTCTTTGGTATATGTACCAAATCACTGGGAATACAACATATCAAGATTGGGGATGGCAAATATTTCAAGTAAAAAAACCGATAAGAAAGAGATTTCAGTTTAAAATTTCATAGAATTTTTTCAATACACAGGGATTTGAAAATTATACGAAAGTTATGTACGGTTATACATCTATTGGTAATGTAAAAAATTCTGCTAATGTTCGCCCAAAAGATATGATGGAATCATTTTTCCTCAGTGAAACACTAAAGTATCTATATTTATTGTTCAGCGATGATCCAAAACTATTGGATTTGGATAAATTTATAGTCAATTCAGAAGCACATCCATTTCCTATTGGTCGAGGAAATATTTAAGAGAATAAATCAATTGCATCTAACAAGAAAAACGTTCAAGTATGATTGGAATATGTCTTTATTCTCTATTTTAATTCAGAAAAAAATATTAATATATTACTTTTTTAATAATTGACGCCAAAAGTCTTAGATTCATTGCGCTTGTCTAGTCACTACAATAGACTTTCTAAAAGGACTAAATTTCAGCCAACCATGCAGCCAATGTAAAAACAATTACTTTAGTTGAAGCAAGTAAATAGTCGATGTACGCTCATTTATTTGTTACTTTTTTATTATTACAGAAGTTCAATTTATACATAATCAAAATACATGTTTCTTTTTAAATCCGTCCTAAAGAGCGAATAACAACGTGTCATGACCATACGTTTCAGATAATTTAGGATTTTAATTGAAGGTCTCTTAAAATTGCATATTTTATTATAATTAGTTAAGTAATTGTCACAATATGTGTATGCAATAAGCCTTGTTCTAAGTGCATCAAAAACTGTAACAGAACTATCCATTTTCGACAAACTCGAACTAAGATATTAATATCACGAATTTATGCGTGTCGTTTGTTTGGAAGACTAAAAAAACGATACAGTAACAGTTTTTTAGTCCACTTGGAACCAGGCTATATTATATTTGAACTGTGTTGCTATGTCGTAAATTGTTATCGTTTTACATTGTATTTTATGTGGTGTATGATTTATATACGTCAACTTAATCTTGGTACAGACAAATGCTGTGGGAGAATTTGTTTCTTTCAACATTTTTTTTTGTTAATTTTCTTTGTTGTTAATATAATATTAAGTTTTTATCTTTTTTTAATGGTAATCAATTAAATATTACATTAGGTTAAATCGAGGGTTAAAGACTAAATACAATTTATACAAAATATAATTAAGATAATAAAATATCTATATTTATTTAATTTTATTACTAATACTGTTGCTTATAAAAATATCTGCATTATTATACCTGACGATTGGTCCCTATATATATTATAATTATAACTATTGGCACATACACTATGTTATATGTAATTAATACCGTGCTGGTATTCATGAAAAGCAGAACATTATTAGCGTAATAAGTAGAGCTTAAATTTTTCATCCCAGTAAAAAAATATATATTGTACATTATATGTAAAAGAATATATAAAGCACAAGAAAAAATCCCTTAAAATATAAGTCTTTTATACGTAAATATTTAAATTGTATATAATAGTAGGAAAATGTAAGGTCTAATGGGCACATGGAACTGGTTGGAATTAAAAAAAAAGAATCACATAATAGAACAGTCACAACAGGTATTTGTATAATACAAACAATCCACAATACAACTGTTTTCTTCTTTGTCATTTTGTGCCTTTTTTTTTTCTTTTGTCTGCCATACACCGTCCAATTTATCTAAATTACCATTTTTGCGAAATTTCTCATCCTTTCTTTCCCTTTTATCCTTTCCTTTAATAATAATAAAAAAAAATATATATAATAAAATTGCTATAATACTAGGTGATAATTTCAAATACAAAAATGTACATCTATAGTACGTTCCTAGAATGTATGAAATCTTCAGGATTTTACACGTTCTTATTTAGTTTACATAAAGAAACATAATTTTCATATAGCCTATCCATTTGCTGTAGTCATTGAAGTAAAATAGTATTTATAATATCAAATCGGGATACATATATGTATCGATTTCACTTAAAAATGTCCTGAACTGTTGTGCAGGACGAATTCTTGTAAATTGCTCCTATGTCGTAACATAAATCTTTCAAGATGGACTACTGCATGTATTTAAGTTAATATAAGCTACTTCTAATTTTCTATTCAACACAATCGCATTAAATTTACTAGATATTACAGTGTACGCGATCTGACAGTCATTAAGACTCCTCTGTATAAAAGAGAAAATAAGACAATAATGTGAGCATGGCGTAAAAGATAAATAAATCGGTTATACTGTTACATATGCAACAATATATTTCTACAATTGTTGATAAAATATTACTCTATCACACGGGCTTATATCATTACGTACTTTGATAAGAGATCTAGAAAATTCAAATCGGTCTGCAGCATAATGTATATATGGTACATTCTAATAAAAAATACGCACCACCACATTCTCCATTATCCAATCGGTTTTCGCCATCATCAATTTCTTCCTCCTTATCACCACCATTATTATTTGCATTTTCTGTTGATTGATTACAGGGCGTCTTCGCGTCAGAAATATCATCAGGTTGAATCACTACTGAAGCTTCAACATTTTTTCCATTATTCAACCGATGATCGATTTTCTCCACTTCGCCATTGCTTTGAATACCGATATCACGGCTAGTTGTCGCTGTTGGTGAATGTTTGCTATTATTTGCAGTCGATTTTTGTTGATCAAAATGCGGCGAATATTGAATTTGTTCTTCCGGAGAATAAGAAGCTGGTGATTTAGATTCGGTTGTAGGGGTATTCGTATAATCAAAATCAGTACTGTGATGTGTCAAAATGTCTGCAGATGACATCATGGATCTTAATGAAAAAAACAAAATTTATAGATATCTATTAACTAGAGTAAATATTTATTAATTCTAATCTAAATAAAAATGTTTTTTTTGGTCATGCAATAATTAAACTCTTACATATCTATATATTTAAAATTGTACTCAATGTTGATGTTTTTTTTATTAAAATGTGGCCTGGAAATGTAAATGTATAATTTAAATATTGTACTAATAATATTACATCGTCATTTGCGTGTAGTGCATTCTTTTGGTGTTTTTTTTCACCTATACGAACAAAAAACTAATCAACCTGCCGGCCAACCACAAAGAAATGTCAACTACCTTGCTTTTTCAATTTACTAGAAATTACAGACGAACACTGCCATTAAAAGCAACTTATTGAAAATAATTGAAATGCACCAAAGCGACAACAGCATGAATTTAACTAAGAAAATTATGTAACTGGGATATACTAAAGACACTGTTGGCGTGTCACATCTACTAAGCTATTCCACATATAGCAGAACGTGAATAATAGAAGAAATTGCCTGTAGCAACAACGACGATCAGACTTTATATTGCTGTTTGTTGCTCCTGTTACTGAGTAATGCAGGTACAACTTTTTAAGACGAGAAGACCATATGATAAACATAAAAAAATATCCTCTTTTTAACTTCTTATTGTACGTTCGCTCATTCGCGGGCGGCTCCGTCATACATTCCCCTTCTTGTCCCCAATCTTCTTTATTCTTCTCTACCACTTTAGTTAGCCTTGTTTGAAGCGTTTAGTAATAGCAGTAAACTAGTCACCCCACAGACAGTTGGAAAAGTTATATTAATAACGGCTACGCATGAACATATCAAAATCAACAGCAGTTGATGCAAAAGTAAGTAAAAAAAAGTAATCAAAAAAATTTTTAGTTACGCATGTACTTTAGAAGGAAGAAAGTAAAGGGAATATGAGGAAGCTGCAAATGTGACGGAATAGTAGAATATAAGGCGAGCTGGGAAGCTTGCCATTACAGTCGAGAGTTTAGTCTAGTACCCCGAGGCGCAAGCGCCTTTCATTGCTTAACTTCTTTCTAATTTTTGAATAAGGTAAAAAAGTAAAAAATGTAAGAAGAGAATGTTAAATTAAATGTAATTTTTTTACTGGTATTAGTAGAACATAAGTCTGAATATTTCCGAATAGCATTCTTTCTAGGTTTGTCCTTTATAAAGAAAATCAAAAGAATCACGATTTTGATCCACCCTGTTCCACCATTAATTAAAACATAATTTTGCATGATTATCAAAACTTGCGGTAAAATAGTTTGGATTAGTAGGTTACCTGTTGATATCCTTAAAGAAAAATGAAATCACGGAATTGGCAGTACAAAAAATGTCAGGCAATTAAGCCAGTACTGTTTTTCTAATTCGGTTGAGAAAAATGCACTTTTCGGCACCCGTTTGAGTCAATTTGAGTGCGGAGAAGTAGTAGTTTTGCGCGCGCAATCTAGTGACTTATAGTAGGTAATGCAATTTCGTAGTTTTAATTCTTAGATTATATTAAAATTCTAAACTCACTTAATACCACACCACCTACTTTCACCAGAAACAAAACAATTATTAGATATAATTAATATAATTAATATATATTATTAATTATATAATATAATTATATAATTAATTATATCTTGCTTAAAATTATCTCATTAGAAAAAATAGCGTTGAATAAGCGTATGACAAGCCTACTTTTGGTGCTCACTAATAACATACTCACTGCTGCGCAGCTCGCGTTTCAAACCCGTTCCCACCAAAAAACAAGCTGCTTTTGTATTCTAATATACTATTAAGTTAGTGGGCTCGAAAACGGTTTATCTCTCTTCAGCTTTTTATAGCAGACATTGAAGTTACAGAATTGCATGAATGCTGATGTACGGCTACAGTTGCCGTTGCAATGCGATTATTTACGGTATTGGTGAATATAAAAAAAATGATTAAACTACCAGAATTCTAAACACATTATTGTGTATTGTGTTATATGCAATAAATTTACTTGTATTTTGTGATCAAAGTAAATAAATACGAACAGATTCAACTGCTACAGCAGCAGTAATAACTATAATTTAACTGTAAAGGTCAATTGAACATTGTTGAAAAATAGTACCTAGTCTAGTACATCCTTACAATTACGCATTTAATATCTAATTTAATTGGAAAGAATCTATTAAATGAACCGAATTCCCCGTATGCCAATCAGTGGTGCATTTTGTTCAATTTACATTTTGGGTAACTAGAAGATATTTTGAAGCTGATTAAATAAATGCTGTGGTTGTAAAACAATTCGAAATTTGCTTATACCAATTGCTTAAGGAAATTTGCAATTTTTTAGGACAAAATAATTTAAAAAACAAACAATAATTTGGACTTGCGAGTTCTAATGGCGGAAATGGATTTTTTGTCCCATAAAAACCATTTTCTGCATGCTTTTGATTTTTTCAAAAAATGAAAACCAAATAATTTAATTGCCAAGTTTGTGTTGTGAATCACTACTTTAATAATAAAAAATAATATGTAGATATGTTCTACAATGTTGATACGTCCCTGGTTCCCTGGTGTTGCA
The DNA here is from genome assembly GCA_949748235.1 of Platypus cylindrus. Taxonomy (NCBI): domain Eukaryota; kingdom Metazoa; phylum Arthropoda; class Insecta; order Coleoptera; family Curculionidae; genus Platypus; species Platypus cylindrus. The sequence goes on along the minus strand of OX456488.1, from coordinate 44,896,269 downwards.
TATGAATACCATCCAGAGTCTGACACAGACTAATTAGCAGCGTTAATTTTTATTTTAAGCAAATTTGTAATTAACCTACAGTAATTTTTCGATGTTATGTATTCGGTTTTATTCAATACATTGTAAAGGTGCTTAATTTATAATTCGCTAACTACATAAATCTAACCAGATTAATATTTTTCGAAAGGCCGTTATAATTTATAATGTAAATTGTTTTCGCCTGAGACCGGTTCAATTCGTGCATGCCACGAGGTTTTCGTAAATTTTGATTGTACCATGTAGCACATAGATTCTACCAATGTTGATGAGTAAATTAAATTTACTTTAATGATAAAATGTACCGTTTTTTATTGATTGTATGATAAAGAAATATTTCAATTTAATTCTGTTATTTGATTTGCAGCGCATAAATAAGCGTTTATAGGTAACTTTATCTGAGAGAGAATGGCTGTATTATGGAGTTTATGGCTGCAGACTTCTAGATAAAAAAGGAATAAAGTTCTTTTGTAAGCATATTCTATGTTAGGGATCATAACTAACTATGCATATAGCAGAATTCCATTCAAGTTGGAAATTAAAGTACTTATATACTTAATATTATAACGAAGCAAGCAATTTAAATGACTTCCAATTAACCCCAATTCTTATTTAAATAATTTAGATTTAACAGAATAATCGGATGATTATTCGTCGATTGTTTAAGATTACAGTACGCCGTAATTACATTACGAAAAATGAATTCTTGGCGTAGATAATCAGCTAAATTCATATCATTTTATCATTAAGTAAAAGAATTAGTACTTGCATCGATTATCAGTTAGTACTATTTTCACCAACAATAAGTTCACCATAAAATTAAATTAAAATAGCAATGTATATTACGTTATAACAATGTTATTAGTTACCAGTACTTATAATTAATCATACAATAACCAATATTCAATTCCGTACTTACGTGGTATTAAAACGGCAAATTTGCAACTCTGTTAATAAATTTACACTGCACATATTTTGCACGTGAGGCAAGAAACTACATTAAAACAGAGCTGATTTCAATGTACTTGGACCTGAATTTTTAAGCAAAGCAGGCTTTTAAACTTATTATTAACCATAAGGCACGACTGCCTTAATTAAGTTTTGTAAGGTGATATAAGACTTTACAAATGTAGTTTTATTTTATACTGTAAACAATACTTAAATATATTCCAAAATACTTTACTTAACTTGTATTTTAATTTAAAACATTTCTTACCCCGTCGAATTGGTACGATGCAGATAATACTTGTTCTTGTGGTGTCTGTGTTTTTGCCCTTTAGCACTGAAAAATAAGAATGCAGGTAGCCACCCTCCTCTTTTTTGATTTGTACCCGCCACGATGGAAAAATAAAATCTTTGACTAATATACAATATACCTATACGGGTACCATAAATTATTAAGTTCTCTTTCTCTCTTCTAGAAGGGGCTAGGAGATTCCAGAGGGCTAGTCTAGTAGAGCACAACATATACTTATGCACCTTGAGATTGATGGTATGTTCTAACTTATTGTTAAAGAAATCGAATTTTTTAGATTTAATTAAAAATCTTAATTTAAGATGACAATTATAATGAAACTATGTACTTGAACACTTCTTATAAAATAACTATAATGGTTTCTTTAAAAATGAAATGTACAAAAAATCCGAGTAAAACCTCGCGTGCTGTATTGGATGAACGTATAAAATCAAGTAAACAACTGCCCATGAGTATAGACCTGATAGAATGGTACCGCTTCAACCAAACCACAGACAAAAACAGTTTTTGTCTGTGGCTGCAATAAACGGCGAGATCAGCCATTATAGAATATGATTTAAGGTCAATAGTACATTGAACAGTTTCGTCTAGAATTAAAAAATCTAGGATGGGTGAAATGTGAAACTAAACTTTAATTCAATTCAATTAAATTAAAGCACTACAAATCTATGAGCTCGTGTATCCTGTAATGACATTTGAACTTTGAAGTGAGCTTATTTTATCAACAAAATGGCGGCATATACTGTCATTTCCGCAATAAATCAACAATACAAATAATGCAGATGTTCGTCAAAATGGTTGCTGTGACCGGTACTATACCATAGTTGTGATTCTGTGAGACAATACTCTGACCAGGGGGTACAGTAAAAAGTCAAATAATCCGAATGATCATCATAGATATGCTGCAGATAATAGATAACAAATAAATAATAGTTACTATTATTTATTTAAGTTAATATATAGATGAGGATCATTGATCACTAGCGCAGATTAGGAATAAAAATGGCATGTCTGTCAAATAAGTCTACGAGAATTAAGGTATTTTATTGCATTTACTACTCTACCCTTCCCTATTTGAAATCCCTTTTTTATATACTATGTATAGTGAATATCATCTAAAATGGAGCTCGTAAATTACAAATTATTGATTTGGTAGTAAGTAGAACAACTACTTAAGAACAGGGGTGTTCTTAAGTAAAAATTCGGTAGCTGAACATCTGAAGATGTCACGTATCTGTTCACGAATCACAGACACCGCTCTCACGTCGACTTTTTATATATTTAATTTACACTGAAAATTTTAGAGAAGTTCTTTTAAAAAAACTTTATTTTTTTAATTTTTTTATTAAAAAAATTTAAATTTTAAAAGTCGACTATAGAATTCGGAGGAAATATAATGAATAAATCTGAGTTAAAGCACATACTAACTTTTTTTTTCGTAGATTTATTTAGGTTTTTCTTTTGATTGACGCTAATAAGGGATATCCGCAAGAACTGAGAATTTCTCAGATAGCAATAAAGAAACTTCAACGATTCCACATAAAAATAATTATTATTTCTAACAGGAAGTCGGTCAACATTAGTTTGTTCATCTTTAGTGAAAGCTATCTAACCTGCATTTAAATTTTATTTCACTTCTATTATAAGTTTTATCCATTATATTATTTATAGAATTGTAACTTTAAGTTAACATGTAAGTTGTTAGTAATATTATAGTATAATATAAATATTATATAAATCTAAAAAGCAAAAAATAATCCCATATGTTGTTAAATAATGATTTGAATTAAACTTTAATTTGACTGATTTCGCTTTCCCGACAATAATAGTTTTCATTATTAGCAATGTTCCCTGAATTGTCTTCTATAAATTAAATTGAAATTTGTTTTCATTTTTTTATGATGCATTATAATATATTTGTTGCTTACTGTGGCAGAGTACTTTACGATAGTCTTATTTAAATAAACAAAACTAGCGAGTTATCAAATTAAAACTGAACTATAGTTTACTATTGAACAAAACCGAAAAACATTAACTACGCTTCTTTTTGAATTACGGCGTATGTACATCTACATTTAAGTGTCAGCTGTCATGTCACTTTTTTGAAAGATTTAGAAGCGGAGTTGCCAGATTTGCAGTGTACTAGAAAATTTCGTAGAGGTAAGATCTCTCTGGGTGTATTGCATGTGTTCCGTTTCGTCGCAAGACTAATTTTTTTAGTTTGAGTTGAGGTAGAAATTTTATTCTTTTATCTAAATGTAATTATATAATTGAAGTGAAAGTAATGTGGTGTGTATATTTCGTGTATTAGGACACAGGATGAGTTTGATGCTGATTTTTGAAACTTAATGGTTATTTTCGATGGATGAATCAACAACATAGTAGAAATTTTTACTAATGGCGAGAAAAACATTTAAAGAAAAAAGAATTAAAATCGATAGTGAAACAATAAATGCTACAAAAAAGATTTTCTTTGGGATCACGACATATTAATTTGTATTATAGTTTGAACTTTTGAAGCGGTGTTATTAATTAATTGTAATAATTGCATCATCAAATTTACATGTGTTTTTATTTTACATAGTTTGCCGAAATCAAATAATTTTCGTGTATGTATATTGTAAAAACGTATGTATTCATTTTATTTTCATTTCTATTAAATAAATTTCCAATATATTTCATTTGTTGTTCTATTTCACAATAAACACATAAATAATTGATGATAAATTATAATACTCACAGAAAGCTGTTACCTCCACGAAATTTTCTAGTACATTGAAAATCTGGCAACGCCGCTTCTAAATCTTTCAATAAACGTCAAAAAAGTGACATGACAGGTGACACTTAAATGTAGATGTACATACGGCGTTACATGTATTAGTCTTTTTGACAGCAGCCCGCATTGTTGCCAGACTTGCGACATTTCTAAATTGTTGTCATTGCATTCCAAAATGTCCCGTTCAAAGAAAACAATTTAGAATTACATAATACATTACAATCATAAAAAATCTGTTTAATTGCCAAGGCCTAATTTGTCTCTAAACTTGACAAATTTAACCCTTGGTAATGGTTTGGTAAACAAATTAGCAATTTGATTTTCAGTTTCAATATAACTAATCTTTATCAAACTATTTTGCAATTTTTCCTTTATAAAACTTAATTTAATATCTAGGTATTTAACTCTCTTTACATTTTCAAGATTAATATTCTTTTCAGAGCCATAAATAAATTTTTACTGGACTTATCCTGGAAACGACTAACAATCGATACACTTTCTATTAAATCAAGTCTAGTATCAAGTGCGAGGTACATTAAACTCCCATCTTTTTGCATAACTTTTCATATTGTTCATTATCTACATCGACCAATAAACTTTTACAATCAAAATTATTCTCTATAAGCGTATTTACTGCCTTACAATTTGACATACCATTAGTGTGTAATATTTTTTTAACATAATCAATCTGATCTAATTTTAGATTTTTCATATTATTATTGCTATCTACCTTGATATTTAAAAAACTTTTTATTTCACCTGAATCTTTTATTTCGAATGTATTATTCAAAGATCGTTTCGATTTATTTACTTCCTGAATATCAGTACCTAATATCAACAAATCGTCCGCGTATAGAACTACAATTATTTTAAATTCCGAATTAACCTTCATATATAAACAGATATCATTCTGTGACCTTGCAAATCCTAATCTTATCACAAATGAATTAAACTTTGAATTCCAGCATTTCGATGATGTTCTTAGGCCATAAACTGATTTATTCAATTTGATTATTCTTTTATTTTTACTATTAACTTCATCAGGTAACGACATGTAGACCTCATCTTCTATGTTTCCATTTAAGAAAGCACTCTGAACATCCATCTGAAATATTGGAACTAATAATCTACAAGCAACTACTAATGGAACTCTGAATGTGCTCAATTTGGCTACTGGAGCATACATGTCATCCCCACCATTGCAATCCTGCTTAAAACCCCTGGCTACTAATCACGCTTTAAATTCCCCACTACTTTTCACTTTAGATGCCCGCTTACTATCTATAATTACTTTGTTTTCAAGATAACGCACTACACTCCAAGTATTATTTTTCAACAAATTATTCAATTCAATGTTCACTGCTGCTTTCCACTCTCTTGCATCATTACTTTCCATTGATTCTTTATAACTTAAAAGGATTTTCTAACCATGCCATATAATTTGTTTCATAATCATCTAATCTAACTAGTTGTCTTATTCGTCTTCTATGCCTGTCTTGTCTAGATGATTCAACTTCAATTTCTTCTGGATCATCTGCCATTTCAGTCATTTTCATTTTCCTCGCCTGTCTCATATCTGTCTTCTTCTATATTTATTTCTCCTGTCTCTTGTTTTTGTTCTTCATCACTTTGTTCATCATTTATTTCTAAATTTTCTGTCTCACCATCTAGTGTTATGATTACTTCATTTCGAATTCCTTTCTTCGTCTGGTCAGATTTTAAATTTTCAATGACCAATACAACTCTGTGCACTTCTATTTTATTTTTATAGGACAAATATACTCTGTACCCTTTCCTTTCTTCTGAATAACCTATAAATATTCCTCTTTCACTTTTTGAATCAGGTTTCCTCTTTTTTTGTTTTGGAATATGTACTGCATCACTAATACAAAATTCTTTCAAATAATTCGAATCAAAATCTTTATCATTATTCCATAATTGATGTGGCGTTTTCTTTTCAACATTACTTTTTCCTATTCTATTTAACACGAATACTGCCGTGTTAATGGCCTCTGCACAAAAGCATTTCTCCAATTTACTACAGTATAACATTGTTCTAGCTGCTTCCACCAGTGTTCTATTCTCTCTTTCTGTCCGTTCTGTTCAAGAGTATAACCACATGTTCGTTCGTGCTTTATATCTTCATTTTTCAAAAATATTTCCATCTGTTCATTCATAAATTCTAATCGGTTGTTAGTTCGCAAAGTTTGTATTCTAGAACCTAACTGATTTTTCACATAACCAACAAATTCCTTTATCTTACTTAAAGTTTCAGACTTAAATTTCAAGAAATATACTACCCGATAATTAGAAAAGTCGTCTTTTAATAATAATACATATCTTGAACTACCTAAAGATTTCATTTCCAATGGCCCGCACAGATCACTGTGTATTAACTCACCCACCTTTCTGACCCTTGATGTACTAGATTTAAATGGTGACCTGTTTTTTACCCATAACGCAAAATTCACATATATTATCATTTGACTTATAATTTATATTATAACATTTCAAAATGGACTTAACGTTTTTTTATATTAACATGAACTAACTTTTTGTGCCAGGTTGCCAAGTCCTCAGCAACTCTGCAAGATGGTGACGATGTGTCTACTCTTTTAACTGTTTTATCAAATCTAAATTTCATTCTTAATAATCTACCTTGTCTTTCAGTAATTGCTTTTACAAAATTTTTATTATCAATAATTTTACAAATTTTATTTAGTGAAATAATAGAAAAACCCTTATCTAAAACTCTACTAACTGAAAAAAGATTTAAATGTAACTTCGGAACATACAATACGTTATTTAATTTTATATTTGACCAATGGTTTCCATTCCATGCCTTTACTAAAACGTCACTGATACCTTCGACCTTGATTGTTGAACCATCACCAATCCTTACTGCTTTATTATTGACCCTCTTTATTACTGTAAAACTGTCTATTCGATTGAACATGTGATCACTGGCACCACTATCCATGCACCAATCATTATCTTTCAAGTTTAACTCGTTTCTTAAAATTAAAGCATTTGATAAGTTATTTAAATTTAAAAAACTCACCATTGCATTGGAGGTTTCATCAAATCTCTGTTCAGGCTTCTTTCTCTAGCAATTTGCTACCACATGACCAGGCTTTTTACAAAAATTACATTTTAATTCGAACTTTTTATTTTTGTTTTGTAATTGATAACAGTCTTTTTTTATATGACCCATTTTATTGCAATAAACACTTTAGTTTCTTTTCTTTTGCTAGCAACGCACCATTAACTTCATGCTCGTCGTTAATTAATCACCTTTCTTCTTCAATTAATAATCTTGAACATAATTCATTTAATGATTGATTTTTACTTGGTGTCGACTCCCAAGCTAATATAAAAAATTTCATGTTTTCAGGCAATGACATTAAAATTTTGGTTATAATTATCTGATCACTGAACTCTTCACCCAATGATTTTAATTTCTTCTACTTTCGATATAAACTCGGCAATTTTACAATTCTTAAATTCAAAATTAAAAAATTTCCTTTGCAATAAATAAATGAACACTTACAACAAATTGATGTTCATAAATGTTACCACTTCATTTTTTGTAATTTTTCAAGTCTGAAAATGATCTCTTCAATTTTTCTATCGGATTTTTGCGTTCGAGTTTCACGCATTTATCTTTTACGTTTAAATTAAATATAATATATTATAATTAATATAATTATAATATTTATATATAATATTAATAAAATTAATATTAAATTTATTAATTAATATATAAATATTATATTATAAATATAAGCAATAAAATAAAACCGTATACGGCTACCGCATGCGATTCGCATACGTGTGAAAAGAGCCATTCATCTTTTTAATATTTTTTAACCAAATTAATTCACAAATTTCAACTTCAAATTCAAACTTCAAACTACAAACGATAACTCTGCTCTACCTATCTATCGATTACAGTATCGATTTTTTTAATCGTCCGTCACTACTCGTCACACGTGCAATGAACGAAAATCTAACCTTAAATTATCTCACAGATTAAATGAAGCCCTAAAAACTTCCACAAAAGTTTCCTTTTGCTTTTACTGGGCGCGTAACCTGTTGCAGAGTACTTTACGTTAGTCTTACTTAAATAAATAAAACAAGCGAGTTATCAAATTAAAACTGAACTATATTTTACTATTGAACAAAACCGAAAAACATTAACCACCCTTCTTATTCTTCTTGAATTACATGTATTACGGCGTATGTACATCTACATTTAAGTGTCAGCTTAAACGTAGATGTGCTTAAAAAAGTGTCATGTCACTTTTTTGACGTTTCTTGAAAGATTTAGATTAGAAGAGACGTTGCCAGATTTTCAGTATACTAGAAAATCTTATGGAAGTAAAACTGTTAGTGTTAACACTAACTATGTGTACTAGAATTGATTCTATGTGTTTATGGTGAAATAGAACCACAAATGAAATATATTGGAGATTTATTCAATAGAAATGAAAATAAAATGAATATATACGTTTTTAGGTTTTAAGTGTTTTTATAAAATAATATACATACACTAAAATATTTGATTTCGGCAAACTATGTAAAATGAAAACACATGTAAATTTGATGATGCAATTATTACAATTAATTAATACTTTATGCTTCAAACTATATACAAATTAATATGTCGTGATCCCAAAGAAAATCTTTTTAGTAGTATTTATTGCTTCACTATCGACTTAAATTATTTTAAAAGGTTTTTCTTTCCATTAGTAAAAACTTCAAAACGTTGTTGAATCATGCATCGAAAATATCCATTAAGTTCAAAAAATTAAAAAAAAAAACTGCATCAAACTCAGACTGTGTCCTTCTAATATACAAAATAGACACACCAGATTGCTTTCACTTCATTTAGATAAAAAAAAAAAATTCGTCTTGCGACGGAACGGGACACATGCAATATACCCAGAGAGCTGTTACGTCCACGAAATTTTCCAGTACCCTGAAAATCTGGCAACGCCGCTTCGAAATCTTTCAAGAAACGTTAAAAAAGTGACAGCTGACACTTAAATGTAGATGTACATACGCCGATAGACATTGCGTTGATAATGATATACGCGTTAGTCTTTTTGACAGCAGCACACACTGTTGCCAAACTTACAACATTGCTAAATTGTTGTCATTGCATTCCAACCCAACACTTATGGTAGTTATGGCATGGATATTATTAAATAACAATACAAGAAAATAATAATTTTTAATTTTATATTAAAATTGAAATATGAGTTATTATATTATTATAATTTTTTATAAAATACTCAAATCCGTTTCGCTGCATTTACTCTCCCAGACTTATTTAATTTAAGAATTTACATCTTTTTTGGGTATAGGGTTCAATGCTGTATGTTTACAATACATATGCTGTACTGCACATTTTTGCAATTTACGAAGTCTATTTTAGTTGATGTTCACTATACGTAATTTTTTTTTTACTTTCACTTCAACGTATAGTATGCGTGTGGTATACTAGTAGGTAGTATAATATATACTATACTATAGTAAACAATAAGTTAAAAAATATCTATTGTTGCTATTTTTTAGTATGCCGAATCAAGAATAGGTATTTTCCTTAGAATAACTTCCTAGAATAACCTACGCACAAGCTACTGTAATAAAGTCCATATATGGAATTACTTAATACCCTCTACCCTTCAAACTCTTTGAATGAAACATATCGCCTACCTGTTTAATAACATGTTTAATATTTTTCAGAAATATCAGAATACTTCTATCTCTGTCTGAGATAGAAGTCCGAATTTTTACGTCCCTACAAGTAAAAATTTCGAGCAAACGATATATTCTCTGGAGACTGCATCATTTGAATATAAATTTAGTGTGGAAGTAGAATTAGACAAAAAACAATAATTTATAATATAGAAATTTGAATAAACATGTACATACCAAATATACATAACATTATAATAGAAAGTAGTAAATAGCAAAAAGGTTTCTTGTAAAAACAATTTTGGAAAACATTTTACATCATAAAATTATTCGATTCTTCTTTTTTAAATGATTATGCATTATTTTCTCTTTTTTTTTAGTAGCTAAGTAGTTGGTCCATATTAAATATTTTCATAATTTGTACAATTTGGTAATGTGCCACTCCACTTTCCATCTGGAAGGCATTTGATTCGTTGTTCATCGATGCGACTTTCAAAGCCTGGATTGCATGTAATTTGCATTTCATCACCTGGTTCATAAGCAAACTTCGTTGGTACAACAGTGCCATTTTCCGGTTCGCCCAAATATGGACATCGAGGTTTACCTAATTATGTTAGATAGGCAATTAAAAAAAATACTAAAAAAATAAATAGGTAATTTATTTTAGTAGTATACGTAGGGTAAGTGTACTATGCATATAGAATTCTATCATAGAATATTATGCCATCATTATGTGCAATGAATAGTCAATTCTATCATTACATTTATAAAGAAACGTGTGTCCTACCTCACTATACTTTACATATGCCATTAATAGAAAATTGGAATTTTCCAATCTACATGAATTACGTACATTACCCAGCATACATACTAATTTTGTTTGGTTTTACTTTGATACTGGTTAGGCATACTCCTAATTTGGAATATAGATGCCCTTTTTTTTTATTCGTGAATATGTATTACATTATGCTTACAAAAAGGAGGTGGATGACTCCAAAATCCATTTTCTGTGCATATAATTGTTGCTTCTCCTTCTAAAGCATGTGCTCCCTTACAAGCGAATTGTACTAAGCTACCTACAGCATATCGGCCACCATCCATACCAGGTGATTCGGATTGAATTAGATGGCCATTAAGTGGAAGAACAGGTGTAGGACATTGAATTGCTTTAATAACGCAAATAAACAATTGAGAACCGCATACATACTCTTTTAAAATATAGCAGAAAAACACTTACGAACACATTTTGGTAAACCACCACTCCAATTTCCATGAATTTCACATTCAACACCTGGAGTTCCAATCAGCTTATAACCCCAGGCGCAACTAAATACTGCTCTTCCGCCATAACTATTATTGTGTTCTTCAATTTGTAAATGGGGGTAGTTCAATTTTCCTGGACTATTTAATGGAGGACATTTAACTAATTCACATTTTGGCACCTGTGCTGACCATTTCCCTGAGGCTTGACAAGTTAAATTTGGTGAACCATTTACGACGTAGCCTTTTGGACATTGGAATAAAGCACTGTGGCCTAAACGGGTGCCTTCCACTCGTACAGTTAAGTGCACCCCACTAACAGATATTGGATCACATATTACAGCTAGAATGATTGAGGTTTGCTAAATAGAGGTAAGATTGTAATATGTATTCTCAAATATGAAATTTACCAATAACATTGAGTGTGATACTATTTGTGATCCCTCTCGGTGTAGCACATGTGAATGTACCAGAATCTTGTATTTTGGCATAATAAATCGACAAACGGTATTTCCAATTTCGTTCTTCTGCTGCTATTGCCCAACCTGGACGACATAAAAAGTTTCAGACAAATTTAAATTTTTAATATATCTAATTTTAATTGAAAATACCTGTCAGATATTGTCCAAGTGGAGTAGTCCAGGTCCAGTCAGGAGATCCAATTCGTCGTGGATATAAACATTCAAAATGTAATGTGGATCCAGGAAATAGAGCTAATTCACCACTAGGTTCAACACTACCAGAGCCTGATGGAATTTTAATCAAAATCGTTGGTGGCGAGTCTTCTGCAAATTAAAATTTGATGCGGCAGGTACAGATATCTGGGTCTGCAACACAAAATTTTTTTTTACCAGTAAAATTTGTTAAGAGCGTTGTAGGTACACAACTGGGCAACCGCGACGACCATTCACCATTATGACATTTCGGATTGGATGTACCTAATAGTTTATATAAACCGAGTTCTTTACATCGAACTTGTAACTGAGAACCATGAGGAAATACTAGCCCAGCATTCTGGATTCAGAGTTATTAGATTTGTTGTCGTTTTTAATAAAGAGAATGCAAGAATCATATTATAATATAATTATAATACTTACGTGTATTGTAACATTTTTAAATGTAACAACAAGATGAGGATTGATATATTCTAGCTTGCAATTTTTAAATAAGGGTTGAAATTTGCCATTATCTCAAAAAAATAAGAAGCTTATTACTACAAGTTTTACTTGACCCAATCCTTGGTTTATTATAAATATACCTACCCATTTGGTCAGCACATAAAGGTCCAACCCATTGTCCTCCAATGCATTTAATTTTACATAATCGTCTTTCTCCCAGGGGCCCAATTGAGCCAAAGAATTTGACCTCGCGCACATGCAAGTAATCTTTCTTAATTCTTAATTCTCCTCTTTCAGTTTGGGAGCCATTGATAGTTAACGATGGTGGTGAACATGAGTCTGATGTTATATCTATAATTGGGTTGACTTATTTATAACTTATGAATATGTAAATAATATTGCTTACCTTCTTGTAAAATTCTGGAAAATGTCAGATAGATATTAAACGATAATAGCAGTAGAAGTGTTGGTGTTAAAAAAACCATGTTGAAAACTGGTATAAAATGGAAATAGGTCACCGCCAAATAGACTTACAAACAATCAGGGTTTTAATTCCATTCATATTTTGTTGCTTAAGTTTTTAAATCACTTTTGTGGACACTTTTAATTTCTTCCATCGGTCAACCTTTTGATTTACTTTTTTTTAAGAAAAACAGTAGCTCGAAGCCAGTAATAAATTGCTACAATAGCACGGGATAACCAGCTGGACATTAAGAACACATGCGTCGCAGTGTCATTCTTCAGGATTTAAAGTTGCTAGGCGGCCTCTATGCTCTAGGCACTGGAACATTATGTAGTATCAATTAGAGCGACATTTTCAAAATAGAGAGTTACTAGAAGAACATGATAAAAATATGTTATTAAAATTATCTGATATATCATGTATATTTTTATAAAATTATGTTATAGTAACTTAAGTTACTATTAGTCCAACTTCCAAATATGGAAGAGTTTCTTAAAACATTAATGATCTTTATAGCTACCAGTATAATAGAAAGTCAGCTTTATATACAAGACGATCGAATGTTTGTCGTTTATTGTGATTTAAATATTTATTATAATTAATAAGCCTACACCAGGAATGGTAGACAGGCTTTAAGACACATATATATATATTGTAATTAATTAGAGATTAAAAAAAAAATGTTAATTACACGCATCTTTATTCATATTTAAGTAAAATATAAATATAAGTTTTGTTAGACATCTTAAGAATTGTTTCTTTTTATAAAGCAAAATTAATTGATACAGCATAATTAATGAAAACGAACATGATAACCAATTATTTATTAAATAATAATAAAAACAAATAATAAATTTTCGTAATAATGAACAGATTTTACGATCTTTGTTTATAGGCTTTATATGAAGAAAATATTACTCAATGAAGATGGAGAAGCAGTACTTAAGATGAGCTAATTAAAACGTTTTTAATTAATTTGGAATAAAAATAAAGAGAAATTATGATAGTCTGGAAATTTCTGTGGTTTATTAATAAAATCTTTCCCTGTTTGAACAGAATGTTATTAAAACAAGCCGCCATTCTTTACGTTAAATGATTTGCACATTTTTGCAGACATTCAAGAAACCTATGGATCGAATCCATAGGTTTAGGTATATTCTATTCAGAAAGACTAAACATAGCTTATTTTTAAGGATTATTTTAGCATTAGATGACTCATATAAAAGAGTATTGACGGAGATTGGACTCTACAATTAATTTTTGAATAATTTTATTTGTTAATTGATGTACTTTTAGTATCGATTTCGCCTCGTACAGTGACTTACTTTTCTGATGTTGCTTATAATGCATTTGAGGCATATAGATAGAATGATGAATGATTAAAATAAATAGTTCGTTTATATCTACAGCTTCTGCTGTGTTTCTATCTAAATAACCTTTGAACCCGTATAACATGATATCGACTACTAAATGATCTGCAGCATTAAACTCGAATAAAAAAAACAATAACAAAGTTTGTTATTTTAGAATTAAGATCATATTTCAATTCAAGAGGGGCCAATTATGCTCTGTTCGATTTTGACAAAAATAATTCCGTTTTTTTGCTGTCAATTAGAAAAACTTCTAGTGTTACCGTGGGTAGTTGCCTCAATTTACAATATATTAATTCGAAAAAGCGCAAAATGAATTTATCCAAAGTTAAGCTAATAACCTTCGACGTTACGGGAACACTTCTAAAAGTTCGATCAGCTCCCGGTAAACAATATGGTGAAGTTGGTGCAATGTATGGTTTAGTTGCCGATAATGATGAATTGAACAAAAACTTTAAAGAGAATTTCGTACAAATGAACCAAGAGCATCCAAACTATGGACTGAGAAGTGGTTTGGGGTGGAAGAATTGGTTAGTAGAGTATTTGCGAAATTTCGTATATATGTATAGAATATATAAATGTGTTATGAAATATGCTTCCAGGTGGCGAACGGTAACAAAGGCAACATTTAAAGCATCCAGATTTAATTTGGATGATGATAAACTAGATAAAGTCGCCGAACACTTATTAGAAATGTATAAAACTTCAGCATGTTGGCAACAATGTTATGGAGTGCCAGCTCTTTTGTCTTATATCCGTGGAAAAAACATTCCAATAGGAATAATTAGCAATTTTGATCCAAGATTAAAGACCATTTTAACCAATATGAAATTAATTGATTATTTCCAGTTTATTATTACTTCATATGAGGTATACTTTTTCCGTGCAGTAAATGCAAGCGAGATGCGTATTAGTAGAAAATATTAATTTCAGGCAGGAATTGAAAAACCTAAAAAGGAAATATTCGATTTAGCTCTAAATTTATCGAATATAAGTAATATAAAACCTGAAGAATGTGTGCATATAGGAAACCAGTTATCATTGGATTATAAAGGTGCCAGGGAATCAAATTGGAATGCATACTTAGTAAATGAAAATAATTACCAAAATTTAAAAGCAAAATACACTTACTTGGAGCCCACCCATCACTTTACTAGTGCTTATCAATTACATGTTAATTTAATGAAACATTCCGGTGATAAGTTACCTACACCGGAACAAGAAATTCCTTATTTAGAAAATTCGGCGTAAAGTTAAAAATTAAATTAATATTAATAGTATGTATTTAAAATTGCCTAACAAAGAACCATATATATTGATTTTATTATTTGTAATTATATTATTATATATTAAATACTTTAAATATTTAGATAGTAATTTAAGTGGTAGTTCTATTATAAGTTACTATAGATATATTATAATTATTATAATATATATATATATATATATATATTATATATAATATATTATTATAATATATATATTATAGTTCTATATATATATATAGAACTATAATAGGTAATCTTATAGTCCTCCATAAATTTATATCTATATAATATATACAAAATGACAAATTGGAAATTACAGTTTGCAACGGGTATCGGCGTATGTACATCTACATTTAAGTGTCAACTGTCATGTCACTTTCTTGACGTTTCTTGAAAGATTTAGAAGCGGCGTTGCCAGATTTTCAGTGTACTAGAAAATTTCGTGGAGGTAACAGCACTCTGGGTGTATTGCATGTGTTCCGTTCCGTTCCGTCATAAGACGAATTTTTTATTTTATTAGTTTTGTAAATTCTTAAATTAAATAAGTCTGGGAGAGTAAATGCAGCGAAACGGATTTGAGTATTTTATAAAAAATTATAATAATATAATAACTCATATTTCAATTTTAATATAAAATTAAAAATTATTATTTTCTTGTATTGTTATTTAATAATATCCATGCCATAACTACCATAAGTGTTGGGTTGGAATGCAATGACAACAATTTAGCAATGTTGTAAGTCTGGCAACAGTGTGTGCTGCTGTCAAAAAGACTAACGCGTATATCATTATCAACGCAATATCTATCGGCGTATCTACATTTAAGTGTCAGCTGTCACTTTTTTGACGTTTCTTGAAAGATTTCGAAGCAGCGTTGCCAGATTTTCAGTGTACTGGAAAATTTCGTGTGCGTAACAGCTCTCTGGGTATATTGCATGTGTCCCGTTCCGTCGCAGGACGAATTTTTTTTTTTTGAGTTGAGGAAGAAATTTTTCTTTTTTATCTAAATGAAGTGAAAGCAATCTGGTGTGTATATTTTGTGTATTAGAAGGACACAGTCTGAGTGGTGCAGTTTTTTTTTTTAATTTTTTGAACTTAATGGATATTTTCGATGCATGATTCAACAACGTTTTGAAGTTTTTACTAATGGAAAGAAAAACCTTTTAAAATAATTTAAGTCGATAGTGAAGCAATAAATACTACTAAAAAGATTTTCTTTGGGATCACGACATATTAATTTGTATATAGTTTGAAGCATAAAGTATTAATTAATTGTAATAATTGCATCATCAAATTTACATGTGTTTTCATTTTACATAGTTTGCCGAAATCAAATATTTTAGTGTATGTATATTATTTTATAAAAACACTTAAAACCTAAAAACGTATATATTCATTTTATTTTCATTTCTATTGAATAAATCTCCAATATATTTCATTTGTGGTTCTATTTCACCATAAACACATAGAATCAATTCTAGTACACATAGTTAGTGTTAACACTAACAGTTTTACTTCCATAAGATTTTCTAGTATACTGAAAATCTGGCAACGTCTCTTCTAATCTAAATCTTTCAAGAAACGTCAAAAAAGTGACATGACACTTTTTTAAGCACATCTACGTTTAAGCTGACACTTAAATGTAGATGTACATACGCCGTAATACATGTAATTCAAGAAGAATAAGAAGGGTGGTTAATGTTTTTCGGTTTTGTTCAATAGTAAAATATAGTTCAGTTTTAATTTGATAACTCGCTTGTTTTATTTATTTAAGTAAGACTAACGTAAAGTACTCTGCAACAGGTTACGCGCCCAGTAAAAGCAAAAGGAAACTTTTGTGGAAGTTTTTAGGGCTTCATTTAATCTGTGAGATAATTTAAGGTTAGATTTTCGTTCATTGCACGTGTGACGAGTAGTGACGGACGATTAAAAAAATCTATACTGTAATCGATAGATAGGTAGAGCAGAGTTATCGTTTGTAGTTTGAAGTTTGAATTTGAAGTTGAAATTTGTGAATTAATTTGGTTAAAAAATATTAAAAAGATGAATGGCTCTTTTCACATGTATGCGAATCGCATGCGGTAGCCGTATACGGTTTTATTTTATTGCTTATATTTATAATATAATATTTATATATTAATTTTAAAATAAAATTTTCTAGTATACTGAAAATCTGGCAACGTTGTTTCTAAATCTTTCAAGAAACGTCAAAAATACGCCGTATATACATCTACATTTAAATGTCGGCTGTCATGTCACTTTTTTGACGTTTCTTGAAAGATTTAGAAGCGGCGTTGCAAGATTTTCAATGTACTGGAAAATCTTATGAAGGTAACACTGTTAGTGTTAACACTAACAGCTCTCTGTGTGTACTAGAATAGAATAGAATAGAATGTATGTGTTTATGGTGAAATAGAACCACAAATGAAATATATTGGAGATTTATTCAGTAGAAATGAAAATAAAATGAATACATACGTTTTTAGGTTTTAAGTGTTTTTATAATATAATATACATACACTAAAATATTTGATTTCGGCAAACTATGTAAAATGAAAACACATGCAAATTTGATGATGCAATTATTACAATTAATTAATACTTTATGCTTCAAACTATATACAAATTAATATGTCGTGATCCCAAAGAAAATCTTTTTAGTAGTATTTATTGCTTCACTATCGATTTAAATTATTTTAAAAGGTTTTTCTTTCCATTAGTAAAAACTTCAAAACGTTGTTGAATCATGCATATGGTTCCATATCATGATACTGTGACTTCAAGATAAACCAACCTGAGATCCTTTAAAAACAATTTAAAAATTTTTTGCATGTGGCATTACTGCGACACCACTTCGGTTTTTTTCGTTGAAAAAGCGTTGTCATATTTAAATAATAGTAGATTACAAGGTGAGCGGGGAAGCTTGCCATTACACTCGAGAGTTTAGTCTAGTATGGCAAGCTGACACCACGAGGTTTATATACTATTTTATTCCAAATCGCATTCTTTAATTTTTAAATCAATAAAATAAACAAATAATAACTAAAATTTTTAATAGGATTGGCTAGTGGCAATATTTATTATATTATTTTATTTATACAAAAATTACACAGTACCAACCATGTATTTTTTTTTTGTTTGTAGCAATTTATTTATATATATTTTTATTAATTAATTCTAACAAAACAAAATAAATTATCGAACTAAGAAATTGTTTTTTTTTGGTTACTTTTATTAGTAAGTTAGGTTAGGTTAACATCTATTGTTTTAAATATTATATTTTCTAAATAATGTTTTTTATCATTTAAAAGTACTTACCTATTAGTTTCTTTTTTTTAATTTAATTTCTTTCTTGTACTAATAATTGGTTATTTTATTATTAATACACTTTTCTTATTTTTCTATTCACTACGGAAAGAGTGAAAGATCCTCACTCTAGTTAGATCACCCCACATGCATAAATTTGAATGCAATATGCATGCCAGTTTTTAGGTAACCTTTAAAGAAATAAATACAGCCGCCATTATTTTCCCCGCCTTAGCGGGGAAGTACATGACTTGCCTTTTCTTCTTCTTAAGTGAAGAATAGCCTACTTTCAAACTTTTCAAATGTCAATAATAAATGTACTACATATTCGATTTGGAACAAAATTTATTTTTTATATAATATTTTTTATATATTTATTAAATATAATACAAAATACAAACACATGTATAAATGTATATTACTGAAATAAGGAATAAATTTAATTTTATTAATTAAAATATTATTAAATTAATTTAAACTTTTCGACACTCAAGAAGCAAGAAATGTGAGTCGAAACCTTTAACTTCCAATTCTCTAGTAAAAAATATTGCCAACTGTACAAAATTGAATTTAAAACTGTAATGTGTGGGTGAATGTATGTATGCGTAATGTAATGTAAGTAATACAACTAGGTATGTGTATTGTATATTGATCGTTCACTCTCCATTTTTTTTTGATTGATTTAAATTGATAATTTTCATATTTAGCAAATATGATTAGTCGATTCGATTTTTCAATTTTTTGAATCGATTTAAAAAATAATCAAAAGTCAAAAAAATCGATTAATAAATCAAATCACTACTTCACTGGTCATCACCGTAATTTACTGAAATTCTAGAATAGAAAGAAAAACGGGCTTTACTTTTGAGTTTAATAATATATTTACCTATTAATAAAATAATACTGTTTTTTAAAATATGGAACCTCCAGTGGATCCCAAAACAATAGCCAAACTCGAAGAATATCTACAAGATTTTTTACTTATTCCGCGAATAGTAGATGAATGTGATAGAGTAGCAGCAAGAAAGAAAATAGAAAGTGATTATAATGATTTAGAATTATTATTGCTAAATAAGGATTTTTGGAAAATATTCTTTGATGCAAATTATGATATACCGATGCTTAAACTAACATTAACATCAAGAAGTGACCAAGAGCAACAAGCAATATTAAAAGTATGAAATAGTCTACTCAACATCTAGAATTTAATTGTTACAGATATACACCTTTTTAAATATTTCAGTTTGGTATGGCTTGTCTTGTGGGTTTTGCTCGAGCAAATTTCATTGAACCACAATTGAGTCCTGAAGTGCAGACGTTCCTTCAAACGGATGTATTTAATTCATACGAGTTTTATAAAATGTTAAGCTTCAATAATGAAGATTTTAATAATGTAGCCGAATTTCCACAGTTATTGGTGAAATTAAAATAAACCCGTTTTTTTTATTAAATTAAATTCCATTTTATATTTAAGATAACAGCAAAAATTATATTTGAATGGTGTAAACTGAGTGGTAAACTGGCTACAGTAAATGTTTGGTGGTATTCCAGATCCGTTTATGTACATCAACAGTTTTTAAATGAACTTAGTCCTACATTGCTTTTAGAAACTGATCGAATATACCAACATTTTCATGACGATAGGGCGATTATGACAGGTTCCATATACTAATGATCCCCGTAATTTTATAACTATTCTTCGTAATTTTAGATAATGCGCTGATTGCCATTCATCTTGAGATCGCTCAGTTATATTTATTACTTAGGCATGTTTCTAAAGCCAAAAGAAGTATTGATTTAGCTTCAAACTTATTGAATCTTAAATATGATTATGTAGGAATCTTAGGAAAACGAACAAAATTCCAGGAGAGGGATTTAGCACAATTAGCATTGAAAATAGATCTAGGTAACCCTGGTATTATTTGTAGCGTCTATTTCTTATTATAATCCATTTTAGTTGATAAACCTAATAATAGCAGTACAAATGATAATATTGCTCGCCCTGTTTTATCGTCACACTTCGACGTCACTCTGAATACAGACGCATCCCTTTTACCTAAAAATGTTCAGTTAAATGATAACGTGCTTAATAATGTTTCATTTTCGGCTAGAGAAAATGAAGGAATTGTAATGCCAAGTTTAGGTCAGAAATTATTTTTGATCCTTGTACAAGAAATGATAATTTCGAAACCACAAGATGAATTACAAATGGAGGAGCTGTTACCGTTTATAGAAATGATTTTAGCGCAGAAAAATACTTTTTGCATACGTGTGATGGCATTACTTTTACGGTAGACATGCCAATATTGATTCAAGCAGTTTGGATATATCGAAGTTTCACTTGATTAGTGAAACAACGATCTTGTTCATCAGTTGTTAACTTTGTTTTGTTTACAGATGTAAATTTGAGAGTAAAAACAAGCGACGAATGGAAAGAGCCTTAGCACAATGTGAGGAAATTCTAAATAGTTACCGAAATGATAATCTTCCTGTATGTGACCGATTCAATGATATTTTTACCACTGGTTTGCCACCATTATGGAAAGTATGTTACTTTACCTTAATTTAAATGAAATTAAAATAAATTACTGAAATTATTATCTCAACAGATTTCTATTCAGTATGCCGAAGTACTTCTTAATTTTGGTTTAGTTAAAAATGCTCTCGAAATATATTTAAAATTCGAATCGTGGGAAGAAATTGTTCTATGTTACACGATATTGAAAATGCGACACAAAGCTACAGAGGTCCTTAAAAAAGAAATAAAAAAATGTCCCACTGTAAAATTATGGTGTCTATTGGGTGACTCCACTGATGAACCCTCTTGTTATGAAACGGCATGGGAATTGTCAAAGAAACGAAGTCACCAAGCCCAAAGGCATTTGGGTAATTATCTATATAGTCGAAGCAAGTACGAAGATTGTATTCCACATTTTGAAAAAAGCGTCTCAATAAATCCATTACAAGCCAGTGTATGGTTCAGATTAGGGTTCGTTCATATTTTATTTGGCATAAATAATCAAGGAAGTTTTGTGTACGGAATTTCTTTTAGGTATGCTGCACTGCAAACAGAAAAGTGGCAAAAAGCTGCTACAGCTTATAAACGTTATACAACCTTGGAACCTGATGGGTTTGAAGCTTGGAATAATTTAGCTCAAGCATATTTGAAATTAGGTAACAAAAGATCAGCTCATATAGCCTTACTTGAGGCATTAAAATGTAGCTATGACAACTGGAAGGTACGTGCACATTGTTTCCATTAACTGTTTGTTCATTTTTTACCAAAATTACACATCTGTTGGAAATACTTTTTCATTAGGTATGGGAAAATTTTCTAACGGTCAGTTCAGATATATCAATGACTAGTGACGTTATTAGAGCATATCATCGACTGATTGATTTAAAAGGAAAATATTTAAACCTAAATGTGTTGGCGGAATTAGTTTGTGAAATGTTTGATGATACAATTGACTGTGAAGGTTTACCAGCATCGCGATTTTTACCAAAAATTAGAGAATTACTTGGTAAGGTCAAACACAAAATCCAGTTATTTTTAAGTTACTACATATTAATGTAGTTTCCATAATTCAATAGAGATTCGTTCTAATTAATATCAAAGTTACGCATTAGTATTTATAATCGTATCTGGGTTTTGATGGTAGATACATATATAATATGATATCTATACGGTGAGCTGCAACTCATTGAAATTGTCAAACTTCATCGTGTGAATATAATCCATTTTTCTGCAGTTCTTTCCTACATGGTTTAGTATCATTAATAACATTGAGTATATGAAGATTAACAAGGAATTTAATTTTAATCGTTCCCGGTACTAATTTTATGATAAAATTCAACATTTTTGTAAAAAATTATATTTGCAGTTAAGGTTTTCTAAGATTCGAGAGAATGGTTTAACGACCTTAATAATAAGGTCTTAATAAATAAACTGAAGTAGTCTGATTTTTAATCATATCCACCTACTGTGGTGGAAAAGAAATGTTATTTATCGTTTTAAATGTTTTTTAAAGCTGTTTCACAAATCTGATGTATCAAAAAAAAACAAGAAACATTTTAAAAACTCGGATGGAAACTGGAGACATTAAAATTCAAATGAATCATGAATATATACACAACCCTTAGAATAGTACTTCTTTATATCGAGAATCATTAGAATTCGATTCATTACTAAAGTTAACAATTGAATCAATGATATTAATAAAATCAAAGCTAATAGGAAATATTTCTACAAGATTTAAAATAAAATGTATGCACTTTCTTAAGACGCAGTTACACTATTAGCAACAGTAAAGCACCACCTTGGAAAATAGCAAAAATTGGACAAAATCAATATATTAGGATTCGAATATAAAACATGTTATTCTATGTCATAATGGCAGGTGAGATTATTTACTTGCAAGTAATCAAAAAGTTTTATTCAGCTTCCTAATTTTCTTGGTCCGGTAAAAGTAAAGCACCATTCAGAAAAATGATCTATATTTTTATTTAAACTCTAGCCTAACTAAAAATTGGCATTGTCTTGATACTAAAAAATATTAGTTTATTACATATTTTGAGTGAAATCGGGCCATAGTCTAATATGGATAATAAAGCATTCAATCATGTTATTTATAATCAAGGCAATGCTTAGTTATGCACCTGGTGCAGGTGAAACCTTGGAGGTCCGCAGCTCCTTACAAAAAGGACTTTGGATGGATCCGCTTTCAGGAGTATATTGCAAGATGTATGTTTCTTTAGACCGAATAAGAACGGCTTCTACAGTTTGTCCTTCAATAAGGTAACAACAGAAATCGCTGCTTCCACCTTATAACGATTTGGTTTCCGTACAACAATTTTCTAATTTTCAATGGTGTATATGCTAATGCATATTGATCCGATAGAAAGCTGAAGGAAGAAGATCCAGAAATATATTCCGACCCAGAAATCATCTAACAAACGATTGGTAACTGAAGAACAAAATAAGGTTTACTAAAACATAAAGAAATAAGAATAAAGCCGGCGTCTCATGCATCGGACATACGACAGTGCTGTGATTGGTTGACCTTTGACAGTTTTGATTGGCTAGCATACTAAAATTACATAAATATGTAACTCATAAAAAAAACAAACTGATCTTCAAAAGTGTGGTTAAGGAATATCCGACGTCGCACCAAAGTTAAAATAAATTTAACCTATTCGACTGTCGCAGAAAATATTCGAACAGAAATTTCGCGCCAAAAAATGTCAACCAATCAGAGCACTGTTGTAATGTCGGATACAACAGTATCCGACCGGATTGCCGGCGCATGAGACGCCGGCCTAAGACATAAATTCACATCAATACCGCGATGGTTGTGGGAACAAATCGTTGAGGTTTAGGTTGTTGCTTCAGCTTCGTACGTAGAAATGAGTGGTTCCAGAAAAGTATGAACAATGCTATGCATATGGGACCGTTCTAGTTCGAATGCTGTTAGATTCAACATTGTCAGTTGTCTGCGTTTGTTCACAATCAGAACAAAATAATTTGTTCTGATTGTTAGTGATTTTTAATTGTTATTTTTAATAATTCTACTTATTTTTATTTAGAATCCTTTTTGTTTTAATTTCAATTATAAATTGTTATATATATATATATACATTCATATAATATGAATATTGATATATTATAAAAGGTTTATTAATCCTGATAAACTTATCGAATTCTGCGTACGTGAAACAACGGTCACAAATAAGCAACGATATCTACAGACCAACACGTAATTCTACGTATGATGCTGAATCCGCCTTAAAAGAGAAAATAATGTTAAGTCTAGTATAGTTAAATAAAAATATAGACCATTTTTGTGAACGTTTTTTTAATGTGTCGGATCTAGAAATTTAGGAAACTGATATAAACTTTTCGATTAGTTGCAAGTAAATAATGTCAGCCATCAAAGCAGCATTGGTTAATCGATACAGAATAAGAAGCTTTAAATTCGAATCCTATAATATTGATTTATTTCAATTTTTGCTATTTTTGAAGTTGTTGCTTTACTTTAGTCCAATAACGTAGGTACGTAACCTCTTAACACGTTGAACGCCGTAATGATGAAAACTATTGTCATATATCTGGAGCCACACTTTTTTATGCCAAATATATCAAAATAAGCAGTAAATTTGAAGTTTCATATTTTTAAATTCATAGGTTTTTGTAGTGGGAAGCACTTCACGCGGCCTAAGAAACAAAATTTTCACAATTTGGCCATGTGGTGCACACGTACCTCGCAGAAATTCGTGTATAGTGTATGTGCCTATTGCGATCATAAAATAATAAATTGGCATCATAATAAACAAAAAAAATTGTCTCGCTTATATATACATATCTTCTGCTTTATCACTTTTACTGAGAGCCTGGTCAAAAAAAAATTCCAGTTTACTGGGCCACATACTATCAATTACCATGAGATTTCGAATATAACGCGGAGCAAATGTGAGAAGTGCGGCTTGAAGTAAAAGTGTACCTATGAAGCACATGTGTGCTACGTGGCTCCTACAGATAAGAGCCATGCGAGGCACACTTGTCTCATACCGCGGTCAACGTGTTAATACGCAATTACATACAATCATTAACTTATGTACCGTAATTTGGGGTGCAATTGATCATTTTTTTAAATTTGTTACCATATTTTGCAGAGACTTATTCTTTACGAATACGTAATAGTTGCACCTGGTAGAAAATAACCAAATGCAGTTTAACGCGGAAAAAATGTAAATCGCATATACAATAAGATATATAGCACAAAAAGGGCTTGAAGAATCTCATAATACAAGTGGGGCCAGATTGTTCAGGTCGAATTATAATGCATGAATTTGCAACGGCCAGAGATACAGACTGATCAATGTCAACCTTCTTCATATATCTAGAACCATTCAAAAATTATAGCACATTTTGTATTGTGGGGTGAAATGGATCATAGTATATCAGACTTTCTAAGAGTGTCCTAATAATATTAAAAATGCGTATTGATTAAAATGTTTTATTTTTATGTGTGTAATCTTCACAACTGAAACATTTAAACAAATTGATTAAAATTCTTAGAAAAATCTTAAAAATGTAAATTACATTTCAAATATATCGACTGATTTTTTGAAACAATATATATCGTTACTATTGTTAGTTTTAATTTCAGCGCATGGTGAAATAGCCAAAATATCAGATATATCTACAACAAAAAGATCATCAGCCTGAATTTGAAAGCACCTTTTGGTATTATTTAATGATTTCAGGCCTAATAGTTCAAATTCTTGATGTCCTTCATTTTGTGTAGAATCTTGTACAATTGCTACGTATTGATAGGCAGTTTTTTTTCTAGAACCACCATAAACTTTCCAGCTAAAATATCTTTACTATCCAGTTGATGTACCAGATAATATTTTTTCTGATTTGTATATTATGTACGGGGGGAGCAAAGTACCAGAAGCAGAACCACACATCATAATAGTTGTAGCAGTTTTTGTGAAGTTACATAGTAGTTCCGGATATTTAGTTCCACGCCGAAATAACAATTTTTTTTACCAGAATCGGCTTGCAAATTTGTTTCATCATAATTAAAAATATTACTTGCTGGTACATCTTTAAGAGTTTCTTTTAGATTATTAAAATATTCTACGATGGCCTCCCTTGAAACATTGGCCCGGGATCTCTTAATGTTCGAGGCAACTCTTAGGCTGATTTATGCCTTTCTATTAATGAACGGGTCCACTCCAAACCTGGCATATTTGATTTGAATTTGGAAATGTTACGATCTTGACTATCCAAATAATTTTTGCCTATATAGCGAAGATCAGTAAAAGTTAATGGGAATCCCCATTCAGCGCATATATTAGCAGCTTTTATAAACGCCTTTCCTTCTCGTTGGGTAAAAACGGTCTGACCACCAGGTTTTTTAATGGGGCTCCCATTGAACTTATTGCGTAGTGTTCCAAATGGAATTTACGACCTTGACTATCCAAATAATTTTTGCCTATATAGTGAAGATCAGTAAAAGTTAAGGGGAATCCC
This sequence comes from Platypus cylindrus, assembly GCA_949748235.1. NCBI lineage: Eukaryota > Metazoa > Arthropoda > Insecta > Coleoptera > Curculionidae > Platypus > Platypus cylindrus. Next base: position 44,869,673 of record OX456488.1, on the reverse strand, counting down.
CATTAAGCGCATATATTAGCAGCTTTTATAAACGCCTTTCCTTCTCTTTGGGTAAAAACGGTCTGACCACCAGGTTTTTTAATGCGGCTCCCATTGAACTTATTGCGTAGTGTTCCAAATGGAATTTTGTAAATAACAGATGCTTTTCAAATAGACCATCCATTATCAAGAATCATTTTTAATGCCTGATCTACAGTTTCCGCAGAATAATTCATATAGGCGCGTGAATCCAATTTTCAATTGTATTTTCTGGGAATGTTTGACGATGCTACAAAAGAAAATGACAAACTGAACGAAATAATATGTATAAGAAAATTAATTAATGCAGAATAATTAATAAAATGGAACATAGTTTTACAGATGGGGTGAGATTGATCGGTCTCACCACACATTTCTGATCAGTCTGGCCCCACGTATGTTATAATTAATAACATACGTGTATGCGTAGTTTGCGAAACTACGCAATTGATTTTCTAATCTTAAGCAACATTAGTTGACAAAGCTTCTATAGTGATGTTTACATAAGCACAATATTAATATCAAATGCCAATCGTGACTTACCAGATAAAGTTTTCGGTTAACGTTTTCAGAGAAAAATTATATCCTTAAATAAACTTGAATATTGAAATAAATTAACAGAGTACTTTATCTCCGGTATGCATTAAGGTGACTAAGTACTGTCCCAGTTTGAAACACTTCAACAACCGTCGAAATCGGTCACATAGGCTGGCGACAAATAAAATTATAAAAAATAATGATCTAGTGATCAATGTCACCCCAGATTACGGTACCTGTTAGTTTACCTGTTTGAAGTGAAATCTAATGAATTCATTCTTTCAAGGACGTATCACATTATTGTATCCAAATGACCCAACTATATGGGAATTGTATGCCAAATTGTCTCCAACACCATTATTAAAAGCGCAACGCTATTGTAGAGCGTACAAATGTTATACGAAAATTGGGCGCTGGATGGAACATTTACCAACTTGCAATCAAGTAATATATATCTGTTCGGAATTATGTGATCTAGGTAATTCAGATGAATTGTCAAACAATGATGTAATTAAGGAATCGATCGTTTCCAATGTAACTGATGCAATTTTTAACATTAAACGGCAGCGCCATGAATCATGTATTGATATAGACAATTTATCAGAGAGTTTGGAAATTCTGTCTCATAAATTGGTTGCTAACAGTTTAACCGTTTTAAATAATGTTTAAACCTTTGGATGGTCAAATAAAATATATTTATTTAATGACTCAAGAAAGTACAATATTTGTCGAATTACTCACAGCAGTCTACTAATTTAAATAAAAGGAATGAGATATAACTGCCAATTTACATTGTTTATTACAATAAATTCATAGAAATCATGCAATTGTTTTATTAAACGCCTCTTTTGGGTTCCATGAATATTCCTGAAAAAAAAAAATCAGTCAAATCACAATAATTTACAAAATTTAATATATATATATTACAACTAATTTTCAGTGAGGGCAAGTCAAAATTTCATTAAAATTTTCAATATAGCGTATACATTAGAATCATCATACACACTTTTAATTAGTTCATATCCAAATATTAAAGGCATTGCCTCACCTGGTCTTGGTATGTTACTGTCCTACCAGGCTTTAGCTGATTCATTAAATTGATCTGAAACAAAAAAAAATACATTAAACCAAAATGTACACTAGGTATGTATTTAGCATTTGCTTAGTATGCAAATATTTCAGTAATGAATTTTTTCATCAAGTAAACTTCCCTTATGACAGGGATAACTATAAAAACATCATTTTAATGGTACACAATCGAGGTGTGGGCCGTGCCGTTTTGACCGTGACATGCGTCGTGTCATATATTTATTTTCAACGATTCGTATCGTAGTCGTTTTAATTCGAAGTTGGGTAACTCCGGTTTTAGCATTATTTGGTTAAGTGTGACAATACTTACACGTGTAATTGCAACACGTGTCGTGTTACAATTACACGTGTAATACGTATCACATAACTGTGGTATTATATTATATACATGTTATGTACCACATGCAACTCAATATCGTGTTTGTTGTGTTCGTATCAAGAAACTCAACACGAACCACACCGCTAGTACGTAATATAAATCAAATATGTGCTGAATTAAAAAAAATTATCTAGTTTTACAACTTACTTTATTCGGTTAGCCATTTCGCTTCAAATAGAGCCATAAAAATCTGAAAATCAAATTGTTACAAATTACAATTTCATAATTTCAATAGTCAATAATCATAATGTTATTGAAAATTTTCAGAATATAATTGCAGCCAAAATAAAATCATTGATTTTATAATCAGACGGTAATTTTTATCATCAATTAAATCATTGGAAAACATGTATTTTTTCCAAAGGGTAAAAAAGGAGAAAACAATCGTTTTACAAAAGGTCCACTACAGAATTGTTGGATGGATTGAATGGAAATTATGGTCAAAATCGGTGCACGATTTTCAAATATTAATTTACATTTAAACGTTTTTGTTAAAATAATTTTAAGAAATTTTAATCAGGAAACTATCTATGAAAAGTACATAATGCATAATTCGTCACCAATAAGGACACATTATGTAATAAGTTGGTTTCGCCGGTTAGAATACATGTTCACGATATCTTTTTTATTTTATTTCGATAAAATACAATACGCACCGCTTTTACAATCGAGCAAATGATATCCTCCTATTTATCATTAATCCATGATGCAGCTACACTGAAAAAATCATTTAAATATAATTATAGGGAAGAAATTAACAATATAATTTATAACTAATTTTTCTAATTCAGAAATAATATAATCATAGCAATCAGATTGACTAGGACGAATAAATTATCATCATTAAAATAGCAAACAAATATACTACTGTAGATAGACAGATACAAGATGGCGTCTATAATTACCGCCAATCGTCATGTGCCAAATGATCTTCAAACTTACCATTCTTTAATATTTCTGCCCCTTCGTATTGCTGTGAATAAAAGAAAAATAACACATTATTTTCTAAACCTTCAAAGCATACAAAGAAAATTTAAATTAAAAAAACTCAGACGAAATTTAACTACATAGCTATTCAGACATATGCTTGTCTATATAAAATATCATCACAATAATTGATAGCAGGTATCACACTCTAAAATTTTATTCCAGTCTTACCATTTCGATTATGCTGTAAATGATCAAAGAAGCAGCACAATCTCCCTGTCTTCTGAAAATTTAAAGAAAATATTAAATAAATTACTGAAATTCAAATAAAATTTTGTGAGTTAAGTGAAGATTTAGAATTCAGGAATTTTGTCCTTCCTTTGTTGTAATCACGAAACATTCAGGCGAACGAGACTTTCTCATCATAAAAACTATTGTAAAATTCAAATATTTTTTACGTTATAACTTTTGATGTAATGTTCAAGTATATATTAAATCAGTATTTAGGATAAATTAGAAACGTGAAAAATACTCACACGTGGATTTAATCAAATAGCGTCTACAAGACTAAAAAATAGAACCGCAGACAAATATTGTCTATAAATGAACTACTGAAACCCACCAGTACCTAAGTCTTAAATGGCGCAAAATTGGATATTATAGACAATTTATACTACGCGTGACATATCTGCAAATTGTCAAAATCAGTCGATAAAGCAGTTCACTTAAAAAATGCGATTTTATCAAGGTAAGCGTATATACCAACGTAGCTGACCCTATGATGTCAGATGTCAATGCACAGATAAAACCAGCGCGCTGAACCCGGAAGTGAGCGATTTTCAAACTTAACATCTAAAAATTTTATGTGTTGTTGATGCAGAGCATAGTATCGTAGTATAAAATTAATTTATAAAAAAAATATCCATTCTTTTTTTATAAATATAAACGAGAAAAAATTATTCCGGTGTGTATGAGTTGCTATAATCGAGTTGATGCAAGTCTTTCGATAAATAAATACGATATTTCAGACTTCAGCGCATGCGCATAACTTAAGAAAATGATAAATTTTAATCGTACTACAATGTATAAACTCGGTTTGTGGTGATGCGATAGTTTTCTCTTAACCTATATTTTATTCGTTTACAAGAATAACTTGTTATTTTTGTTTACGATCTATTAATTAGCAGAGAGATGAATTAATAAGCTATTAATAATAATAATTAATGGTAAAGATTATAGACAAATAATTCCAAATACTTTGTAACTTAACTATAACCTAATTTCATGGCGTTTACGGTTGCCCTGTAAATGCGGGAACTATAATAGACATATTTCCTATTCGCAATGGAGACGGTGAAATACGAATTTCTGAGGAACAGTTGCAACATATGGTTTTTGCGCAAATATTGTAATAGCAGTGAAGTTAGTCGCCATTTTTTAGTTAATTTGTCTTTACTAAAATACTAACATTAATAAAATACCTGTTATTGATTTATATATATGATATATAATTGTGTATTTATTGATTATTCTTGTCAGAAGAATATTTATTTTAACTTATAAAATTTGCACCTGCAGATGTAAATTGTAAATGTAACAAGATAAGTAAAATAATTTTTAGATGACAATTATAATATACTTCCTAATCTGTGCATACAATTTTAACCTTAACATATTCAATTTAATGAACAACTGTGGATATGTACTATGGAGAACTATAATATTATATATGACTATATTATACAGTATTACATATTCTATTGTAGTTCTCCATAATACGTAGAACATAACGTTTTGTCCGTTAATATTTGATTTTACTCTTTTGTCTATCTTTCCCTTATGTACGGGTTAGGGATGGGACATCGGTTAGGAAAAATCGATCAGTCATACCGATGATAAAAATCATTGAAGTTGATGCTGAACATCCATGTTATAGTTGCTCAAGTAAAATCAGAATTTTAAATATAAATTGAAAATAAATACAGAAAAATTCTGTTAAACACAATGTAGGTCCCAGAAGTTTCTGACTTTTCTATACTGTCATATAACTATACTGTTTTACATAAATTAATTCTCTAGTGGATTAGGATTAATATGTAATTATTATATTTATTATCAAATTGATAATACCCTTATCAAAAATGACATCTATAGAGTCTCAAATCGACGTTTCAACAAGCACGAACGAAAAAAAAAATCGGTGTATCGTAAAAGCACTATTATATTTTTAATAATTAATTTACATTTATTTTTCAAATAGTTGAAACATTTGAAGCGTCAAACTTGTTCTAGTGATTTCACACTTTCAAACCCAACCATTTCCTGCAAAATTTGCTTTGGCGTAAATCAAGACAATGTAGTCATTGTCAGCCTTTACACTCATCCAATTGTGGTATTTACTTGTTCTTGGTTTTATAGAATCTATTAAATAAGGGCAAGTATAACACGAATAGCGGCAGTAAATAAAGTTTATTTATTTCCACTATTCGTGTAGCCAACCAAGGAATTTGAAAGAAAAAGAAATATAGCATTCTCGTTTGCCCTTCGCTTTTTATTAACATCGATATTTAGTTAAGTCAACATCGATGTTGACCTGTCGATGGCCATGGTTTAAACATCGATGATTTGCTAGCACCGATATTTATCGCCCATCCCTAGCACAGATAATATTATCTGTGATCCGTAATCCGTTTACTTTTACCGATTCAGGAAATAATTGTACTGTAAAACACAACATGCACTCGGATAAGTATAGCCATTCTTCAAAGTTTGAAGAAAATGTACAATGTATTAATGAACGTGAGACATACATTAAAGATAATGTCAAAAATAGCTACATTACTTATCAAACCGAAGTACTAAATCAGGTAGTTAAAACTGGAGTAAAACCTGTTAATGAATTCAGTGTATGTGAAACTGTAGTTGCTTTTAAATGTAATATTTGCTCGTTTATTTCTGACAATTCAGAAAAAATTACAACTCATATTATTGGAAAGCATTGTGTAAGTAGAAAAAAGTAGTTCTGACATTGACCCGCGATATTTTGATGAAGTTATTATTTTAGACTTTAAACGATTCAGCAGTAACGGAAAGAAAGTCGCATAATTTAGAATCACTGGATAATTTGTTTGTATTTATTTGTAGTATTTGCCAACGATTATGCACAAATAAAAATGATTTAAAAACTCATATGATACAGGTCCGAAGAGAGGGAATAGTTTTTATAGCATGTTGCATACTATAATGTATAATTAACAATATATAGAATATATTTTAATACTTTTAGAAACATAAACTTATAAGAGATGAACCAACTGAATTAGATAGAATTAATGAAAAATCAGCTGATCTTAAGGGTGTAGCAAAAAATATAATTAAACATCAGGAGCGACTTTTACGAAAACTGAAGTAATGAAATTATGAACGGTTTTCTATTACTATGGGCTTCATCCAGTTTTTCACTTTAGATGCTCAGTGTTTTGGTGCAAATCTGGCTTTCCAACGGCTGATCAACGTTATAAACACGAACAACTGCACAATAACACCAGTGAAGGGGTTTCATCAAATTTTAAATGCTCAGAATGTGGACGATTATTTAATACCTGGCTGACTACAAGAGATCATTTACATCGGCAACATCAAATCGATTTCGGAATGATTAAATGTCCTATATGTAATGGGTTTAAAAGTTACCGTGCGATTGCTGTTATAAATCATATGGAGACGCATTCATCAGAACGTTCACATTTGTGTTCAACGTGTGGTAAAACATTTAAACAATGGAGGCAACTAAGAAATCATGAAATTTTACATCGATCTCCAGAACGAGTAGGTATAATTAGTGGAAATAAATTAAAAAGAGTGTTAGTACCGATTCGCAATGTACTTAAACATAAGATTTATATAAAACGTAAAAATTCAATACTGTGTCGCCTCAGCTGTATTTATAATTTTATGGAAATATACCTACATCATTATGCATATATATGTATACATATATATGTATATATAGTATCATGATCATGAAATATGTAAGTATATGTACAATATCATATGAACCAGGCAGTTAATCGCCAGGCGGATTATGGATAATCCATAAATAATTGGATAGTTGTTATGGACAAAGTACATTGAAAATAACAGTCAAATATTTTAGCGTAGCAACAGGTAGTCTGCAACCGGTGGTTGTTATAGAATTGCAGAATTTTTTTGGTGGATAAGATTTTTCATAAAAGAAATCAACTTGTATTTAAATTTAATAATGTGTATGATTTTATTTCAAATTGTCGACCTCATACGATTTCAAGTATATCTGACAACGTTGTATGACTAAAAATATATCTACACGTTCATTGTTTAAATAAATGAGTGCCTAAAATGGCAAAACCATTTCATTTTTTTTAAATACATTTTTTATCTCTAGCTACCGCCGCGAGCCACAGCAAAAACCTGTAAAAAATGTAATCGATGTTTCACCAACACGCGATGTTTAAAAAAGCACATGCAGACTATGCATGAAAATCGAAAGCCATTTGTTTGTCACATATGTGATCACCATACAACAAGAAAAGCATTATTAGAGGTCTAATGTTTAACATTTCTCATAATTTTAAACGGTTATTTCATGCATATCTCTTTTTTAGGTTCATTTGAGACTACACACAGGTGCAAAACCATTTTGTTGTGATCGTTGCCATTATAAAACAATAGATTCAAACTCATTGCGTAGACATATTATGCAGCACGATGGTGTAAATTAATTTTTAACGCAAATAATAATCAAATGATTATACTTCATTTTCTGTAAATAGGTTCCAGGATATACATGTCATCTTTGCTCTTATTGTTGCATTCAATCTGGTTCATTAAAATATCATTTAATGAAAAAACACAATGGTGAAGGTGGACTTTTTTCATGTAAAAAGTGCAATTTCGTCACAATAAATTCGTCCATTTTACAATCTCATCAAATCAAGCATGATGACAATGATCACTAATTTTCAAGATGGAAAAATCTGATTTTTACTTTGGAGGTAACTAGACAAATGTAGTTGCGCTACATTGTTAGAAAAGTTATTAAGCATATTTTTATGAGTATCTTCTTTTGTCGGGAATAAAGGGGAAACTTGAATTTAAATAAAAATAATGTATATATAGAAACACGTATTTTAATGAAGGTTAGTACCTATCCTATTTGTATTTGTTCGATGATTTTTTGTTGTTCGTTTTTTAATTCTTTTAACTTTTTTTCTTCTAATTCCTGCAACTGTTCAATTGTTAGGAGTGAAACACCCAATTGATCTTCTTTGGTAAAAGGTTGAGCCATTTGTCTTAGCCATCTTTTTGCAATCTATTGGGTAGATATTAATATGTGTGGGCATACAAGCATTAAATATAAACAAAAAAAGCACTAAATTACAACATACCTGAACGGCTTCCTCTGTTGACAAATTACACAAACTATCCTTTAAATGTTCCTGTATCCACTTTGGCAATTTTGACCTTTTGTCCCATCGTGAGAAACGTTTATCAGCGAATACCATGATACCATAATCGGTTTTTCCTCGTAAGGCTCGGCCTACACATTGGGCGGCATGCCGCATTGCATCGAATGTTAAAAAATCATTTTCTTTAATCTGAATACATATATAAAAAAGAAATCAATTTATGAAAGTTAAACCAAAAAAGAATCAATAAATGAAATCTAAGCATATGTCATATATATGTGACTGCATTTGTTTACTTGAAATTGGTCCCTTAAATAATCCAAACGAGCTTTCAATATTCTTGACTGAGTGTAAACGTACGGAATGCCGAACATCAACACCGCTCGGCCCAAATGATGGTCAAAGTCGACACCTTCGGAAACTTTTCCTCGAGCTACTGACAGTAAAACTGCTCCACGACCTAATTCGCATGCCTGAGGAAATATAATCTATATTAGAATATGTTCAAGACTAATTAACTACTAAATTAACCTGAATATAGAACATTAAAGCAAAACTGGTTTCAGCTGAATCTTGCGTTTCAATAAACAATAATTTGTATTTTTGAAGACTGTCGAGAACACCTTGATCATACCATGCAGTCACTACTGATTCTAAATATAAATACGATGTGAAAAAACACACGACACCATCGGGGACATTTGCTGCTATCTGTTAGAACATGATAAGAGTACAAAATTATAACAATTTACAATTTTACATTTACCTCAACTAATAATTGACCATAATTTCGTATTACGGCATTATCTTCACGGGTTTCAAATTTCGATGAAATTGCTACTTGATCATTACCTTTAGACACAATCATTGGTAGCAGACAAGGACGTGCCAATGTCATCGTAAATGATGTCATTACAACTGGGTGGAAATTTAATATTTTTGGATACATATCTAATGGTGATAATGTACCTGATGTTATAACAACTGTTTGAAATCTTTCAAAGATTGGCTTAATTGCTATAGAAGAGTCTAAACAGCTAAAATGCAATATTGGATTTGATACCGATGGTGTTTTATCATCAAATGGTTCAACAATTATTGTAAATCCTTTTGTGTAAGTCGATACTAAAGTAGCTAAATGTGTAATTAATGTAATTGGACTAAAATCGGTCATATCAGTTATTTCTAATGTTCTGAGTAACGATGCTAAACGTTCAGCACAAAAACGTAATGGCTTCCTTTCGATGCAAATTTTTTGTTGAACATCCTTTAGAAACCCGACTGGCGTTTCCTGGACAACATGTTGAACCCTTAATCTACAAATTCATTACATATTCACAGTTGTAATTCGGGCAATATTTATCTGTAATTTCAAATGGTATGCGGTGATAATTGCCGAAGGTGAAGATATATTTCCAAAGACTAAAATTAGCAAGCAAGTATGAGAACTTATTTCAAAATATTTTCAGCGCAATGTATATTTTTTATAAATTCTTATTTCTCATATTTATATTATTCATTTACTTGTTTACTAAGTTTCAAAATTTATATTGGAATAAACCTGGCATTGCTGTTTGACTCCAATCGGATAGGTACCCGCTTTTATAACGGCACGCCACTAAATGTATTATTACATACCTCATTTTCAAATACTCTACAAATCGTTTCAAGAATGCTATGAAATGCTCAGCGTTTCGTATAGTACCAGGAACAACTTCTTGAAGTATTTCATCTGGCAATACTGGATTTGAAAGTATTAAATCTGTATCTCGGGCAACAGTTGCATCACGAAGGCCTTCCACTAATCGTTGGTATTCTTCTTGTAACTTTTTATTGTCATCCGCTTTCAGTCTGATAATAATTGATTATAAGGTATATACAAGGTGTTAATCTTGAGTCGTAGAATATTCACACCACGTACTCCTGACATCAATACAAACAACTTTTCTTAATAACTTTTTTTTTAAAAATCAACTTTAATTATTTAAAAATATTACGAAACATTTAAAAGCTGCTACAAATAGTGTGAGATCCACTGTACTCTACGGCGGCTTGAGCCAACCAACCGTTAACACCCGTTATCGAGGCGCCGATGAAATAACCAGAACTATGCCTCGCCCACACAGCTAAGGAGCAGGGGTCACAGTTGTTTATTTTTATTTTTTTATTTGTCTTGAAATCAGAATTAAAAATTTTTTTAAAAGGAACATTGGACAAGTCTTAAAATTACGTTTCAAAAACACTTTTATTACAAATACACAGAACTAAAAAAAAATTGCAAAAGTTGTATAATGTAAAATAGCGAAATCAATTTTCTTTCGGTAATAATTTTGAATTTTAAAAAAGTCAAAATCTGTTTCGAAGTTTATTTTTTTTAATTCTTATTTCAACTTTAATAGGCCAATTTTATTCTATTTTATAGTACTTTCAATTATTTTGTTTTTGAAACCAACAAAAACTATTTATTTTGCTATAATCTTGCTAGCAAATTGCAATTAAAGAAAAAGTTCTTTAATGTTATTTTTATTAGGGCAACGCAGATTAAGACAATACTTGTATGCCACTAATATTTGGTGTAATTACTAAGATAAATTAGTAATGAATTTAAATTTACTAGATGAGGTGGTATGGCTTACCACCCCGCTGCCACACGTAATTAATCAGCTATCATCAAATAAACAAATGTCCACAGCACATTGAACAAGACAATTAATACTACATTAGACAATACAAATCACACTTAACCTTACACTAATAGTATAATATCCACATTAGTAATCCACTAAAACATCACACTATCAATTCAGTAGTAATTTATTAGTTATTTACAGATTGTGTTCAATATGACCACCATTTCTTTCTATCGCATGCTGAGCCCGATTTATAAAAGTCATGAACTCTTTAGAATTGTTCTGCAGCTTTTTAACGAATTATTTTTGGAACTTTAAAAATTCGTGCATGAAGTGCACCTTCAGTATTAACGGGCTCTATGTACACTAGATATTTAATGTAATTCCATAAATAAAAATCTAGGGAATTTAAATAAAGGGATCTAGCTAGTCACACAATAGGTCTTCCACGACCTATCCACCTATTTAGAAATTTGTCATTCAAAAACGATCTAACATGAGAATAAAAATGAGGTGGAACATGCATATACCACATATCATGACGTAATTGTAATGAGACATCTTCCAATAGTTCCCATAAATGGTTTTCTTAAAAATTCCAAACACCTTTCTCCAGTTAAACGGGAAGGTAAAACGAAGGGGTCGATTAAATAATTCTCCACCATGGCAGATCATACATTAATTCGTAACTGTCGTCGGAAGCTACGAGGACGATGCGAGTTTTTTTTGCTCCACCTGTGGCTATTTCTGCTCTTAAAACTTCCAAATCGTATAAAACATGTTTCATCGATGAATAAAATTTCCGATATGAATCCCGATAGCCTTAAATTGTGACTAACCGCCCATTGAAAAAATTGTAATTTGCAATAACCGAACGATTTTTATTCTGGCATTGCTTTTCCATACCAACTATTATTTTGAATTTAACATGGACGCAGTCTACTTATATCGGAAATTTATGCTGGCATACTGGATTTTAGTAGATACTTCAAAAGTGTAGCATTGATCTGGTTTTAGAATATGGTACTTAGTACTTACGTTACGATACGGGGTACAATTTGATTTAGAAATTAATTGTTTAATCAAAAACAACAAAAAATGTTTTATTCGTGGAGAAATTTTCCTCACGGCATTCAAATAAAAATTATTAAAAAGAAATTTAAACTTCATATTTAAAACAAATGTCTGTGTTATAAAAATAATTAAACCCAATTTATTGCTAAAATGAGATCCCACTTCTCAAAGGAAAAGTGAAGCTTTTTTTTCTTTGAATAACGATAACATTTTATATTGGAAATTATTATTATTATTATTTGTACTGGCATAGTCGATTAGCGAGTGTCGTCGCAATTACTCCTTTCTTTCCATATAAACCAAAATTACACATTATTAAATCGAAATTTTGTATTATGAATGTTAAATGTCTAATATTATTAGTTACCACTAATTTTCAATGCTTAAAATGACACATTAAAAAATTAGTTGAACGACTTAAAATTCATAGTTCAATGTCTTCAAAAATGTTCTAGATCAACAACGGCATCTAGTAATTAATTTAATTGCAAAGATGAAAATTTATTAATGACCTAATCTTAATATTAAAAGATTGAAAAAATCTATAAAAATGTATACTTTAAAATTCGCCGAAATTATTAAAACGCCGCCACTATCTCAAACGAAATGGAGAAATTTTATACTACGTATGACAATGCACTCGTTAATGAGTCCAATGTTTATTCTACTTTTCAAGACCCAGTATTGCATAGGTCAGTTACACTGCGGCTAAAGGACGTTTATGAAGAAGCCAGAAAATGTTGATTATATCGGAAACTATTGAAGATAACCCCCCCCCCCCCTTTATTAACAATTTTCGGTTTTTTTTTTAGCTATACGTAGTGTTAATTTCCCACAAGTCAAGGTTAACACCTATATGGATAGACACAATGTATATCAGCATCTACGCTTACTCTGTTATATGTTTTTGCAATGTTTCAATGTTTGTAGTGGCTCGTTCAATAGTTCGTCGGCGTATTTTAACACTCATTGAGTCAACACAAACATTATCGATATTGTGGGCTTCATCAAAAATCACGACAGATTCTTTTGCCAATTCTTTTGATACTACATCGGCAATTTTCGGATCTAATAAATAATGATAACTGTATACAACAATATGCGCTTGAACTATCTGTAAAAAGGAAACAAAATCATAGTCCTCAAATATATAAGTCCAAAAGCTTACAGCAAATCTAGCTAGAAAATATGGACACCAATTCCTGTCCCTCCCATACTCTTTGATCTCTTCCAGATTATACACACCATAAGGTAAATTACTTTCACGCCCATCTAGTGTGAAACCTTCAAAGTATTGACAAACTGGCACAGTATCATCGACATTATGCTTTTCCCTCATATAACTGGCAGTTAAAGCATGACACTTACTATCTACTATTCTTCCTTCACGTTCTGTACTAATCTATAATTAGATATTCTGTCATAAAATTCCATTTTAGAAAAAACGGGCATATTTTACATGCCCAATTTTATCTTATTCTATCTAACCTGTGGATGTACACACATATTTTTCCTCGAACTTAAAACTAATCCCATTATATTTGGATAATGACCATCTAATTTTTCATAGTAATCTAATAATTTCTTTAATTCTTCCATAACTTTTTCTATTTCAGGCACTGTTCGTGAACAATATATCAACTTTCTTACATTATGAGGATATTCGGTCATATAGGCGATAATTAAGGACAACAGAGTGGTAGTTTTGCCGGTGCCTGATGGCATTTCCAATAAACAGTGACCCTTATTAACAGTAAGTACAACATAATTTAATGTATACAATAGGTAAAATTGTCAAAAGCATACCTTTGCATCTAAAGCCTTTTTCAATTCGCACATATAGGCATATTGTTCTGGATAAATATAATCGTATGGGAAATATACCAGTAAGCCATCTACACTTATCCTGTTAATTCAATTTACAAGTAATTTGGGAGCTCATAATATAATGTGCTAAACAAACAGAATACGTACCTCATAATTGCAATTATCTAATATTAAAAAATTCACCGATATTCGATTCGATAGATAATTATGTTGGTTATTTATAGAAAGTGACTAGGGCACCGTCCAGACAGAACGGCAAATAAAATTCATGCACTGACTATATTAATATTTCATGCCCAAAGTGCAATTAGTGAAACATTTGAAACCGTGAACTGTGAAATGTCTATTCATCATGCATACTCAGACATACATATGCGAGACAACTGTCTAGTAACAAATACTGTTCGCTAATACTTCTAACTTTTGACATTTCCCATGCATTTTAATTTAAAGGCAGCAATTTTGTGGTCGCCATCTGTTGCCCTGAGATGGCACAGTTAACGTTTCGACGTTTTCACGATTTTTTATTAGTAGTAAAAATTTGATTGTAGAACAAGAAATCTATTTTATTTATCTTTTTAACACAACTTAAATAACATAAACTATTTCCTAAATTAACTGTTTCTTAACTAGAATTTTGATCAGCGATTGATAGTTGTTGTAAAACAACAAGAGAATTTATGGCATTCTTTAAAAATAATAACAATGACGCGACGTCACAACGTCGCGTCTGTCATCATGCAGAGTCAACTACATTGATTATTCTAACTCATTTTAAACAATGAATTGTCTGTTAATAATTGAAATAGATATGTAACACACGTAAAATCATGTTGCTACTCTATCTATGATTTATTGGGCCAATTTTTGACCATTTATCCATATGATAATTCTAGTTTTCAAATGAATAAAATAAAATACAACGACTAAATATAACCAATGCTCTTGACCCATATAAATTATACCATTCAATTATGAACTCAAACAAACTGCAAACTATTAACAACAACATAACGGTTCAAGTTTTTTACGTAACGCAGATCTACCATATGAATTACTTTTCATATACACTACGTGAGTAAATCTGCATACATTGGAAATTTGCAAAGAAACAATACATCAGCTTTATAGTACAAGGCACATAAAATAACACATTTTTACCAGCACATAACACTAAGGCATTCGAAAATACGGTTTACTGCTTATTAACGTGACGTCAGAGGAGTAGCCAAAGAAATCCGTCTTGACTACATATGGCACTTGTTTTGCCGGCGATTTAAATTTATGTATGTTGTTTTGCTTCTGTAATTACTAATAATTTTTTTTGTTACGTAGATTTAGATATGTATTTACTTTTCACACAATTTTTGTTTGTATACAATATTTACGTTGATTACTATGCACTTTTTTATCGTTTCTGAACGATGAACTCTACTTATTTTTATATGATTTTGATTGTATCTTTTTTATTGATTGATATTTTTGTTCAGTAGTGATATGTATTATAGAATAAGATTTCCACATTCTGTTCTTATCAAACTTGCATCGAAAATTGTTCAAATTTATTAATTATAAGAATTTTCCAATCGCCACTTCGATTAAATTCACGCTTGAGAGAGGGCCCATCAATATACGTTTAATGGTGGTTCAGTGCTCAGTGCGTCCTCTTTATTATGTATATGGGAATGGAACATTCAAGAAGACAGTATACAATTTTACAGTGACTAATTTAAAGTGTTTCTACACAAGTGTATCTCAACAATCATATCTCACAACCAATCACTCACGTGTCTCAAGCATAAGCTCTCTCTCTCTCGCGACAGTAAAGTTACTTACATGTCCTCAAGTGATAAAATAAATCACTAGCTCACTCCATCGCGACAGTAAAAGAAATCTACTGATCGGGAACAAGATTAGCACTGTAAAGTTTATATTCACGGCAAAAGACTTTCTCTCACTACATGAATCTGAGGTGGTTGTTTTGTATTTACATCAAAGTTGTATTATTTCAATCATTGTAAATAATCTCAGCCAGTGTTGTAAATAAATGTACATAGTTCAAATTTGGTTTTTTCTGTTGGTGAATTCCAATTGAGTCAGCACCTATCTATTTCTCTTGTTCTGGCAAGAGCCATCACTATTAGCCGAGGCTAGAACAATAGTCCAAAAATGGTTGTTATCCTTTTTATTGAATATTTATTTCCCACCTTCGATCGACGATCGATTATGGGTTATTGGCGATTGTATCCGGAACCGTCCGAATTATTCCTCAAGCTAATGAACTCATTGGCGTTCATTATGATTTGGAACATCCTGCTTCAACTGCAATAATCCATTGTGAGAATTGTTATTCAGCAAAATAATCAATTCTAAAAATGCTTAATTTATGTAATATTATAATAATGGAACTAAGATTAAATGTTGTATGAAGAAATTCATAACTCATGACACAGATATCAATTATACATATATGCTTATATAGTATAGTAAATATATATCATATAGAAGTATAGGCCTGATACTTTAAAATTTAAAATACTTTAATTAATAAAGTCGATTGAAAGTTCAGCATTTGTATAGTTTTCATAAACTGTTCGTCATCACCATTTTATATTCAAACTCATTTCAATTAAGTGATGCAAGTTAAACAAACTTCCCACCAAAAAAAATTTTGCCGCTAGTCAGTTGCTTTAGATTGCGAAATGTTCATCATGCTTTTTTGCTTTTCCTAGGCGGCAATTTTTATTCTAAAGTAGTGTTTAATTAACTAAAAATTACTAAGAAATTAATTGTATTAGTTAGCGATGCGATTAATTTCTTAGATACAGATTATGCGAAGATCATTTTGAAGAGGCAGACCATTATAGACCAATACATATGGATATATTAGAAAATTAATAATTAACTGGGTTTTTAGATGATGTTCGGTGTGCTTATTACTTTTATCGGTAATTTTGTATTTTAATAAGTTAGTATTGGGGATAAAATTAGCTAAAAAATATAGGTGCTTATGCGCACCTATATTTTTCAATAAAATGACAACATCAAATCAATATGGTGATGTGAAATAAATGTGTGGGTGTGAAAATAAATAAATATGAAGATACCAAAATTAATTTTTTGATAAACTGAAAATTTAGCAATATAAAAAAAAACGGAAACTAAAAAAACAGCGAAACATATCTGTTAAATATTCCGTATTAGATGACGTGCAGAAAGTTATTAAAGCAAACAGTCAGTGAAATCAAGCATAAAGCATCCCGTAAACTGCTGTAGCGCTTTATTCCCTGATTGCAGCCAATGTTTTTTTTTTACTAACACCTTTTAGACAGCGCAGGTATTTTAACAGTCACGTGTTGGTAAACATGAACAATTTAAAGACCGAGCGAGAAGTACAATAATTGTAATAACATACTTCGGTTAAAGCTACATTCATATAGACTTGCCGCGGTATTAATAACGTTGCACGTCATCGATGAAAAAATAACGTATCAGTACTGCCAGCTTAATAATTATAAAATAACTTTTATAAAATGAGCAAAGGACAACTGCAAAATGATTAGAATTGTAATTGAAATATTCTAAAAGTAAAAATTATCTCAATTTTTTTTATTTTTGTAAAATTCACATTTTTGTTGAAAATTTTATTGTTGCCTGAAAATGTGTTGGCAACGTATAAAGCACGTTTCACACAATATTTTCTAAGCGGCGTTTGAAGCTAATTAAAATCTTAACCAGACTTTCTTACCGCTAAAATTTTATATTCATTAAACTATTTTCACCAATTTATATGATTTTATTCTTATTTTATTTGAAAAATATTAACTTATTCAATTTTATAAGTAAAATAAGATAAGTAAAAAATCAATTTATATCAATAAATTCTCTAAAAATATATCAATCAATATCAGATTGATATTGATTTATCGATCGAATAATGTTATGTAGGTTAGTGCAGTGTGTGCCGTAGTGAGTGTATTTTGCATTGTCTGCTATTGTATCATTGTGCTTTTATAAAAACATAATGCCCACAAGACTAAGCGCAGTGTTTAATAGCTAATTTAATTAGCTATTTCGAACAGAAACGGGACAATGATGGACCTCTTTTACATTTGAACGCAGTTCGAGAAGTAAGTACTTGCACTTTTAATAATGTATTTTTCCGTTAGTATGCAAATAATTTATACATACAATATGTTACATTTACTTTTCAGAGAGTAGCTAACGCTCTAAAAGTTTCCATCGACACAGTGAGGAAAATTTCTTCTGATTGTAACAAAAATGTACCAATTAAGCCACCAAAAACCAGCAGAATCTACACGAAACCCAAATTAACAGATGTAACATAGGCTCAAGAATATGATAAAGACCTGAAATTTATGATTGGTATCAAAGAAATCAGTGCTTAATGTTATTATTTAAGTTATTTTTTAGATGTGCTATTAAGAAATTCGTTTAATATAATATATATATATATATATATATATATATGTATCGTAAAGCCTGTCTACCATTTCTGGTGTAGGCTTGTTAGTCTTTATCTTTTTTTTCCTTTTTTCTTATTTTTCTTTCTTTCTCTAAGCTTATACAATTTCGCTTCGCGTCACTGCGTCGCAAAATTTTCTCCATTCTTTCCTGTTGTTTGCCATCCTACTAGCTTCACTCATCGTTGTTCTTCTTCTTTGTAACATCTTTTCTATTATGTCATCCCAGGTAGTTTCAGGTCTTCCCCTTTTTCTTTTCTGCCCAGGTCTAGCTTCCCATACCGTTCTCACTTGTCTTTCCTGTCCCATTCTTTTCAGATGGCCCCACCATCTCAACTGCCTCTTCTCTATGTATTCGTGTATCGCTTCCATTCCTAGTTCTTTTCTTATTTCTTCATTCTTGATTCTTTCTCTCTTTGTCACTCCCTTTACTCTCCTCATGTATTTCATTTCTACCGCTTGGACTTTACTTATTTCCATTTTATCTGTTATCCATGTCTCACATCCAAATGTCAGTATTGGTCTTATTATTGTTTTATAGACGTTTATTTTTGTGTTTCTTGTTATTTCTTTTTTTCCCACAATCGTATTGCTGACACTGTAAAACACTTTCATTGCTTTTCCTATTCGTCTGTTAATTTCTTCTTCTTGCTTTCCTGAACTAGTTATTTCGACTCCCAAATATTTCCATTTCGACACTTGCTCCAATTTTACCTTATCTACCATGATTTTTATTTCATGTTGTTCCCCGATCACCATTACTTTTGTTTTCTCTTTACACATCTCCATTCCGTTCTCTCTAAGTGTTTCATTCCATTTATTTATGCTTGTCTGCAACTCTTTTTCGTTAGATACTATCACCATTATATCGTCCGCAAATGCTCCAATCTTTACTTCAACTCTCCATATAATTCCATCCCACGTCCAGTTCTCTAGTTCTTTCTTTCGCTTTCCTTATTATTTTGTCCATGTAAATATTAAATAATGTTGGACTTAGTCCTCCTCCCTGTCTTAGTCCGTCTTTCGTTTTAAATTTTTTTGTTTGTCTGTTTTTGACTATCACGCTATTTGAGTTTCTTCATATACTTTTTTTATTAAGCTAATCATTTTCCTGCTTATCTTTTCTCTGCCATCATCTTCCACAATTTATCTCTTCTTACTTTATCAAATGCTTTTTTTAAATTTAAAAAACCCATGTATACATTTTTTTCCCTTTTACTTGTTTTTTCCACTATCTGCTTAATCGTAAATATATAGTCTTGAATGCTTCTGCCTTCCCTAAATCCTGACTGTGATTCGTGCAGAGTTTTCTCTATTTTGCTTTTTATTCTCTCGTTTATCATCATTTCCAACACTTTCATGTTTGTATTTAATAAGATAATTCTTCTGTAATTATTACAATCTTTCTTGTCTCCTTTCTTGAAGATTGGTACTATCAGTGCATGCTGCCATTATTTAGATATTATTTGCTCTTTCCATATTTTGTTATATATGTCCAGCATTACCTGTCTTTCCTCTTCCCCCATATATTTTATCATTTCAGTCGTTATTGTGTCACTTCCTGGTGCTTTTCCATTCTTCAGTTGTTTTATGGTCTTTTCCAGTTCCTCAATATTAAATTCCTCTTCCTCGTCTTTGCTTTCCTTACTCTCTGTATTGTCTGCCTCTCTTGTATCGTTCCTCTCTATATTGTATGACAGCAGCTCTTCAAAGTATTGCTTCCATCTTTCCATTATTTCATCTTCCTGCTTTAATATTTTTCCTTCTTTGTTATTTATATATGTAGCACTGTTGGTCTTTCCTTTTCTTATTGTTCTTAGTCTACTATAGAACATTTTTTTTCCCTCTGCAGCTTCGTTTTCTAATTTATTGCCGAATTCTGCCCATTCATTTCTTTTCGCCTCTAATACTAATTGCTTCACTATTTTCCTTTCCTCCTTGTAACACTGATACGTTTCTCTAGTTTTTTTTTTGTAGATATTCCTTCCATTTTTTCTTTTTTAATCTCACTCTTCTCTTGATCTTTTCTGTCCACCATGCCGTTTGTTTTATTTTCTTATTTCTTTTTATTTTTCCACACATTTCCGAGCTTGTTTGTAGTATCATTTTTTGAATTCCTCCCAACTCTCTTCCAAACTTAATGTCTTCCATTTCTCATTTCTGCTCTCGATCATCCTCTTCTTTTTTTCTCTATATTGCTTTGCCACCTCTCCGTCTTTTAGTCTATACGCTTTTATTTTCTCATATTCTATCTTATCTTCTTTTCTCTCTCTGTTGTCTGATTTTAGTGGTTTCTTTATTTTTGATATAACCATATAATGACCACTTCCCACTTCCGGTCCTCTTGATACTTTTACATCTACTACGTTTTTTCTATTTTCATTTTCTGCTACTATGTAGTCTATTATTGATTTTTCATTTTTGCTGCTCATCTCTCTAGTATACTTGTGTATATCCTTGTGCTTATAATAAGTATTCGGCAAAAGTCTATCAATCTTTTTCCGTTATCATTTAGTATTGTCTCCCCATTCTGGCCCAATATTCTACTCTCTCCTGTATTTTCCCTTTCCCACTCTACTATTAAAATCTCCTGCAATGTATATTTCGCCTTTTGCTCTTTCTACCGTCTCTGTTAACATTTCCCAGAATTTCTCTTTGTTCTCCTTTTTGTCGTCTTCATTTGATCCATACACACTTATTATCGTTTTAATGCTCTCATTACCATCCTTCATATTTATTGTCAATATCCTCTCTGAACACGCCTCCCATTCTTCTATATTGTGTGCCCATTCCTTTTTTATCATACATGCGACTCCCTCAGCTGCTCCTTCTCTGTTTCCATTCCGCTATATATATGTTTTTTTAACAGAATGAAATATATTTCTAGTTCAAATTTTAAATTAATTAGTCAAAGCAACGAATGTAATCTCGAGACGTAAATAAAATAACTCAATTATAGAAAAAGATGGATGGTTAGTAGGCGCAGTGCGCAACTGCGCATGTCAGTACGTACAGTCTTCTCTGTATCGAAATGGCCATGCCGTGAAGATTCAATGTATCGTTCTCATTTCACATGGAACGCTTTGGAAACCGTATAATGAAAGATAATGTTTAGCTTGGAACGCTTTTTTTGGATTGCGCTTTACTGCTACTTTAGTTGGTTCAGTTGTTTGTGTCAGTTCATTTATTTACATCTGATTTGTATCGACAGGGAGCAGCCAATCGCTATTCTTTCGACAGTCCGGCGTTGGGATATTATAATAAAACCATGATACTAAGACCATAGATAAACAACTGACTACAAGATAAACCAAAATGAGATCCAATTTTAAAAATTTCTGCGCATGGCGTCACTGCGAGACTCATTTGTTCTTTTTTCGTTGAGAAAGCGTTGACATATTGAAATAGAATAATTTTTGTATATAATATTTTTTTATATCTCTTTACATTTAATACAAACGCATGTATAAATACATATTACTGAAATAATGAATAAATAAAAAAATATATTATTAATTAATTAAACGTTAACAAATGCAAGCTGTATTAAAATAAAGAACAGTCAAAAAAACAAAATTAACATCAAATTAGAGACTATAATCACAATTTCAATTATTAAAACAAGCGATTTGCAAGGCATTTGCAAAAGTCTCACTGACGTCACAACCAAATTGGCAAAGCTGCGCGTTGGCTTATCTTGTTAGTCTTAGTATCATGGTATAAAGCATAGTAATAGCTAGAATAGTAAAAGGCTCCAGTATAAACCATTTTACAAGAAGTTCAGTTCAATTCACATTTTCGTTTTCGAAACAATTCAATTTTCTATTCGCTGATCGTGCCTCGTACTTCTAACCGCCATTTTGTATTTAAGTTTATCTAATTCCAATGCAATTCTCTTTTGTTACTTAATCACACTCTACTTTTGAACGAATTCATTTGTTATTGCAATTTAAATTATAAACAATTTTGTATTTTTACTAAGCAGAAAATACACGTGTTACGGAAAAAGTGGAGTCTTAATAGCTGTCGAAACACGTGTTCGAAAAAGGAATCCTCCCTTTTTTCGAGAACTATCTAACAAATTTTCTGGCGTCCGAGCAATACATTCCCGTTGTGCCACCGAATATGAAAAATTTCGAATAAAATCTGAAAATTAATTCTCGTAGAAAGTCATGAAAAATGCACCAACAAAATTTTCTAAATAGAAAAACACTTTTTTATTCACAGAAATTGCGATATGTAGTATTTACATACACATGAAATAATATTAAATTCCTGAAAAAAAATTTAAATTACTTGTGAAATCAAGTTATTCCTCATGCTCATTGCATAAAAACCTACATATACTTAATTTAATTTGCATGAACTATATTGGACAATAATAATAATTAAGTTGTAACCTGAATAATAATTCGTATTTGTATCAGTGCGCCTAATTTTAGCATATGCGCATTAATTCGAAAATACAAGCTTGGTTGCAACTCTCCTTTTTATTCGGCATCAAAGTGACCAACGTAAAAATATTGTAACACGCGGTATTGTGTGAAAGTGTATGGGTAGATTCTACTCCTTATTATAGTTCTCCATAAATACTGATTATGCAGATAATATATTTTTTCTATAATCACCTAATATTGTGTCATTTTCGCTCTAAAATGCGCAGGCGAAAAGTGACATTTTGTTGATGACTTATTACTTTTTGCTCTAGCGCGTAAAGTACCCCATACAGCTGTCACTTTATTGCTTTAGAGCAAAAAGTAATACACCTATTCTCCAAAATATTTTAAGAATCTTTTTAATTTTTAAGAATTATGAAAAACCCATAATTACTTACTGAAGAATAATAACTAAACCTGTTTATATTACAATACAAAGGTCTTTTTTTCTGATACATAGAGAAATAGGTTTTACCTAGTCAATAGTCTGCTGTTTTACGTGTTATTTATGTTCTTATGGCATTTTTTAATACTTATTCTTCTTGATTTAATTATTTTGCATTTATATTATTATAATTTTATAATCTTATTCATGCGAACATAGACAAACATAGAATCTGTCTCGAGTGTAATTGTAACACGAATAGCGGATTCGTGTTACAATTACACTCGAGAAGTAGCGAGACACGTAATACATGTATTCTGGTCGTGGGAAATAACTAAGTAGGCTTCTGAACTTATAAACAAAGTTCTGTGCTTATAAACGTTATGCAACCGATATAACGAAAATTTAAAATGTCTAGTCATAAAAATGATATGATTTTTTTATTCGTCTAACTGAAATATTTATATTTAGCTGAAAATTCCTACACAATAAAAAAAAGTTAATGAAAGTAAGTGGAGAATTACTAGTATTTAATTGTTTATTTTTTTTAGCTCAGGCTTCAAGCATATTTAAATAATTATAAAAGAGAATTTTAGAATTGTTATAAAACAATGTACTTTATTTAAAAGACGAGCAATTAAGCCATAATTATCTTTAAAAAGAAATTGAACAATATCCTTTTCAAGAAATAGGCTATTCTAAAACCGTCTTTAGGCATGTTTGATGTTATATTTTTTAAATTAATTTAAAATATAATGTAAATGTTTAGATAATGTAATTGTAAAATGATTGGCTTTTTAGAACTAATATAAAAATACCATAAGTGTATTGCCGTATAAATTAATGTTTTTTATTTTAAAGATGCATGAAAATTGAAAATAATATAAAAAACTAAATACCAATTCAAACAATTTATTATGTATTAACATTAGCTTATAAAACGGCCTACTTTAATCACAATTCATTGTCTCGGCCAGCAAACATAATTATACAGTGTCTCCCACTTCTGGAATTCAATTGTAAAACGAAGCATCTAGACGCTAGTCTAGATGCTTCGTTTGCTAGGTATATACTTACCACTAACGTCGGGTGGCGAGTATTCACTCACAGTCACTTGCGAGCAACAAGCTATCACTTATTATAAAAATGTTAGCAACCTCGATGACATCAGACTCCAATGTATAAATTAAATATACGATATAATACTTATTTATGTATAAAGTGCGAAAAGTGATTTGTTTGTTGCTCGCAAGTGACTGTGAGTGAATACTCGCCACCCGACGTTAGTGGTAAGTATATGCACTAGCGTCTAGATGCTTCGCACTTAATACGTAAATAAGTATTATATCGTATATTTAATTTATACATTGGAGTCTGATGTCATCGAGGTTGCTAACATTTTTATAATTTTAGTAAGCGAAGTGCCTATAGCTGGTTGCCTCCTACTAATGGTGAATCCCATTAGGCAAACAGTGTGGAACTAGTTTAGCGTACTGCAACAAAAACAATTAAAAAACTTAATGATGACATTAAAAGGAAATGGTAATCATTAGAATGTATTAAATTCCTTAAACTAATAATAAGTATTTACAAGCAATATAAATTTCAAAAGTAAATTTAATGTTGCAGTGCGAAACTACTCCTACACTTTTTGCCTAATGGAATTCACCATAAGGTTCTATCTCCGATTTCAAAAGCCTTCTAATTCTGCATCTATGGTTTTTATTGAGTCACTAGTATTAATTTTTACTTATTTTAGAGATCCAGAACACATCAACCAAACCAAATTAACTAATCACTGCTATGCGAGCGAGTATGATAAGATTTGGCCGGTAATAATATCATTCTGATATGATTATTCTGAAACCTGATAAATACAGAAAAATTTAAGGCTCCCATTTGTTTCATTTATGGATATTCGGATTTTTTTTTATAATACCCATCTAATTAGTTCAGCTTAACAGCGTATATACCGTGTGTCCACTCTTACCGAACATAGGAATTTACATGAAAATTTTAACAATCGTTGATTACTTCTAGCCAATTGAACTTATTTAATCGGTGGTAAAATCGTTGGAAGTATACGACGTTTTCCATCTAATGATATCACAATCATAGCTATAGGGATTTCCTTTTCATTTAAATATTCAAGCTTTACATTTGGCTTTTTACAAAAATTATGTAATCTATAGGAATAATTATTGAATTTTCAATCCTCATTGATTTTAATTTAATATTTGTACTTCCCAATATTCTCAACATTCCATATTACAACACAGTTCCAACTTGCAAAACATTTAATATTAAAAAAAGTGAAGTAAATAATAACAAATAGTACATTAATTACTATTCTACAGTATATGCTATTTCAAATGCCAAAGGATCGATACCTAATGATTCAGTTTCACGAAAAAATTCATGCAGTAAATTAAAAAATTTAAATTTGAATCCTTTTTGTCGATGATTTTTGCAACGTAAATTATATGAACGTATCAAATTCCGCCATTTCGATTTGATTTCTTTAACCGATACTAGAAACCCGTTATTATTCATTTCCTGCATAATTTCATTCCATAATACTGTCTTCTTCGATTGATCTTTATCAGCAATTTCATATTTTCTACGACGTATTATACTAATTAAATGGCCTGTGGCTTCGTCTGGCCAACGGCATGGGAATTCTGTAAGAAATATTAACTATGTATTTATGGAAAGAATTCAAGCAAATTGTGAAAAAGAAAAAACGCCAGTTAGTTTGCTTAATTCAAACATGACGTACTTGTTAACAATGCAAAAAAACCTTAAACAGAACAAATTAAAAAATTTGATGATAATCTTCCGTTTCTGTTTTAATTCTTTTTGCATGCCTTGTATTTTCAACAATGTTCAAACTATTTTCATCATCGCTGTCATCATTGGTTGTTTTTAATTCTTCCAAATTAGTAATTTTAGCTTTATTATGTTTAACAATTATTTTATTACCAAAATTTATTGTTTTATTAGCGGGAACATTAGCAATTGCGGCTTTCTTCATAACTTCTAATTTCTTTTTTTGCACTTCCAGTTCTAATTTTCTCATTGACATTGCTTCCTCATGCCGATTCTGTCTTGCAGCATATTCTTCCCGTTTCATATTTGTATACTCAACAAATTGACGGTCAGTAAAACATATTGGGGGAAAGGTAACAGTAGGATTTTGTGCATTTGGAGCTGATGCGTGACTTGAATTGCTATTTGCGCTGTTTAATAATGGTAACAAGGTTAATTTAGATTTTTTAAAGTCCTGATCAGGTTTCATAGGTTCAGTTGTAAAATATTCGGCCATTTCTTTAAAGTATCGAAATCTCATATTGTTCATATTTTTCATTCGTGTACATTCTTTGTAACTTCGAACCAGGTTTTTCCATTTATTTTGACATTCCTGTATACTGACATTAACACCTTTTTCTTGTACTGCTTGATGAATTCGTAACCAAGTGTCACGACGTACAGTTGGTTTTGTTAAATCACTTTTGAATGATTTCATTGTTTCAATTAGTTTCTTCGATTGCGCAATGCCCCAGCAATGATGAACATCTGAAAAATTTAACATTTTGTTTAAAATATGCATTTTCATGTAATAAATGTTGTGTTCAGTCAGTTACGCTTGATGTGTAAAGCCTGTTATATACTATGCAATTTAAGAAAATTAAAATATTAAATAATATTTAATAACAAAAATTTTTTATACAAGACAATTGTATACAATTTTTGGAATAGTGTAAAACAATAATTTAAAAAATTATATCAAAAACGAACAAATTTCTAATTATACTAATAACGAAGTTACTAAATTTTGGAATACCAAAGTAATTTAATTTCGCTGGGAAGGAAAGTAGATCCATCTATAGTCAATGCTCGTAAAATGGAATGGTTTATTTAGGAAAACTACCCCGAACTTTAGCTATTTGGATACTTTACGTATAAGATCGACCTTCAATAATAATGATATTGTAGTGTTTGTTTTGTTAATATTAATTAGGTTAATTTATAATCAAACTAGTAAATATCAAATTCATGTTCTTTATTGTAATTCCGGCTTAAATTAAGCTCCAAAAATTAAATAGATTTATAATAAATTGGAATAATTCATTAAGTTATTGTCTCAATGTAAAATATTACCCCCGATTTTCTGGGTTTTGAATTTCGTGAATCAAACACGAAATGTAATCTATTGATGTCCCCAAAGACAGTGACATTTTAATCTGGCGTGTCGCAATCACCGAAAGTCGTTTTATTAACTCCGAGCACACATTTATCTTAAATTTTAAATCATAAATCTCAAAATGAAGATTGTGCAGGTGTTATCTAATTTTTAGGCAACACCGCCTGCAGCTCTCGTTTCCCTTTCCTAAAAATTGAAATAGCGCCTGCGCAATCGTCATTTTGAGATTTAAAATTTAAGATGAATGTATGTTCGCCGTGAATCACTCAAGTTATTATTGACAATAATATCGATTGATATTGAATTTTACGTTCTTAACCGAATACGCACTGCAGCAGAAACCACCCTCGTGCGTATTTAGCATACGCCACTTCGGCCCTTTGCAAAGTAAACCGTCCAGAAGGGTATATAAAGGATTATTTCTGAGAAAAGATTCAGTACTGGTCTTTGGGACCACTACTCCTCAACCTCTCCTGAAGGTTGAAGAGATTTCCCCCTTGACCGGGAAATTGCGGAGCCTAGGCCGTCCTTTCTGACCAATCCAAACATAACTGCTTTCCTTTTCCCACTTCTGGCTAGCAAGTGAGTTCTCCGGCAGTCAGATTCTATCCCTCTTTGTTGGATTGTTTAGGTCGGGGGCGTATGCCACGTGAACAGCGGTAGCCGCGAGATACGCCGTATTGTTTCTGTGTAAGGTTATGGCGCCTACTGCCGTATGTTATTGGGTACTTATGCTCGGTCCAGTGATAAAGTAAGTTTTCAAGTTTATTTGGAGTTGTGCAGTCGTGGCTAAGCATCCAAAATCAAAGAGTGGCGCTCGAGCAAGAAGCCGATATATTAGAAGAAATGGATTATCCCAAATGGATGGGCATTATAACTAACATTGAACAAGCGCATGCGCAATAACCATATATATGTGGTACTCTGGTACAATTTGGTATTTATACCAGATTCTGGTATTTAAACTCAATACTTACTACAAATTACAATGTATGTGTTTTGTAACAAATAACTCCCCTATAACTTTGGGCTATTTACCCATAATAGGTAATAACAATATAACGTTGTTGGTAATATTGTATTGGAAATATCAACGTATCGTAGAACACAAAAAACAAAGTAAAATAATATGAGTACCAACTGATTAAACAACTTTTATAATTAAAATATAAGTTATAAAAAATTATAACTTATATTTTTATCTGGCGCGCTCTTGAATAGCGGGTTATAAATCATCGGCTTGGTTACCGTGGGGTTTACGGGCGCCACTGGATTTTAGTAAAAATCCAGAACCCTCACGATATTGAGTGAGCAGGTAACTTCACCAGGATAAAATATAAGTGATAAAAATAAATGCAATGAGATAAACCAAAAGTTAATGGAAAATAAAATTTACAGACTTATGACAATTGGGCGTTTAAAATAATTATATAAAAATCTACGCTAAATTCAGAAGACATATGATGATGCCCTTTACAGCGTAGCGTGAAAACATTGGATTTTTCACAGGCCGAAAGATGGAAAATAAGTCCCCCCAAATAATGCGTACTGAAACTTTATAGATGGTTCTCCACCACAATCCATAATAGACGAAAATGAACCTTATTAAGCGGAACAGGACAATCAGCTCAAAGAAACAGAGAAAACATTTTAAGAAAAAGATAGAAATAATTTTAAATGTAACGAATATTTTGAACCGTTACGAATTACATTATTAAATTGAAATTTGGTTTTATGGAACGTTAAATGTTTAGTAGTAATAATTAGTTAATACTCATTTTCAATGTTAGTAGTAAGACAAAGCCGGTTTTGCGCCAAAATCCAAGATGGCGCCAATGTTTGTAAAAGTGTATGGTGGGGATGTGTAAATGTTTTCCGGTCCGTTGATTGGTTGAGAGTGATGTTATGAAGGGGTGTTTGTCCCCTCCCGCTTATTTTGATTGGTTAGGAAGGGAAGATGGTGGCAATAATTTAAGATGTCTCCTCCCCCTTTTCCAAGATGGCGTCAATGATTCAATATGGCGTTAATGTGTGGTCTGTCCCAACTGTTGGGTCATATTGTCTGGTAGACATGAAACATGTTGGAACCCGAAACCAATTGATTCTTTTTGCATACTATGATACATTTTTAAGGTTCCAGGTGGTTAGACCTTTTGTAGATAGATTAGCAATTAAAGTAAATGGCAAATTTTTCATGTTACCAGTGAAGTATTGATTATTTAATTATTTTACATATAAAGCAACAAAAAAAAATTGTCTTTTTCTTAATAAGTTCCAGCTGGCCGAACCTTTTGTATATAGATTAGTAGTTAAAGTAAGAGATTTATTTAATAATGTATCCTTTATTGCTTTAAATGCAATTTAAATAGGTAATTTATCAGACTAGATTGGAATGCATGTGGATGATGATATCTGTTATTATTTTTTTCGAAATGTTCATATTATTAATATATTATCACCTCTTAGAAATTTTATATAAGAATGTTAATAGGGAAGACAACTTCCCCAAGTATATTGTTTACAGACTTTCAGTCTATTCTTCTATCTTTATCTAATACTTTCATAATTTGTTCTTTATTGTAAGGAATGTTAATGAGAAAGACAAATTCTTCTATGAAGAATCTTCTATCTTCTTTATCTAGTGGCATATATACGTGTATACATTTAAAGTTTCATTTAAAAGAACTTTTCGCTGTCAAGCTTCTTCAACCAAACATTAAGTTAGGTACTCAATTATAGTGAT
The DNA here is from genome assembly GCA_949748235.1 of Platypus cylindrus. NCBI lineage: Eukaryota > Metazoa > Arthropoda > Insecta > Coleoptera > Curculionidae > Platypus > Platypus cylindrus. The sequence continues at coordinate 44,839,493 of OX456488.1, read as the reverse complement.
ATATTAAGTGTTAAGTGTTAATTTTTTTTCTCATCTGTTCCTTAACATTTTGCGTCGTTCTGGTAAATATAAAAATGTTGTTTTAAATTATATCTTTGTAGTCGTTTTTATTTTATCTTTATATAGAAATTATGGATTGTGTTATTGCAATGAATAGTTGATATATCATTCCGGTTATTATGATAATCAACAATGGCGTAACGGAAACATTCTAAATTTGTAGTAGTTTTTAAACTCCAAATTTCTTTTGTTGATCCAGTATTAAGACTTGGTAATTCATGAAGGTCCCATTTCCGGAACGGGATTAAAATTGGTTGATCACGTTTAATTGATTTTAATAATTCCATTTTAATATTATCATTTGGCATTACATAGTTTACTTTTAACTCAATACTATCAATTTTAATTTCAGATATTATTTGATCGTTAGGATTTAATATAGCGTTATTATCGGTTCGAGAACGAACCAGTCTTAGGGTGTGTTTCCTACACATCATGGTCTTATAATCACTAAAAACACCAAATAAATGCGCTAAAGGTATTCGCATAAAGAATTCTCCTTTAGCACATGTTGATGTTTGATTTGGAAAGCACCAACTTGCCATCTTTAAATGTTTAATATCATCTTCGGTATAACATAAATAAGCTCGAATAAGACAAACAATTCCAGGATCTTTTACATGCTTCACTTCGACTCCATTTAATTTTATATGTTAATGAATCGAATAAGAAGACTCCAGCATTATTAATTAGACAACTTACTCCTTCTACTTTTATCTTTTTTAGTGTCCCTTTAATTACCAAAGCATAAAAAAATAAAAATGGTATCAGTGGTAAAGACTCAATTAGTTGACGAATTACATAAGCCAATGAGAAAAAAAATCCTAGAAGGCGAACGATTTCTGTGGCATGATTTGTCTGTTGCTTTATATGTAAAATAATTAACTAATCAGTACTTCACTGATAACATGTTTCATGTCTACCAGACAATATGATCCAACAGTTGGGACAGACCACACATTGACGTCATATTGAATCATTGACGCCATTTTGGAAAAAGGGGAGGAGACACCTTAAATTATTTCCACCATCTTCCCTTCCTAACCAATCAAAATAAAGGGGCGGGGACAAACCCCCTTTCATAACTTCACCCTCAACCAATCAACGGATCGGAAAATATACACACATCCCCACCATACACTCATCATCAATAATCCAATTAATTCAAAAAATGAAAATTTATTAATGACCAAATATTGATATTAAAAGATTAAAAATCTGTAAAAATTTAAACTATAAAATTAGCCTGAATTATTAAAACGACGTCGCTGTCTCAAAAGAAATGGAATAGTTTTATACTACGTATGACATTATACATCATCGTACATATGAACTCGTTAAAAAGTTCAATGTTTATGCTACTTTTCAAGACCTAGTATTGCGAAGGTCAATTCCACTGCGCTTCACAAACGATTTCTGAGATATCAGAAAATGCTGATTATCTCGAAGCTATTACAGATAGAATTCATTAAAAAATTTTGTCTGTTTTTTAATGACCTATACGTGGTGGGAGTATTCTACAACTGTTATACCTGTACCTCCAAATTAGATCACATTTTAACAAAATAGAAAGAAAAACATATTTTCGAGTGAATAGTAAATATAAAGTAAATAAAAGCCCATAAGTAAATCAAGGGTAAAAATTAATACAGATAAGTACTTCAAATATTAATTTCTCTTGACGAAATGGCGAAAAATGAATTAATAAAATTTCTAGGAAATTATTCGATTATAATTCTTGTATATAAAAATATTTATTTTTTATTGTATATAAATCTTGTATTCTATAGATTTATCCACGGGTTTATTATTAAGATATTTACTAATACAGTAATAAACTAAACTAACACATTTACATCTATAAACTAGTCCAAATTTACACCCTGTATATAAAAATATTTATATTATATTAAATATTATGTAATGTATACCGGGTGTCCCAACGCTAATGTCCTAGCCATTTTTGGGCTTGAAAATTTATCCGATCCACATGTCTGACTTGTCTTTTAGGGTTACTCGAAAGCCTCATTTTGACTAATAGGGACTCAAATTCGAGTTTTTCAAAATAGACTTTTGCTATCTAGCTTAATTTTTTTAAATAATATTTGCTACTTATTTTTATCTATTATTGCATAGAGTAAACACCTCAAATCAGTTCCTTAAACGGCACATCAAAATTCCAAACCATTTCGGAAACAGAGCTCTCTGAAATTTATTAATATTCGATGGTTTTTATCGAAAAAAATTATCAAAGTGACTCGAAGCCCATCTCTATATTATGTAGTGAATGGAATGGAAAACAAGTTTGTTTTTGATTACTAATAAAACTCACAATACTTTATTTACATAGTATACACAATATCAAACATTTAAAGACCTTTTTAGTTAGACCAACTAAAAATAATGAAGAGTAGAGACGACCTTCAAGTCGTTTGGCAGCTTTTTGGATAAAAAGTATCGAATTTTAGTTCACTTTAGAGTGCTCTATTTCCTAAACGGCTTCGAATTTTGATGTGCGGTTTGTGAAGCTGATTTAAGGCGTTAGCGCTCTCCAGTAATCGAGACAAGAAAATTAGCACATTGTATTTAACAAAATGAAATCTGGATAGCAAAAGTCTATTTTGAAAAACTCGCATCTGAGACTTTATTGGTCAAAATGAGGCTCTCGAATAATCCTAAAAGACAAGACTATGCCGATCGGATGAATTTTTGAGTCCAAGAATTTAAATCGGTGATTTTAATAGAGCGATTTTTTGGTTTCTTAAATCATGATGAAAAATAAAAAGGCAAAACTCATATTAAAATACAGAAACATTTTATTCATAGAACATTTAGTATTTAGAATAAAGTTATTACTTTTTTACACTATTCAAGTGTTAAAAATTAAAATGCTTAAAAAATACAAAGTCCATTTGACAACAAATATTGCTAATATGGCATATCGGTAATCTTCAACGTATTTTCAAAGATAATCAAATACAACTACTCGTATAATGGTAATTAATTACCATAGAATATTTATCTTAGTTTATTTTCTATTATTATTAATTGAGCAATAATATAAGCCATCATTTAGACAGACATTTTCGAGCAGTTCGGATGAACTTAAGAATGGGAAGTCTCTAGGGAGTGAAGGAATAACATCAGAAATGATTAAGAATATTGGAGAAAAGGGAATGGAAAAACTGGTATATATATATAACAAAATATGGAGAACGCATCCCAGAGGAATGGAAAAGAGCACAGATAGTACCAATTTATAAAAAAGGAGACAGAGCTGACTGTAAGAACTATACAGGAATAAACATAATAAATACAGGGATGAAGATATTAGAGAAAATAATAAAAAATAAGATAAATTATAAAGTGGAACAGACCTTGGAAGAGCCACAATGTGGATTTAGAAAAGGAAGAAGCATACAGGACCATATATTTACTATAAAGCAAATGGTGGAAAAGGTAAGGAATAGTAAAAAAAATATATATGTAGGTTTTCTAGATCTAAAGAAGGCATTTGATAAAATAAATAGAAGCAGATTATGGGATATAATGAGAGAGAGGGGTATAGAAAAGAAAATGATTAGGTTAATAAGGAAGATATATGAGGAGAATGTAAACAGCATAATAGTAAATAGTAAAGAATCTGAAACATTTAAAACAATGGACGGACTAAGACAGGGGGGAGGACTGAGTCCAACATTATTTAACATATATATGGATGAGATAATGAGAGAAAGTGATAAAGAGGAAAGAGGGCTAGTCGTTGGATATAAAAACATGCAAAGGGTGGTTATAACGACTGGAGCATTTGCAGATGATGTGATGTTAGTTGCGGAGAATGAAAAGAGTTTGCAGAGAAAATTGAACAAATGGAATGAAGTGCTTAAAAAATACGAGATGGAGATGTGCAAGGAAAAGACAAAAGTAATGGTAATAGGAGAGAAACGGAAGTTAGAAATTAAGATAGAAGGGATGAGGATAGAACAGGTCGATTGTTGTAAGTACCTAGGAGTGCAGATCAGTAGCGGTGGTAAACAGGAAAATGAAATTACGGAGCGGGTGAATAAAGCAATGAATGCATATTATAGAATAAATAGAGTAATAGTGGAGAACAAGGAAATCACAAGGAAAACAAAAATAAATGTATACAAGACCATAATAAGACCGATTTTAACATTCGGATGTGAAACGTGGAAAATGGAGCAAAAAGACATAAGTAGGGTACAAGCTGTGGAAATGGAAGTCTTGAGAAGAGTAAAAGGGGTAACAAAAAGAGATAAAATAAGAAGCAGCGCAATAAGAGAAGAGTTGGAGATAGAACCAGTGGTGAAGTTCATCCACAGAAGGCAGTTGGGATGGTGGGGACATCTGGTAAGAATGAGTGAAGAGAGGCAAGTAAAGAGAGTCTGGCAGGCAAGGGAGGGAAGAAGAGCGAAACGGGGAAGACCAGAAATTACATGGGATGAGGGAATTGAAAAAGCAATAAGAGAAAGAGGAATGAGGCTGAATGACGCAAGAAGAATTGCTTGCAACAGGAAGGAGTGGGAGAGATGCATAGGAAGTGAGGAATAGGAGGATAACGAGAAGAGCTCAAGCCGACACCAGTTGATGGTATAAGGCATATAGACATATATATATATATATATATATATATATTAATTGAGCAATAATATAAGCCATCATTTAGACAGACATTTTCGAGCAGTTCGGATGAAGAAATAATATAAATACCAAATATCAATATATGTTTTTCATTAAAAATTAAACTGGCGAGACACATCTCTTCTTTACTAAAATTGGAAGATTTGTCCTACTCACTTTTGTTCATATTCATATTGATATTACTCATAGCGAAATATTTATTATTCGCAGTATAATATTGCCACTATTCGATATACAATGTTACAATTAATATACGAAACTTAAAAAAATGCTCAAAACTAACGTTTTTGCTAAAATCCAGATTTTCTTTCTACAGCCAATGCCATTTGAACATTATGAAACTGAGACACTTAGTGTTCATCGGGTTACTTTAACTAAAGTGACTTTAAAGGAATGATTATAAAAACGGCTCGTAAATATGGTATTTCAAAAATTATTTACAAACAAGATTTGGGTACTTTTATGTTTTCAGATGATTAAGCTCAAATTTAGACCAAATTAAAAAACTTTACTACTTCATAAAAAAATTATCTAGAATATTAAACTTTTAGATCACTGTCTGTTAAAAATATGTCGCTTGGAACCTTATGATTCATAACCTTCAAAATGAAAAATTTTATTTTAGGCAAATAAAATAACGATTATACAATTTCTCAATTCTTCATTTTTAAAAACTAAGGAATGACACTGACATTCGCAATCTCTTATATTTTTATTTTTTATAAAATTCTGCTATTGATCGATTTATTTTATGTGTATAGATTCGACCAACCGACAACACTCTTTCTAAAAATATGTTCCAGCGCTATTTTTCAGTGTGAATCTGGCAAAAACAATTCAAGAAATGTTATTTGTCGTATTGAAGTACATGCGTATAAATTACGTTGTCTTATTTCTTATTAAAAAAAAATAAAAAATCGGGAGGTCACTAAAATTACGAATTAAGAAACAAAAAATTGCATAAGCGCTCCCATTAGAAAACATACTTTGAAATTTAAGTTTAAGCAATAAAATTAAAAATAAGTTTATATTTATGTTTAAAAAGCTGTATAACTAAACACTAAATTTCATTATTTATATTTTTAATGTTTTTATGCCGTCTAAAATAACGTTAATTGTTGCCAAAGTTATCATTATTTGTGATAAAGATTACCGATACAAGATAACCGATTGTTTGTTTGCTATATGACAAATATGAGCAATATGAGTTTTAAGTTAGAATTCCAGTGCTGCCAAACGATTTCTTAAATAAATCCTTGCATTAAATTATATCATTACAAGTATACATTTTCATAGCTGATGATAGAAAATAAATACGTTTTAAGTTTAAGCAATTTATATGTTATTTAATTTACGCTCTAAAAGATATTTAAAAAGGAATACAGTAAAATAAAGTTTTATTAGAAATATGTGAATTGATTAAATGCATCTAAGTTAGTAAGATATGGCAATGCAACCATATGTCAAAATAAGTCAAATAAAATAAGCACTAAAAAGAAATTAGTTATGTAATTCTCCGGTAATAACGGAGAAATATCTTATCTTTAATAAAATTAAAGGTTTTTCATTTTAGACTGCACATGCGCAGAATAACGACAAGCATAACGAAATAGTGGGCATAAAATCTCCCCATTTTCTCGCAACGTTAACATTTAAAATGTACAGGGACAGATGTCGTTTTCTTGCAGGTTGCAAGACTGGGCTCGGACAATCCAGAAAATGACTCTCCATAGTTATAACTATGGAGTACGATAATAAGGAGGAGAAGCGACTGTATAAAAGTCAAAATATTTCGAGGCTTGAGAACACCGCCCTCAATATGTTCACGGCGACAAAAGGAATTAGTTTTGACAGTTGCTATTTGTGTAATGTTTTATGGTATAGATGGATGAGATAATTAAAGAAAATATTTTTAATTGTACTTGTTTACTCTTTGAAGTTGTTTTCATTAGTGTTCTCTATGGTATATGTTGCGTTGCCACTCAAGGCAATGTATTGTATACGTTTTGTATCCAACTGAGAGCAACTCGAGAATCGGAACCACATATAAACTGGTGAAGAAATTGACAATGCTCAAACAATGCGTTTAATAATGTGCCCCCAACAAGCATGCACCAGGCTCTAATTTAGGAATAGATATGGTTTTCAATGGAGCGACTTTACTCTTAGCGCAAAGCAAAGAATTGTTATAGACCTCAGAAGAACATCGACTTCTAACGTAAATAATAGCTGCATATGCATCCTTTGATGCACCGCAAAAGCAATGAATATCATAAATAACCTGATTATCAAGGATTACCTGCCTGTTAATCGATAATGTGTTAACCTCGGAAATATGATTTTGGAAGTGCAAGAATGATTTGCGAATAGTTTCTGGAACCGCTTTATCCCAAGAAACCTTAAGCGACCATAGCTTTTGGATCATAATCTTACAAAATATAACTAGAGAACTTATCAATCCAAGTGGATCGAAGATTTGAGAGATCATAGATAAGATCAGTCTTTTGGTAATAATTGCATTGTGTGACACGAAACGTTTAATAGAATATGTCAGTTTTTGTGAATGGAAAGAACAAGATTCTGGATCTGAGTTGTCTACATTAGAAAGATTTTTAGAATTTATCAAGCATACAGGTGATCTGTAACAGTCAATAGAGCAATCCATTCCAGCAAAATCTAATGTATCTTTCGATTCAAATATCACAAAAAACAATTCAAAAAGTGTGCAACTGAATCAATCACATGTAAATATGGTTGCTGCTTCTGGTGGTTTGCTATTGTGCAATTATTGTCAGAAAGATCACACCATTTACCGATGCCCAAGCTTCTTATCGTTGCCCGTTCATGATCCGGTTCAAACTGTTAACAAATTAAAGTTGTGTGAAAATTATTTACTTATGGGGCATTCTATTAAAAGTTGGGCAGCTGTGAAATTTGTAAAACGGTTAATAAAACATCTAAACACAATTCACTAATGCATAATGAGTGTTTACCATCAAGTAAGGAGTGTAAGTAGAATTGAACATGTTAGTTATTTCACTATTTCAAAAAAGTGCACATCTTTTTAGAGTCGAATAGTCCAGATTTTCGTTGTGAAATTTCATGTTATATTACGCTAGTGATCACAATTAGTTGCCCATTGACGAGGTAGATGTCGGGCCGCTAAAAATTCCATCCGTCGTCAAATTAGCAGATCCAGCGTTTTATAGACCTAATTCCATAGACACATTGATAGGCGTTAATCTTTTTTGGGATTTACTATTAGACGGAACAATCGTGTTACCTATTAACAATTTAAAATTACATAACACTGTTTTTGGATATTTAGTTTCCGGTAACATAGCAATCGGGAGCACGAATTCCATTTGCAATTTCGCCAAAATTCATATCCCTGAAGATGAACAATTGCGTAAATTTTGGGAATTGGAGGAAGTGAAAAATGGGCAGATAGTGCCTGAGGAGGATGAAGAATGTGAAAACCTATTTAAACAAACAACGTACAAAACTAACTACAATCAATTTATCGTTTATTTTCTATTAAAACATTCTCCATCACTCTTAGCCGATTCCAGAAAAAAAGCAATTAAACGATTTCTAAATTTAAAAAGGTGATTTTCTAATTTACAATTTAAGTCGCACTATTTCGATTTTATTCACAAGTACAAAGAGTTAAGACACATGTCTGAGGTGACAGCTTCTTCTTTATGTTTTGTTAAGTACTATGTATCAGCTTAGTACTATGTATCAGTATATGTAGTACGATATGACGTACTATTTTAATTCGAAATTAAGTGATTAATCAAAAGCAAAAAAATTGTTATATTCATTGAGACGTTTTCTTCACGCATTCAAATAAAAATTATTAGAAATCAATTTCAAATAAACTTCCTATTCAAAACAAAAATCAGTTAATAATAAAAATAATTACTTCTGATTTATTGCGAAAATTAAGTCACCGCTTCTCGAAGGAGAAGCGAAGCTTTTTTTTCTCTGAATAACGATAGCATTTTGTATTGGAAATTATTATTATTATTATTGTTTATATCGCGGCCGGCTAGCGAGCAAACCAGCGCCGTCGCAATTATTCCTTTCTTTCGATAAAGACCGAAATTAAATTACATTATTAAATCGAAATTTTGTTTTATAAAATGTTTAGTATTAATAGTTACTACTCGTTTTCAGTGCTTAGTCTAACATATTAAAAAATTAGTTGAATAACTTAAAATTCATCCTTCAATCGTGTCAAAAATTTTCTAGATCAACGACTGCTTTTAATTCCACAGATGAAAATTTATTTATGACCAAATTTTAATATTAAAAGATTGGAAATACGTAGAAATTTCGACTTCAATTTCGCCTAAATTATTAAAACGCCGCCACTGTCTCAAAGGAAATGGAAAAATTTTATACTACGTATGACATTGAACTCGTTAATGAGTTCAATGTTTGTTCTACTTTTCAAGATCCAGTATTGCGTAGGTCAGTTACACTGCGGTTAACGAACGTTTTTGAAGAAATTAGAAAATGTTGATTATCTCGGAAACTATTGAAGATAGACCCACCCTTCCTTAACAATTTTCGGTTTGTTTTTTAATGACCTATATGTGGTGTGACTTTCCTGCAAGTCAAAGTTTAAACCCTGTAGAATTAAAATTTTTTATAAGTACTTATTAATTTTTTATAGAAAAGACCCAAAATTCAAAATAACAGTAAAGAAAGAGTAAAGTAGACATTTCTAATTGGATTAAATAAATTAAATGGCATTTAATAAAATTAATAGTTACATCCTGTTTATATACTAATAGGTTGATTACGGTATTGATTTATTGCGTGATGCATATGCATCACGCAATAAATATTGCATATATTTTGCAACATTCGCAAATATTGAACATAGTTCAACATTTATGCCTCTCTCTGCATATATAAATTATAATAAATAAAAAATAATGAAAAATTTTTTCTGTTTGGTCTAGAATTTTAGAATTTCTTAATTCGGAGAAAAAAATCGATGTTGATGTTATCGAAAATCGATGTAAAAAAATCGACTTCTACAAAGCGAGGTTAGAATATCAGCGAAGCAGCTTCGATACATCGATGTTTGTTTGCCATCACTAACTATTAGTAGTATTCTTTCGTTCTGAACGAACTGAACGTGATTTACTTGAATAACTGAGTACTTGGTACACTGAAAGTGATCTTATGTTCAGTTTCAGTTCAGTTCACTTCGTTCAGTTTTTAAATAAATTTAAAATAATAAAGTTTTCAATGTTTATAAATTTAGGTTTGAATTTACTGAACTGAACCAACTGTTTAGAAAATTTTGTGTGTTTGAGGGGAAAGAGCTTTTCAGAAACCGATCACTTTATTTGAGGTAGTGGGGAAACTGATTGAACACGAAATAATATACTAACAAGTAAACCGATCACTTTAAGTGAAAGAAATTATTTCGTTCAGAACGAAAGAATACTATTATATTCCGTGTTTTCATTGGTCTTAATGATGTTTTCAGTCTTCATTTTTTTTAAATTTTATTATGTTTAATATACGTTTCAGACCTTTTTTTTTCCTTTTGCATCCTGGGTCATTAAACATATTCCTAAAGAAAGGAAAAAAAGAAATTTTTCTATTTTTATTAGATCTGTCGCGACAACGGAGAAACTAATTGGAAAACTACCAAAAAATTAATTATTTGAGATTTTTAATATATCGATAGACCGTTGCCATCTCTAATCTCTTAATAAAATGAGCACAGTAATAAACTTCAGATGAAGTTCATAAAAGTAACTTAATTCCTAGGTTTTTTATAAACATTTACCTCTTCGTCTACATTCTGGGTCTCCTTCATCTGGATTTTCCTGATTATAACCTTTCGTTTCATTTTGATCAGTTTCTTCTTCTTCCTCCACAATCATTACCTCCCCCAAAGTTTGCTCTTCGATTACATCTTCCTCTTGCATAGTATGTTCTTCAATTGAAAATTCTTGCCCATTTTCATCCTGGTAAACATACTCTACTTTAGTTTGTTCCATAATTTCTTTTTAAAGTAAAGTTTGTAATAACTTTATTTACAGTTTTTTTATCGTAAGAACATAAATATTAAACATGTCGATACAATAAAAGCATAGAAAAAGAAAAGGACGAAGTTACTCAGGACTCCTATAAATAAAGGAGATAAGCACATGACATGCTGCAATATGACATTAAATTGACTGTTGACATTTAAAAGTACCTGTTTTTTTTAAATGTGGTGGGATATTGAAGTAATCAACAAAAGTATAATAAAAATTAAAGAACGTGTATATTTGGCGATGAGTTCGGTGAGTTTTTGTCAAATCGTAGCGTTTGGTTTGGTATTATTTATATATATTATTGATATATATTAACGGTTATTGTATATTATTGATAATAATACCATTATAATAATTTGTTATAATTTTAAGGTTTAATTTTTTTAGCCCTATTATATGTCCAAATTCGTCGCGGAATATACACACCCAAAATTAAATATAAGTCACAAATTAACATTTAATTCAATTAGCAGAGATAATCTGTGTCAATTAGCAAGTATATATAGAATATACAACTTCATTATTTTGCCAAGAAAATAAGTCGATAATTTATTCGTAATGTCCGACACTAACAAATTCTACGATGTAGTTTTAGAATTAACAAAAAATTGTGGACAGGTAATTTAAAACACTTGTACCTAAGTATATTCCTGAAAATAACTTGGTTTTATAATAAATGGCCATAGCTCATCAAATCTCGCATTTCATCACGTACAAAAAAAGTTGAAACAAAATCTGGTGCAACTGATTTTGTTACCGAAACCGATCAAGAAGTAGAGAAGCAATTAATTGAAGGTCTTTCCAAAGAATTTCCTAGCCATAAATTTATTGGCGAAGAAAGCGTATCCAGTGGTATTAAATGTGATTTCACTGATGCGCCAACATGGATTATCGATCCAATTGATGGAACAATGAATTTTGTACATACATTCCCACATTCCTGTATTTCAATTGCATTATTTATAAATAAAGTTGCAGAAATTGCAATTATTTATAATCCAATGCTGGAACAATTGTTTACAGCACGGAAAGGTAAAGGAGCGTATCTAAATAATGAAAGAATTTCAGTTTCAAAGCAGAAAAAATTAGAAAATGCGCTTCTTATGAATGAATTTGGTACAAGTCGTGATTCAGAACGTACAGAAGTAACACTAGGAAACCACCGAAACTTGATGCTTCAAGTTCATGGGTGAGTCGTGAAATCACATGTTTTATAGGCATTTCCATTTATTTACATATTCGAATTTAGAATAAGAGCATTAGGATCAGCAGCATTAAACATGGCCATGGTAGCATGTGGGGCAGCTGATGCTTATTTTGAGTTTGGTATTCACATATGGGATTTTGCTGCTGGGGAATTGATTATTACCGAAGCTGGTGGTGTGGTTATTGATCCAGCTGGAGGCCAAGTAAATGACATGCAAAAAACAGTTATCGTTAAAAAAAAAATTAAAACTATATTGCAGATTGATCATTTATCAAGACGTGTCATTGGAGCTAGTAGTCTAGAACTGGCTCAACAACTGGCAAAAGAATTAATCCAATACTACCCTGAACGTGATTAGAAATTTACCTAGTTGATAAACCATGTATTTCGTTTTTATGTAGAAGTTAAAAACACATTTTTTAATCATATTATTTAATTTAATTTAAAAAACTTACGGCGTTCAAATAAATACTCAAAGTAGTTCGAGATATTAGAGGGATACAGCAAACGTAAAACGCACAAGGATGTGTGTCTGCACACATAGTTTAGCTTAATAGTATATATAATTGTATGCCACATATATAGACATAAAGTCATACATTTGACGATATATACATATTAACATGATAATGGGTTCCATTGCTATTTAATGAGGGGCCGCACATTATCATACATTACATTATTATAAATCTGAATTATTAAGTACCAATACAACATTATATCAATCACATGAAATTGTGTATGTGTGGAACTTCCTGGGCTTAAGCTTCAAGATCTTGGCAATATTTTTAATTTTTAACATTTTAACAACACTATCAATGGTGTCTTATTTTCGACTACGACATGCTAACTTGGTAAGTTAAAGTAGTTAAATTTAAATGTGTGCATTAGGCCCCTAATGGGCATGCGTCAACATAAACCTTAAACAATGACAACATTGCCAAATGGTTCTGATCTTACTTGGCAGATTAATTTATCTTGATGAAATGGTAAAGGAAATCAAAATTTTTGCCTATTTTATAATGATTTGATAAAAACAGGCATAAAATATTTCATTCAATATATTTATTTAAAACATAAAACAAACACATACAAAATCTGAAACTTTTAAAAATAAAGGAATATACAAAAATATCAATCATGTTAAATTATACAGATGTAATTGAAAAATGAAATCTACTTATTTCATACATAATACCTTAGGGTGAAAAAAACAATAAACATTTATACAAGTAGTATAAAGTTTACGAAAACACTTTTCACAGATAAGTTTACACAAGCCTTCAGGCAAAATGGTGAATTTAGGGGGGCCAGTGGGTCCCATAAAAATCTGATTTTCCCATTGGATAAAAAAACACTTTTTATCATCTTTAATTTTAAGCTACCTTTTTGTCATTGACAAAGCATAAAATTATTATTTTTGTTAAGAAATTGCACAACAAACAAAAATCTTTTTTCACTGTTTTCTGCAATTTTATATTTCACAAAAAATAATCGTCTTACGTCTCTGAATTTGAAATTGGCTTTTAGAACCACATGCATAAAATATCCGCATTTTCGTAGAAATTCTCTTTTTTTTAAGCTGAACACAACGCAACGCCCATTTTTATCTTTTCTAATTTCCCATCACTATTGTGGCATTGAAAAATCGAAAAATCCTTAATTTGATTGATTTCTTGAGAAATTGCACAATATTATAAAACTGTTGGCAATCTTTTTCCCTCGAAGTTTTTTCATCTCCTCACAGCACAAAAAATATATCTTTACGTTCTTAATTTTTTCTTCTAATACATACTGCCTTCATGTAATTTTTATTAAGAAAACAACTAAAGAAATAATCCGAATTCGACACGGCACTACCCGCTATAGCTTCTGATGTAAAAACAATGAAAATAAAAATCATCTGTTGGATAACAAAATTCATAGTCCTTCCTTTTTCGTTTTATCTAACTATATATATACTGCAGATTTTTTTCCACTTTCAAACTGTTTTAAACATATACAATTTATATAAAAATGAATACGAATATTTATTCGTATGTATTTATTAATACATAATTAATATTAATATTATTCGTACTGAAATTGGCCATACAATTCACAAAATTTTCACTAGACGAAATAAAAAAACTAAACTATTTAATTTAAACGTAAAAGATAACCACGTGAAACTCGAACGCAAAAATCCGGGGGAAAAATTGAAGAGATCATTCCCAGACTCAAAAATTACAAAAAATGAAGTGCCAACACCGACACTCCCTTTCCTAAAAAGCAATAAAACTGTATACAGCTGGATATATACTTGGATATGGTTATAAATAATTTATTATACTAATGTGTTTTTTAATTCATTTCTATTTTCTCCTAATTTTTGAACGTTTCCAATTCAGTCGACCTACTTAATTGAAAAAATACAAAAAAATAGAAATTTGAAATAATCCTATTTGCGCTTATACACAATTAGTTCGTAGTCCGATAGCATGTCTGCGACAACCACATACAATTTGACACAGTTGCTTATCTATATTATTCTTTATCTATGATTTCAATGCCTTTAATAGAGAACGATTTTATTTAAATAAGATGCGGCTTTAATGAAGTTCTTTTAATAATGACGTTTTGCCATATCTCACTATTAGGAAAGTCGATATATCCTTATTATAATATACCTATCAAATAATTATTTTGACTACTCATTCTTGTGCCAATCTTATCTTTTTATTGCAGGATTAAATAATTTTCAAAATTAAGACCTAGGTATTGCTTAAGCAGTTACTTTGGACTTTTAATTACCTGTTTATCTACGTAATAAGATAAATATTTTAATCATTTTTGTATTTATTGTTTTAAAGAAAATAACCATCTAAGAATCATGTCATACATACGGAAACTTTAACCCAAATCTACTTATAAAAATACATGTGTAAATGTACAGTGAAACGTCTGTTATCGGTCGCCTTTCAATAACGGCCACTTTCTGTTCAGTAAACGCTTTATGCAATTATGCACAATTTACAGTAATTGTCACCTATGTATAACGGTCATTTAGTCTGTTGGAGTGACCAGTAGGTTTTGCAGCATTTTAGGCAGTTTATATCATTTTTTGGGAAAACTCATATATTCAGCCCATATTTTTCCAGAAATTCCGCCATAATTTTCGAATACCTAAATAGGATTCATTTTGGTTGTAAGAGTTGCATAAATACATTCAAATTGCAAATTCCAGCATTAAGATTATTTATTTAATTCATTTGAATTAATCATATTAATTTTTCATTCTATCTTGTCCAAAATTAACTTTGAATAAATTGTATTGAAAGGAACCCGTGATATTTTTAAAAACTATACGAATTTTTACGAAGAACACAAACTTTTTCACGTTTTTTCGTAAAAACAGGTAAAGTTCTGAAAAAAGTGGTTATCCGTCAGGTACAAATGCATACATATATCAAGAAAAGCATTGAGCTTTGAAGCAGTAATTAATAATAGTCCATAGAAAAAATGCAATACAAAACTGTGAAAACATAGTATTAGTTCTAAGATTTCTTTTCACAGTTTATTTGCCGCGATTAATTTTCGGAAATGATTCATCAGTTGAGTAATAGTGGAATTGATGAGATAACGCACCAACTTCATAAAATGTAAAAAAATTTATAAAACTTGAAAAAGAAAAGATTAAATTGAAAGTGTTATGGTCCTTGTTCCTATTGAAATTGGCTCATTACATTAAAACAAAAAAATCTAAATCTGAAATAAATAAATTAATATTAATTGCTTTAAATTAATTAAGATTTTATACTTGGCCCAATCTTAATATTTTCTTTTGAAGGATTACCATCCTTCCATTTACTGATGGCACTTTTAAAATTGAATCATATTTATTTTAAACTCAAAAATTCTAAAAAAAAAAAATAAGAAAAAAGTATGTTATATACCCGAAGGAGGATGATAAATTGAGAAAAATCGTCACTTGACTGAAGTGCACTTTTTGGCAATTATGTATAATAAAAATCCAGAATGCGAAGAAAGATGGTATTATTATCTCTGGCTGATTTAATATAATTTTTCAGTATATAATATTTAATCCACTTTATCAGACGAACATTTTCCCCGTAGTAATCCAATTAATGATGCTCATTCTGCAAATAAAAATGCATACAGTAGAATTATTATCGACACAGTTGGATATAATAACAAAAAGATTCTATAGTTTCATGTTTAGTTGTTCAATTAAGTATTTATTTCACAAATTATTAAACTAATTAGCTAAACACAATGAACTCAAAATTTTCATTTCAATTTAGTCTAGTGAATAAGTATACATATATAATAATAATATTTGTAATTTGATCCATACAATTATATGTAATTCGTTTACAAAAAAAGGAGAAAAGAAACAGCAAAAAAACTTATACTTTTTTCAAAATAATTTTTATGAATATTTCGTTTTGCTCTGGCGTTCGGTTTACCTCCATTTTTACATTTCCGCCCAAGAAAATGTAAAATTAAGCGGCATAACACAGAACTCTAAAGACACAGTGTCTTCATATTATATTTTGTCTTGAATAAATGGATGGGTCAATGCATTATTTAAACTAATTCGTTTAGCTGCATCGATGGCCAATGCCTTTTCCAGAAGGTCTTTCAACTGAGTGACCTTTTTCAGTTGATCAGGTGGTAATGACTGTCCTGCTACTAATTCGGATTGCAAGTCTCTATTCACTTTAATCACTGTCATTACAACTATTTTCTCCTACAAAGAAAGAGTACAATTAAGATGCGGAACAGATAAAACTTGTAAATTATAAACATTTTCTTACCCTCTCGGTAACTTTGTCGACTTCCTGGTACAAAAAATTACAAGTTGAATCAAAATGTTGGTCTTTAAATACACCTTTTCGTATTACTTTATTGGGAAACTTTCCCTTTAAATCCATAAAGAATTTCAGCATTTGATTATTTGATTTGCCTGAAAACAATATTCGACCAGCGTACAATTCATAAATTGTACATGCAGCACTCCACATATCAATTGCATAATCATATGGTATACCCATTATAATCTCTGGTGATCGATAAAAACGCGACACTAGATATGGTGTTAAGTCATTTTCATTTATTCTTGATGCTGACCCGAAATCACATAACTTCAATACTAATTTACTTTCATTTACCAAAATGTTATCTGGTTTAATATCTACAATTTCAAAGAGATTGAATACAATGTATCGACCGTAGTGATACCGAATCATCATTTACCAGCATGTAAAATTCCAGTTTTCTTTAATAACTTCAATGCCAATAATAATTGCTGGGTATAACTACGCACGGCTTTAATATGTAGACCCACATTTTTTCCATATTTCTTTAGTACTTCTCTTAAGTTCATTGCTAATGGTTCGAAAACCATGCATAAGTGTTGCTTATGAAAGAAATGCCGAATTAAACGCAAACAATGCATACGATCTTCTGGATCTGCGTCGTTCAATTTTTTTAATATCTCTAGTTCTTTTAATCCGGTTTTGTGCCTGAAAATGTAAATTTAAATTTAACTGAATTTTGGAGCTGCAATTGCAACAGAGACAAATGATCCTTCTAAAAATACGTGAGATCTTATTACCAATTTAAATTGTACGAATATCAGCAAATGAGGAAAATGTCTAAGTTTTTAGGAACTGTTTGCTCTATGTTCAGAACTTACTGTTAAATATACTTACATTATTTCATTATTTCTGATAATTTTTATTGCAACGTCTTGATTACCTCGTGCTTGATCTCTTGCCCTAATTACGTTACTAAATACTCCCTGTCCTGTGTAACCATACACCATATAGCGAGTGTCTAAGATTTCACTAATTCGTACCCTAAAACATAATATCACTGCCGGTTGCTCATCGTTGGTGGCTCGGAAATACGAACAAACTTACCTATAATAGCCTTCGGCATCGTCCCAATTATCTGTTAAAGCTGGATTTTCCATAGCTGAACCTTTAGTTTTGATTATGGTATTGGGAGACTAAAGAAGTAGTCGTAATTGTTAGTAAACACTTCATAATAATTCATTAATTTCATCGGCTTACATTGAAATTACTTTTAAACACATCCTGATCAGCGAACATATCCCAATCCGTTTTACATGTATTTTTATTATCTTTTTCTATTCTCTTTTCTGGTTCCTTCGGAATCATATTTGGTAACAGGGGTGGAGTAAGTGACTCTTCTTCTTCTTCCGTTGATTCGATATCATCGATGCGACCTACATCAATTTTTTCTCCTTAAATTAAGAAAAGTTAATTACAATAGGCGAAAAAAAGATTTTTATGAAACATATTAAACGACGAGAAAATACATACCATTCTTCTTGTTACCGTTGGTCGTAAGCGGCAGTTTATAAGTAACTTCATCCATGCATTCTTCATTTTCACTTTTATTAGTTTTCACGTTTTCCTCTGCTTCAGTTTTGGGACTCGGTGGTGAATTTGAATTGTCCTCCTTAGTTGATACGCCCAACCTCTGGAAATAAGTTTTTTAATTAAATAGTCATAATTGGTTTTACATATAAGTTAGTTAGATGAAGAGAAAGATAGAGATGGAGGTATATTTTGCACCAAAATGGAGGTTGTTATACTGGTTGCATAACAACGTTGTCAATAAAAGCTGTTCACAATTATCTTGAATCTTTAATATTAATCGTTTAATTCAGTAATTTCTGTAATAAAATTCATTCATCAATTATCAATCATATCAATTCATCACATCAAAATGATTTGACAGATGATAAAAATTTGTTTTGGTCCTATACAATTTTGGTGTTTGCGTAAAGACAGTTTATAAATAAATAATATTATAGTATTATACTTACAATATTATATTATAGTGCCTATATAATATGATACAGATACATGCGTTACCGAAGTAAATTAGGATGGCACCTACGCTGTACTAAGAGTAGTAGATGTAAGAAATGTATAAATATGATATGTCTTTAGCTTTAAGTGTCGTTGTTATCAATTATGTGTTAAATTAGTTTAGTACGACATTGTGTCAATTAATCTTAAAGTGGTTGTTTATTTAATTAGTAAAGTATTAAGAAGTAGAAACAAGCTAGTGTCTTCATATTTCGACACCAATTAACACCCTACAACAAGTTACTCACCCCCATCGTCAGTTCGCTTAACAGCACGTATTATTTGATAAGAGTTACGCCTTGTCAAGTGTTTGTTAGCGGTTTTATTATAAAACCAGATCGTTGTTCAAGTGACTTATTGTCTTGTCTGGCCGGTATTGTCTTAATCTGCGTTGCCCTAATAAAGAACTGTTTGCGTAATTGATAACTTACTATCATGATTTAGCTGATTTGCTAGCATGGATACTACACAATACATTTTTTTTTAAACCAGGCATGAACAAAATTAAGTAGTTTTTGTTGGTTTGGAAAACAAAATGATAGAAAGTATTATGAAATAAAACATTTTACATACTCACTTCTGATTGAGATTAGGTCAAGAAAATTGAAATTAGAATTAAAAAATTAAATGTAAAGAAACAAATTTCAATATAGACTTTGAAGTTATTTTAATCAAAAACTTTAATTTTTTCTATTTTACATTACTTTTATAATTCAGTTTTTTTAACTTTGAAGTGTTTTGAAAATGTATTTTTATGACTAAATAAACAAGTTCAATTTTTCTAATTAATTTTTTTTTATTGTAATTTCAAGACATCAATAAAAAAAAAACAAGTCTCGCCTTCAATCATTTGCTATGTGGACAAGTCATTCAACGTTTGTTCTATCACGTCTCTCATGGCTGATTCGATAACGGTTGTCTACCGATGCTTGGTACGAGCCACCACAGAGTACATTGGATATCAAACATTTCTATCCGTTTATAAATGTTACCCACTATTGTGAAATAATTAAAGTTTTTTTTTGAAAAAAAGTTATTAAAAAAAATTGTTTGCATTGATGTCAGGAGTATGTGGTTTAATTTTCTCACAACCTTTCGCGAACACTATATATATGCATAACTAATGTATACACCCGACTTCGTCCGGGGGTGACTTCTCGTGCTGAATATTATGAGTCGAACTTCTTCCACCAAAATAGACGTTAATTTAAAAGTTTTAATTACAGTGACTACATGCAATACATCAAAGGTTTCGTCTATGAAGGACTATACTTTTTCCTTCAAAAATACATGTAATAAACGCCAAAGCCTCGTTAGTTCACAGACAGAGTACACCACGAGAAGTTCAATTCATAATTTTTTATCTAATAACCGCTAACCATAAGTGAATTTCACAATTTTAGCGTAAAATAATAAAAATAGAAAATTGACAACGTCGCAAAATTTCTTTTCGTTTTCGTACGGGTTGAGTTATTAATTGAAAATCTCTATAAGACAGAACTGAAAAATAAACCACCCATAATAAATTAGAATTTTCTATAAAGTAAAACTCATAACCAAACCAAATTTACAATTGCCTTATAAAGAATTCTGATTTATAGCGGTTCTGTAGCTATATGGTTGCTAGTTAGTTAGGTTTAGATTGTTCAATTTATCCTATTTGTTTATAACATTTAAGCATGAGTCATTTAATTAACGCAACGCAGTATTATTTTTACTATGAATAATACTTCAATAATATATTATACTTAAGATGAAGAAAATGTAATAAAAATAATGACTTGTAGTGCAACGTGATGATGGCCGAGACAGGTTTGCTCGTAAGCGTGAATCGTATTTTGTACGTTTGTGTGTCGAGTCCGAGCGAAATACCCCCATCTGTGGGGGGGTACCTATTGAGAAATCATATATAACACTACCGTGACATCGACTCGAATTTTATTTATTTACTAGTGTATAAATCCAACTTCGTCCGGGGGGACCGCCGGGTTGAATACTATGAGTACTCGAACTTATTCCGGATTAGCAGCGCGAAAATAACAGTTAATATAATGCTTTAATTATATTGACATGTAATATACCAAAGGTTTCGTCGTCCACGAAGGACTATGCCTTCACCTGTGGCTAATCTAGAGAACCATCTCTGTAACCTAGGTAATGGGATAATAGGGGAAATACCCTGCTTCGTCCGGGTTGAGTTATATTATAATATAAATTTAATTTATATTTATAAAGAAACTAAACAAGCATTCGATTTTGATAACACAGTAATTTTGAACACTGAAAAACATACATACAAGAGAGAAATTTTGGAAATGATTCAAATCAAAAATCATGAAAACCCTGTTAGCTACAAAACAGACATAAAATACTTAAGCAAATCATACTATAACATAATATAAATAAGAACAACAAAAGAAATATATAGGTATATACATATTTACATAAATAACTATTTAAACAGTATGCGCTCACAATTTTCACAATATCATAAATGCATAGAAAACGTAACCAAATATATATATATATATATATCGTAAAGCCTACCTACCATTTCTGGTGTAGGCTTGTTAGTCATTATCTTTTTATCCTTTTTTTCTTTCTTTCTCTAGGCTTATACGTTTTTGCTTCGCGTCACTGGGTCGCAAAACTTTCTCCATTCTTGCCTGTTGTTTGCCATCCTACTAGCTTCACTCATCGTTATTCTTCTTCTTTGTAATATCTTTTCTATTATGTCATCCCAGGTAGTTTCAGGTCTTCCCCTTTTTCTTTTCTGCCCAGGTCTAGCTTCCCATACCCTTCTCACTTGTCTTTCCTGTCCCATTCTTTTCAGATGGCCCCACCATCTCAACTGCCTCTTCTCTATGTATTCGTGTATCGCCCCCATTTCTAGTTCTTTTCTTATTTCTTCATTCTTGATTCTTTCTCTCTTTGTCACTCCCTTTACTCTCCTCATGTATTTCATTTCTACCGCTTGGACTTTACTTATTTCCTTTTTATCTGTTATCCATGTCTCACATCCAAATGTCAGTATTGGTCTTATTATTGTTTTATAGACGTTTATTTTTGTGTTTCTTGTTATTTCTTTTTTCCCCACAATCGTATTGCTGACACTGTAAAACACTTTCATTGCTTTTCCTATTCGTCTGTTAATTTCTTCTTCTTGCTTTCCTGAACTAGTTATTTCTACTCCCAAATATTTCCATTTCGACACTTGCTCCAATTTTACCTTATCTACCATGATTTTTATTTCATGTTGCTCCCCGATTACCATTACTTTTGTTTTCTCTTTACACATCTCCATTCCGTTCTCTCTAAGTGTTTCATTCCATTTATTTATGCTTGTCTGCAACTCTTTTTCGTTAGTTGCTATCACCATTATATCGTCCGCAAATGCTCCAATCTTTACTTAAACTCTCTCCATATAATTCCATCCCACGTCCAGTCCTCTAGTTCTTTCTTTCACTTTCCTTATTATTTTGTCAATGTAAATATTAAATAATGTTGGACTTAGTCCTCCTCCCTCTCTTAGTCCATCTTTCGTTTTAAATTTTTTTGATTGTCTGTTTTTGACTATCACGCTATTTGAGTTTTCTTCATATTTTTTTTTATTAAGCTAATCATTTTCCTGCTTATCTCTTTCTCTGACATCATCTTCCACCATCTATCTCTTCTTACTTTATCAAATTCTTTTTTTAAATCTAGAAAACCCATGTATACATTTTTTTTTCTTTTACTTGTTGTGTCCACTATCTGCTTAATCGTAAATATATAGTCTTGAATGCTTCTTCCTTCCCTAAATCCTGACTGGGATTCGTCCAGAGTTTTCTCTATTTTAATTTCTTTATCTTTGATATAACCATATAATGATCACTTCCCACTTCCGGTCCCCTTGATACTTTTGCATCTACTATGTTCTTTCTATTTTCATTTCCTGCTACTATGTAGTCTATTATTGATTTTTCATTTTTGCATATCTTTGTGTTTTCATTTTGTATATCTTTGTGCTTATAATAGGTATTTGCTATAAACATATTGTTGATTCGACAAAACTCTATCAATCTTTTTCCGTTATCATTTAGCATTGTCTCCCCATTCTGGCCCAATATTCTACTCTCTCCTGGTTTTCCCTTTCCTACTCTACTATTAAAATCTCCTGCAATGTATATTTCGCCTTTTGCTCTTTCTACCGCCTCTGTTAACATTTCCCAGAATTTCGCTTTGTTCTCCTTTTTGTCGTCTTCATTTGGACCATACACACTTATTATCGTTTTAATGCTCTCATTATCGTCCTTCATATTTATTGTCAATATCCTCTCTGAACACGCCTCCCATTCTTCTATATTGTGTGCCCATTCCTTTTTTATCATACATGCGACTCCCTCAGCTGCTCTTTTCCCTGTTTCCACTCCGCTATATATAAATACACTTCCTTTCATCATTTTTTGTAATCCTCGCCCTTTTTTTTTCGTTTCCGTTATTGTAAGTATGTCTATCTTATTTTCCAGAAACTCATCTTCTAGTTCTATTTCTTTTCCCTTTATGCTTCGTATATTCCATGTTGCTAATCTCCATATTTCTTTGTTCTTTCTTCTCATTGTTTTCTGCTCCTTTCCCCTATTCTTTTTCAGTTTTTTGTTTGTTTCTTCTTTTCTTCCCCGCTTCCATAATCTATCCTATTTCGATATTGATCCTCCTTTCGTTTGTATATTTGGCACTTTTTGCTGGTGGCCATGTGCTCTATATCTTTACCTTTAATTCTTGTGCAGTTGGCGCATTTTATCTCATTTTTCTCACAATCTTTCCCTTCAGGATCAGTTATATCGCTATCAGTGGTATAACAGTAGTTGCCTCCAGTAATTTGCCTGTGCTATGTCTGTGCATGAGATAAAAATTATAATATAAAATAAAATAAAATTAGAAACCGAAATAAAAATATATGCTTTGATTACATATTTTGTCTTACAGAGATTTTTAGAAAGTTAAAAACGATTTTGTTTTCTGGTGATATGAAAAAAGAATTATGTTCGAACCAACACCTCACTCAAATTTTCCTTTTTGAATTTTTTTTATTTAATAGGATAATAATAACAGCTGCATCACCAACGGATTTGTACGCAGACATTTGCTTGAAAATAGTAATATTTGAATCATATCTAATTCTATACAAGTGTATAGCAAGTACTTGCAGCAAGAACTATCGTAAGCTACTTGCTAGTGGAGACGAAGCTTAAAGTTTCGATACAGAGTTTTGAAACGGTCCAAGAAGCGGTACAAAATCGGTCCGGTTACTTGGACCGCTTCCATTATATCGGACCTTATAGGAAGCGTCATAACTAACATTATATACGTAGCGCTCTCAAAAATTTGGCTGTCATACCGCTGCAGCAGTTGAATACCTGGTAGCCTTTGTATTAGGTACAAGAAACGCAGAATACTCTCTGTCTCGGTCCCCCGCTGCTTCATTTAACATTGCCACTTCACTTCTACGAGAAATAGAAATTGTGGTCCTTTTAAAACGACGGTACAATTACTTTATGGACCGTTTTCAAACTTATAACTTGTTGTCCCGCTACTTAGACCGAAAACCGAAAAAAGTAGCGGTCCATATTACAAGATATATAATAGACAGAGTGGTCCAAAATTTTAGAGAATTAGAAGTTGGGAAATTCTTAACTGTGAACAAACTAATAAAACAGATTTTGGTCTTACAATAATGTAATTAAAAATATTATGTTTCAACTACTTTTGATGGATAAAAATTGAATTACAATGTAGAAATTCTAATAATTTTTTTTACTTTAATTTTCTTATTCTAATTGACTCATGAAAATGAATTAAATTAATATATTTGCTTTTTTTTAATTACTTTATTTCAATTTTAATGAGTAGATATTATAATTACATTTAAAAATTTTGAAACTTGCGTTACATTAATCGAAAAACTAGCAAAATAAGAAATATTAGTTATGTGTTAATTTTATCCTACATTTCATAACTTACAATCAATTTTCACTGAAACGAATGTTGTTCAATGTTGTGTTATATTTTTAAAATAATCATGTAAAACAAGCTTCAGTTGTAATGTAATTGCTAATTTAAATCGTGACAGCTGAAATGTAATTAATTTTTGAGGCTGTAGAAAGTAGAAAAGAAGGCAATCTCCCAAGTGAAACACAATTAAATAATATAAAATTTGGTATAAAATAAAATGGAGTTCCGTGCGAGCAGCGAAGATAGTCGGACGTGTTTATTGCTATTTGTCGATAAAATTCGAGATAGTAATAAAAGTGTGTGTACATACGGTTGTGTTATCGGAGAGTGGAATTATTGGTGCGAATTGAATTTGGATTTTTATTTTGTTTTTTTTTTTGAATTTTTTTTTGTTTTTCTTTTTTCCTGCTATTTCCTTTCGATTTTGTTTATCGATCAGTAAATTGGGAGGAAATGAATAAGGGAAAGCTGGCGGCCCTATTTAGGGGGAAAGGGGGACTGCTTCGGACACCTCCGCAGGAGGCTAAGAAAAGAAAGAATAAAAGTCCTGGCGAGACCGAGGAGGACGATAGATATACGTCAAGGGCTGAGACGGACGAAAGTGGTAATGAAGGGAAGAGAGATAAAAGGATAAGGGTAACAGGAGATATAGCAGCGTATGGTGAAGGATTGAAGGAATCGAGATTCATGAAACAATGAGCTGAACAAAGGGAAAAAGCGAAAATAAAAGAAGAAATAAAAGAATGGAAAGAGTTGGAGGAAGTAATGATAAATGCAATAAAAGAGATAAGAGAGCAGACACGGATAGGAAACGAAGGGGGAGTGGGAGCACAAATATTCAAAAATATAGAGGAGCAAGCTAGCAGGATAGAGGCCAATGTAAAACTGGCTATAGAAAGAAGTATGAGGAGTGCGAAAAAACATGAAGAGGAAACAACAGGGAGTTTGGAGCGAAGAATAGAAGCACTTGAAAAAAAAATGGAGAAAATGAGTACTAAATCTCAAGGGACAGATAATAAAAGGAACCCAGGATATAAAAAAAGGAGATAGAGGCGGTAAATCGTATGTAGGAACGAACAGAACGGTTCATGCAGAGAGGAAATGGCAAACCTCTGAAAGAGAGGTTAATAGAGAGATAGTAGTAAGGTCGAATAAAGGGGAAAATATAATGAATACGGAAATTAAGAGTATATTGGAGGAAAAGAAAATGGGGGATGTAATGAAGATAGTAGCAAGAAAGGCATGGGGAAAAGCAAACAGTTATGTAGAGGACTTAATAGTAGAGACAGAGGTGAATATCTTTAAATGGCTAGTAAAAAAAGGAAAGATAGTGATGGATTTTACTTACAAAAAGGTGGAAGAATACACAAATGTAGTGGTATGTATGAATTGCTGCAAATATGGACACGTAGCAAAATACTGCAAGGAAGAAAAGGAGTGTTATAAATGCGGCGGGAGAGGACATGATGGCAGAGGATGCGAAGAGGAAAAGAAATCGTGTGTCAATTGTGTGAGAATGGGAAGAAGAGATTACGAGCACTGGGCGACAGATAGGGAGTGCTCAATGTATAGGAGGAAGAGACAGCAATGCATTGCAAATATCGAGTATGGGTTAGAGCGGGGAATAA
The DNA here is from genome assembly GCA_949748235.1 of Platypus cylindrus. Lineage (NCBI taxonomy): Eukaryota > Metazoa > Arthropoda > Insecta > Coleoptera > Curculionidae > Platypus > Platypus cylindrus. The sequence goes on along the minus strand of OX456488.1, from coordinate 44,812,963 downwards.
AGGAGAACTCAAAAAACGAGGGCTAAAATTGAGGAATCATGATAATAGGGAATATAGAGAAGCGGAGCACAAGGATAAAATTTGGAAAATAGGTACGTGGAATATAAGAAGTATAAGGGGTAAGGAATATGAGTTAGAGGAGGAATTCGAAAAAGTAGGGATAGAAGTATTAGCAATTTCCGAAACCAAAAAGAAGGGTAAAGGGACTGAGAGGCTAAAGAATGGGCACATACTAATATACAGTGGAGTAGATAGTTGCAGCAGAGCCGCAGCAGGGGTAGGATGTATTGTCCATAAGACCTTTGAAGATAAAATTGAAAGATGGGAGGCGTATACAGAGAGAATAATGTGGATTACGCTGAGAATAGAAGGGGAGGAGGTGAATATTATAAACGTATATGGGCCGAATGACGATGACGCAGCAGAGAAAAAGGAGAGATTTTGGGAGGAGTTGAGGATGGTGACGGATAGACTGAAAGGGAGAAAAATTGTAGTGGGGGATTTTAATGGGAGAGTTGGTAAGGGGAATGGGGGCAATAAAAGAATTATAGGGAAATATGGGAAGAGAAAGTCAATAATAATGGGAAAAGATTGATTGACTACTGTAGGATGAATAATATGTACGTTGCTAATGGTTGATATCAGCATAAGGACGTACATAAATACACGAGACAAGCTGAAACTAGAGGGGAAAGGTCAATAATTGACTATATTTTGAACGAGCAGGGTAATAGAAGAAACATAAAAGACGTTAAAGCTGATAGGGGTCCAGAATTAGGAACAGATCATTTTATGGTGATAGCCGTAATAAAAGAGAATAGGAGAGTAGTGCGGAATAGTAGTTGAGAAGGGTATTACATATAGAAAAATAAGAACGTATAAGAAGAGAGGACGAAGTTGCAAAGACATATTAACGCAAAAAATAACAGCTAAAGAAGGAGCGTGGCAAGATGGAGATGTAAATATGGAGTGGAATATGTTAAAACAATTAATATTAGAGGCCAGCGAACTAGTATGTGGAACAACAAGAAAATGCAGCAAAGCAAAACAAACGTTGTGGTGGACAGAGGAAATAAAATCGAAAATTAACGAAAAAAAAGCTAGATGGAGGGAATACTTGATGGTGACCAATAAAGCCAACTACGAAAAATACAAGAGGGAGAGGAATAAGGTGAAGAAATTAGTGAGAGACGAAAAAAGGAAACAATGGCAAGAATTTGGTGAGAAAATGGAAAGAAATAGCAATGAAAATAAGAAAGTTTTCTACAATGTCCTAAGAGGGTGTAGAAAAGATAAATAGGAAAACAGAGTGCTCATGAAAGACAAGAATGGAAAGGTAATAAAAGATGAGGAAAAGGTGATAACAGATGGAAAGAATATTTCGAAGAGCTATTGGCGGGAAGTGTAAGTGGGAAACCTAATAATAAAAATAGTGAAAAAAAGAGATTAGGTGAAGATAAATCTCAAGAAGTTGATAATGAAGAGGAAGGCGGCGAAGAAATAGAAAGGGAAGAATTGGAAAAGACTATTAGAGAACTTAAGAATGGGAAGTCTCTAGGGAGTGAAGGAATAACATCAGAAATGATTAAGAATATTGGAGAAAAGGGAATGGAAAAACTGGTATATATATATAACAAAATATGGAGAAGAACGCATCCCAGAGGAATGGAAAAGAGCACAGATAGTACCAATTTATAAAAAAGGAGACAGAGCTGACTGTAAGAACTACAGAGGAATAAATATAATCAATACAGGGATGAAGATACTAGAGAAGCTAATGAAAAATAAGATAAATTATAAAGTGGAACAGACCCTGGAAGAGCCACAATGCGGATTTAGAAAAGGTAGAAGCATACAGGACCATATATTTACTATAAAGCAAATGGTGGAAAAGGCAGGAAGTAGTAAAAAAACATATATGTAGTTTTTCTAGATCTAAAGAAAGCATTCGATAAAATAAATAGAAGCAGATTATGGAATATAATGAGAGAGAGGGGTATAGAAAAGGAAATGATTAGGTTAATAAGGAAGATATATGAGGAGAATGCAAACAGTATAATAGTGAATGGTAAAGAATCAGGCACATTTAAAACAATGGACGGACTAAGACAGGGAGGAGGACTGAGTCCAACATTATTTAACATATATATAGATGAGATAATGAGAGAAAGTGATAAAGAAGAAAGAGGAGTAGTCGTTGGATATAAAACCATGCAAAGGGTGGTTATAACGACTGGAGCATTTGCAGATGATGTGATGTTAGTGGCGGAGAATGAAAAGAGTTTGCAGAGAAAATTGAGCAAATGGAACGAAGTGCTTAACAAATACGAGATGGAGATGTGCAAGGAAAAGACAAAGGTAATGGTAATAGGACAGAAACAGAAGTTAGAAATTAAGATAGAAGAGACGAGAATAGAACAGGTCGATTGTTGTAAGTACCTAGGAGTGCAGATCAGTAGCGGTGGTAAACAGGAAAATGAAATTACGGAGCGGGTGAATAAAGCAATGAATGCATATTATAGAATAAATAGAGTAATAGTGGAGAACAAGGAAATCACAAGGAAAACAAAAATAAATGTATACAAGACCATAATAAGACCGATTTTAACATTCGGATGTGAAACGTGGAAAATGGAGCAAAAAGACATAAGTAGGGTACAAGCTGTGGAAATGAAAGTCTTGAGAAGAGTAAAAGGAGTAACAAAAAGAGCTAAAATAAGAAGCAGCGCAATAAGAGAAGAGTTGGAGATAGAACCAGTGGTGGAGTTCATCCACAGAAGGCAGTTGGGATGGTGGGGACATCTGGTAAGAATGAGTGAAGAGAGGCAAGTAAAGAGAGTCTGGCAGGCAAGGGAGGGAAGAAGAGCGAAACGGGGAAGACCAGAAATTACATGGGATGAGGCAATTGAAAAAGCAATAAGAGAAAGAGGAATGAGGCTGAATGACGCAAGAAGAATTGCTAGCAACAGGAAGGAGTGGGAGAGATGCATAGGAAGTGAGGAATAGGAGGATAACGAGAAGAGCTCAAGCCGACACCAGTTTATGGTAGAAGGCATATAGATATATATATATATAAAATAAAATTGACCCATAAAAAATATCGAAGGGTTTATTAAGTTTACTCATTATATTTCGATCCCACTTAAAATTTAAATTAAAAATTAAACTAAAAAACAATATTCCCATTTCTAATATAACATTACATATTACACTAAACTAATGACTCAACTGAATGCATTGATGTGAAACTAAATTTCGATTTTTTTTTCTAAATCTATCTATATCTAACATCTAAGTTATCTAACTAAACAGGGGCTAAACCTGAGCCACGCTGTACGTAGCGGTCCATTTTGTAACCAAAATTTTACTCCACGCTGCAGCGGTTCTCTTTTATTTTGATTTTCACAATTAAAACATTAGATGAAACATTTCTTTATAGAATCTCTTGACGTTGGACCCTTTTTGTATCGCTTGCTTTGGACCTCTTGAGTTGCCTTAACTAGCGGTACAAAATTTTATTTGTGTGGGATACATATTTTTGTACCGGTACAAGGAACGCAAAAAATTTTCAACGTATGGTTGGACCGCTACTCTCTACTTTATATTTTGAAATATTATGGGCCGTACCGGACCGCTACAAATTTTGAAAATACGAATCAGGTAAACGGTCGTAAATCTGTACCGATTCTTGGATCGGTCCGCAACCCTACGGCAAAGTGAGTCTAGTGACAATTCTCGAACTATTCGTTTCATGTTGTACTTCGTCTACAGTCCACGTGTATTCTCTCTTTAATTATTATTCACGGATTCATTCGTGTCAACTTATACCTATTTTCTATCGTTTTTTTTTTTCATGTTTTCATAATTATTATGAAATAATAATTATTTAAAGCCTTCTATTTTGTCGTGTAAGACAAAATTTTTTTCGAATTTTTGGTATCTCAATTTAACTACTTATAAGTTGACAACACCATCAACTTATTGGCGCCCAAGAAAATCCATTGTCTAAAGCCAATCATGAACATACATATAATATAATATAGATAGATAGATAAATAGATATATTTGTATATAGTTGATAAACTATGTTTGTCTGTGCAGCCGTTTCAGTACTATTGTACTGAATTTAGGTAATTATTAGAGTTTTTTTTACTTTTAGGTAATTGAAATAAATGGTTACAAACCCAGTGTAATAGAAAAAGCAAATTTTTAAAATATGTTTCGTTAATAAACGATTGAGAAATGATTTAGTGTTAATAAATAAATACATTGCTACACTGAATTACAGACTTTAAACATATTTAATAAATTTGACATTTGTTTGAATTCTTGCTTCTATTGTACTAGATGTCCTAAAGTCCTAAAAGACTAAGAATCTAGTCTAGTACCATGTAATGTACAAGTACACTGTACTAGGACATCTTAATGCACTATAGTTCGCATCTCTACTTTAAAAGTTCTCACGCGTATATTTAAAAATGTTTAAAAAGAGACAAAGGATAAATGAGACAGGAAATTAGACTTTCTCTTCCTGTCATACAACAGTTGCAACTTGATGTTATGATCCAAATGCCCTCCCTTCATATATGTTTATGTATGTAACTCTTAACTTACAGTTTACTAGTCAATTAAAAAATAAACATTTTTTTGTTTATTCGTTTTTTAGCATTAGTACTTTAATTTATTTACAGCTGAAATACCTATAAAAATATACTTCACGTGAACGATTCTGTAGAAATTGAGCCGATAAACTTCAGCTGATGTTGAAGTTCATTTCTTATTCTGACAGTTTGTTTAATTATGTTCAATACTAAGGCAAATAAAAATAATTCAAATCAATTTTGTTCAAAAAATTGTGTTTTTAACAATAATAGCAACTTCTCCGTAATATATACAGTACTAGCGGAAGTACCCGACTTCGTCCGGGGTGATTTTTGGGGCTGAATACTATGAGTACTCGAACTTATTCTAAATTAGCACCGTGAAAATAGCCGTTAATGTAAATGTTTCAATTATATTTGACCATATGTAATATACCAAAGATTTTCGTCTATGAAGGACTGTACCTTCGTCTAATACTCTGTAACCTAAATAATGGGAGCATAGTGAAAGTACCCGGCTTCGTCTGGGTTGAGTTATAAATTGGAATTCTATATAAGGCAGAACTCACAACCAAACTATAATTACCAATAACCATAAGTGAAGTTTATAATTTTAACGTAAAATTAGAAAAAAATGGCAACGTCGCAATTGCGTATTCCGTTAAATCTTAATTTCTAATCTAATTACTACTAACCATACGTGAATTCCACAATTTTAATGTGAAATTAGAAAAATTGGAAATGTTCAAAGTCGCAAATTTTTATATCGTTAAATTAAATTCTTATTTAACTACCAATAACCATACATGAATTTACTAATTTAACGTAAAATAAAAATAAAAGGAAATTAGCAATGTCGCAACATTCATTTTCTTTAAATTATCGATCTTTGTAAGGCTAAACTTACGATCAAACCAAACAATTATAATTTTAAATCTTTTATAATACAGAACTCACCATCGAACAAAACAACCTGTTATAAGTTAGAATTTTGCCTAAGGCAGAACTTATAATCAAACCAAACTTACAGCTCCTAAATTCTGATTTATAACGGGTTTGGTTTGGTCGGTTCCTTTACTGTATCTGTATTTTGCTGTCGAATGCCAGCAGACAACTTATTCGCTCATGGCTGGTGAGCGATGTATGCAGTGTTGCTTGAACGTAGGACAGACAGACAAATAACGACATGCAACTCAAATATCTTAATAAGATTATTACATAAAACGTAAATAACTCGAGTTGTAAAACTGAATTAACCACTATCATTGGATCATCGATGAGATAGTTTTGGATGAAATTAAAAATAAAAATTGAGCTCGAAATGCCTCTTCAACAAAGCAAATTGGTATACGCTATAGGGTTTTAAGTTCATCCAAGCCTATCTCTTCGAGGATGTGGTGATAGTGGTTTATACAGTATTACATTATGCATAGCAAGTATTCAATATAACGATTAATCCTAAAATATACCAGGGGTAGCAAATATAATACATAGAGCAGCTTCCATATTCAATATGCCAAATTTGAGGAAAACTTACTCTTAATAATTCTTCTCTCTCCTTTCGCCTCTTTTCTATTATAACTTGCTCATCTTCCTCATCAATGTTGACATCAAATTCGAAATCTCCATCACTTTCACTTAAATCATCTTTACGTTTAGTTTGGCCCTCACTTAATGAATCCTATAAATTATATAATGATTGAGATCATTTACATTAATTTACCCAATTTATCAATAACATTATTCATAAATACACTTACTTTATATTTATCATGTTCCTTTGCTTTTTTATGTTTTTCACAATATCTTCGCTCTCGCTCTTTAGTTTTCTCTTTTCGATATTTCTCACGTTTCTTATCAAACTCGTATCGACCACAATCATCATGTACCCTAGAATTATGTCTGCTTTTATCACGTTGATAATAATAGTAACTTTTATGATGGTCACGTGTATCTCTGCTAATATCATGATTATTTCGATTACTGTTATGATTACTTGAATTAGTGCGAATAGGTTCTTGGGAGCCGTATACAATGCTGCGAGATACATTGTTATATCCTCTATCCTTTTCTCGTTCCTTTTTTTTTTCGTACAACTTATCTTTTCCTATGTATACGTCCCTATAAAGATTATTTTGGAAATATTATAAAATAAAATTTGATAATTTATTACCTATGGTTTTCCTTTATTTTTCTTACTGCTTTTTTATTATCAGGATTATTGTTTGATCGTTTTTTAGACACTTTTTGATTTTCGAGCTCATCATCTTCTGAATCGGATATTGAAATGATATCACCATCAGTAACTGATTTCGATTGCTTTGTACTAATTTCCTCATCGGGTAAATTGTGACAATCTCCTAAAGAATTTGCTAATTCAGCTTGAAGTAGTTCTTTTTGCCTCATTAATTCTTCTAAATCCATATCAGCTTCAATTACATTTGTATCAATGGCGTCAGAGTCAACGTCCTGTTCTGGAACATCCAGGCTGTCTTCATTTTCAGATGATATAACTTCCAATGAATGCGTATTAACCAAACCGCTTGAAACAAATTTAACTATCTCTTTTGTATTTGTACTTTTCAGTACACCTTCGATCACTTCTATATCATTTTCTTTTTCTACATTTTTGTCATTTACTTTTTCTTTTTGTGGTAGTGGTTCAGGTGTATATCTTTCTGATTCTTCTGATGTTAATTCTTTCTTCGATTCTTGTTTTTCTTTCTTATGTTTTTTATGTTTCTTGTGTTTCTCCGTTCCCTTTTCAATACTGTGCTTCTTATGTTTATGTTTCTTGTGCTTTTTCTTTAAAGGTTCACTTTCATTTTTTGTAATCTCAAATTTGTGCTTCTTTTCTTTTCTAAAAAAAGTTGTTCAATTATAAAAATATCAAGTATATATGGCAAAATTTACTTCTCCATCTTATATAAAGTATTTTTGGAAATATTTATGTATTGTTTGCTTCTCTTCTGTATCTCTAAAATACAATATTGAATTCTTTGATCACAAAACTATGATCATATTATATTATAATATAATTAAGCTCAAATGTCAAACTTCAAAAATCAGTTTAAGCAAGGTTGCCAACTCGGCGAGTCTATAATTCTCCGACTCTACATTTGTTTATGGTCTAATCTAATGACTAATGATTAGTCACTAATTACTAATCTAACCAATGTTACTAACAGGGTTGGGAACCGGTTCGATAACCGGTTCAAAAAACCGCTTTAAAAACACTTCGGATTATTGTTTATATGGGAGTCTTTGAACCTTACTATAAGCTATTCGTATTGAACCGTTTAATATTTTTCTTGCCGAAAAGACTCGATCAACGAAACGCAAACGGTCTGCAGTCTGCACCACTTTTAAAGGACGGAGAGTTGTATCGGTTTGACGTGAAGCAAATCACGTTTGCTTTTCGTTTCACTTTGGCTTGAAGTGCTTTCTCTTTCGGTTTACAAAAACGGTTTAAATTTCTATATGATTCGTCGAAAGTAAAGCATGGGAATAGTAAAATACAAATGTTTTCGGGCCGAAGCGCTTTTTCGAAGTGATGCAGCAAAAATGAAACGGAATTGCCGCAAAATATTTTATACAGAGTGATTCAAACTTTCGTCAGATTCCAAATTAGGAAACTTACCGCCGGTTACAGAAAAGCGAATTATCCCTGTTGCTAGAATGAAATATTTAATCTGTTATTTTTAATGTATTTCGTCTTTCGTCCATAACAACTATTATTATAATATTATCCATGGATTATTCATAATCCGTTTTTCAGAAACTTATTATTATTATAAACTTAAAATTATGTTAATTAGAATTTAGTAACTCCTAAGTACATAACCATATGTAAGTAATATAACATGTTAAACATACTGTTAAAACTGTAGAAACTTACAATTTAGTAATTGTACTTCTTCTAGTTTCTATTATTTTATATGTATATATTATTAATTATTTATTATAAATAAACTTCTGTTTCATTTATCCATTTTCCACTTCTCTATTAATTTTATTTTATTATATTATTAATTAATTTAATTTAATATTTTATAATAAAATAATAAACTTTTTATTTAAAACAAAACAAAACATACCTATTTTCTTTCGCGAACGAATTGAAAAATGATTTTGGAAATCATAATTCGTTAGTTTACATTTCGTTAACTGTCAAATGTAAAAACAAAAAAATATATTTTATAAAAAATATACATAAATTATAAATTAAATATAAAAAAAAACTCGAAACTGTCAAAAGAAAACAGCTTATATTGAGCTACTATATTGATAATATTTTGTTTTGATTGGAGCCACTCTGTACGCAGCGGTTCGGATAAAGCAAAATTTTGCTTCATTTTTGCTTTTTTTTTCGTGTTATTTTCATAAATTTTTCCCGTGAATGTTGGTTGAAGCGGTTCATTCAAGTCTACTTCGACTACCGTCGTTTCGCTGCGCACCTATTTACTTTCTAGCATCTGTATTGCTGCAGAAAACACTTCATAATTTTATTCAAGAGAGGTTTATATACCTGAAGCGCTTCGAAGTCTAGCAACATTTTTGCTGCAGCAAGTACGAACCGCTTTGACAATTTTAGAAAACGGTTCGGGTCAAAGCATTTCATTCGGCATGCAGTGAAATTGAGGTTTGGCACACGCCGAATTTTGTTAGCGGTTCTCGCATAATTCCCAACCCTGGTTACTAATGTCTACTAAACAGAATACTAATTACTAATGGCCGTATTCATAGTCTCACCATTAAGTGATTCTTAAGTATTACTTATTTAAATAATATTTCACTGTCACATACACTATATATTTGATAGTCGAATAATTGCATTTGCTTGAGTAAATGCTTAATAAAATTTGAATCGCATATGGCAACACTGAAAAATTTGGTTATTACATGACTTATCTTTCACTTTATATTATTATTTCATTAAACATTTCAAATTAACCGCTTATTTATTCAACACTATCTTTTTTTTAAAAAAGGCATTTCTTTAATGATTTTAATCAATAATCTATTATTGCAATTTTACAAAAAAAAAAATTTACAAATTTATTTGTTACATCATTTTTAATTAAAAAACGCTGGAAATCAAAAAACATAAACCCAAATACATTTAAACAAAAATACATTATTTGACTTAAATGATAAATATTTAAAAATAACTACTTCTTTTGTATTCGTTTATTTAATGTATTTCTACCGGTACACGGTACGTACTTCTAGCCGCAAAATATTCCGTTTCTGTGTTTATGTTGTGGTGCCTGCTGCCGTTAGTATTGGGTAATTATGCTGAGATCCAGTGGTAGAGAGTAAGTTTTTAAGTTCATATTTTTCTATTTACTTCGCTTCGCTTGATTGTCGCTTTTTTTACTGGACCCAGCTACCAGGGATGTTTATGTTTAGTTTATTATTTATCAAAGTTGTATTTTATTTTATTTTAATTTTATAACATGATGTTTGTCGTATTTCTTCTAGCTTTTCTTTCATTCTTTCCTGAATCCTAGACTATTTTCTTTACTGTCTAAAAAGCTGCTCTACAGGCTTTTCCCCCAACTTTCTCTTTGGAGTTGTGAGGCAGCTGCAAGGCATCCGAAATCAAAGGGTGGCGTTCGAGCAAGAAGTCGAATTATTCGAAGAAATGGTTGAACCGACAGATGGGCGTTACAATTAATTTATTAGTGCTAAGCATCGTATGTATATAAAACAGCCTTTGGATTAATGTTGAAACTCGGAGGTGTTAAAAAGTAATAAAAGAAAGACCTTTGCTCCAACTCATAAACTTATTTATTGTTTATAAAATAAAATGTAATCAAATAATAAAATATTCTATGGAGAAAAAATAACATAGACCAGACAATTCTGAAAATTAAGTTTCAATGAAAAGATTCTATAATTTTATCTCTGAATTAAAGAGATAAATTTTATTAATGAAAAACGGTATCTAACGTTACACATGTTGATGTGTAATTTAATATACAACATTCCCTCACATAAGAAAATTAATGTGTAATACAATCAGTTTGAACTACATTATCCCAGATGTAAAACAGATAGTACGTGAAAAAACATGCCTTTAACTAGGGTAAAATTCTACTATACGCTTAGTTATAATTTTTGTGAGGAAAATTCATGCAGTTCATGAAATTATGTAAGTTTTCCTCAATGAAAAATTCGTGCAACAATCAGTAAATGGTGTAGATCCTACCTTAAGTGTTTGTCTAACATAATTTTCGTCGTGGCGATAATGACGTCGTCGGGTGCTGATAGAGTCTCCAGTTACGGGGGAGGCGAGAACGTCGCACGCACGGTGGTCAGAATGATGGCACCAGTTGATTGTAGGAAGGAAGCTGATAAATGTAGCCACCTCGCGATGATGGATTTTCGATGAAGTTGAAGAACCAAATATATTCGCAAATTCGAATAATTGATAAGAAAACGTGTAGATAAGAATGTAAAACGTTTTTCATCGTTGGGTAATAATTAAAAGATGATAATTTACTGTAAAATTCTCGAAAAGTACAAAACTTTCAATATGGCGTCAACGTGAAATAGAACTCGAATAGAACAGAAAATTTTATGAAGGTGAATATTGATTACACAAACGGAGTAAATTGGCAATAATTCATCTAGACATGAATTACTGGAAAAATTGAGTTAATTAGAATAATTAACTATAAAAACTTATGGATTCGAAAGTTGAAAAAATAAAAATAAAAATGAACGCGACGTAAGATTTTAACTTTAGAAAAATTGATGTAGTAGTGGCTACCAGTGGATACTGGTCACTCCTTTTATCTGTTTTTTACATGGAACATGTTAGAATCTTCTAGAATGGCTTTTTCGCTGAAAACGCCGGAAGTAGGAAGAGCGATAATTAGCGATTTTAATTGATCGGAAGGTGCAAGAATTGTCAAAAACAATGTATTTGGAAAGACATTCAATTCATAAGGTTAATTGGTTGCATAACGCATAACTTCCATTAATGTTGAAAACGATACTTCGTTCTAGATGTGTTTAGACTAATATACTAAATATACAGAATAGTTTTCAATTACAAAATAATGTTAATCGAATAATTTAAAAACTACATTTTTGTTATCAACTAACTATTTACATGTATTATCATTGGCAAAATAAATAAATAATGTACAATTACATTACTAGAATTGCATATATCGATTTTGTTTTTATCGATCGGCGCTTCGAACGCAATTCCATCTACGGTGAGGCAGAGATAAATAATCTGAAAAGGGAGACAGATCTATCGCTGTCATTTATGGCGTTGAAATTAGATGCAATGAACATTGCATGTAACATGTAAAGATTATTAGTGATATTGTTAAATGTAAAACATTTAATGGTTTATTTTCGCTACAGATAAAACAGAATTACTATCCTACCCTTTGTCCATATCCTATCGAGTAAGTACCCCATTGAATTATACCCAATAACCCTTTTTTGAAGAATAGACCGCTAACTTATTAATGGTACGACACTTGGATTGTATTAATTATTATTCTTTTCCCAAAAGAAATTGAAGCATCTAGGTAAACTCGACCAGTGTGACTGATAATAATACAGAAATATGTATATATATATATATATCGTAAAGCCTGTCTACCATTTCTGGTGTAGGCTTGTTAGTCTTTATCTTTTTTCCTTTTTTCTTCTTTTTCTTTCTTTCTCTAGGCTTATACGGTTTTGCTTCGCGTCACTGCGTCGCAAAACTCTCCATTCTTTCCTGTTGTTTGCCATCCTAGATTAATCCTTAATGAAAGAAATAGTGTGTCTGATAAGATATGTATTTATTAAAACGTAAGTGGAAATTGTCCTTATCAGACTCGAATTACTTTCTAGCGAATTAATTAATTAAATAACTAATATTTACAATTTTTAGAAATAGATTAGGTGCATTTTTTACATTACTAATCTGATTTTTGTCGTTGGCGCAAACACGTATAATACCAATTAATTTGTAATTCTTATATTAAGCGTTTTTATAAATGATGTTATCCGATAGGCGCTATTCATTATTTCTTATTCTTATCCCTTATTCTTCTGTATAAACACAGCATCAAAATACCTCAAATCGCAATCAACGGCAGTTTTAAAGAAAAATTATATACTATTATATAGTATATATACTATATCACTCCCTTATTAGTATGATTTCTAAACAAATAACAGAAAAGTCAATTAGGAACAGTCAAAAGTCAGTTAGAAACTATTTGGAATATCGAAATTCAGTTAAAAGCCCCCTTTCAAATCTTTTAATCCCAAAGATATATTAAAATAATTAGACAATTAGTTAATAATTAATCCCTTGTACTAAAAATTAAAAGTATGCTAAACATCCCACGAGCGATGCAAATTGACTCATAGGTAATACATAAATAGACATGACTTAACAGTTATTGGCTTTCGGCTTAGTTCGTACTCTACACCACATCCTTTAAGCATAACAAAAAGGCGCAAGCGCAGGATATTCTTAAAAATCGTAAAAACATGCTGGACGACTTAATAAACATGATTTCGAAATCGTTATGATGCTTCTGTTCTGTTAAATAATGCATTTATATTTTCAGTAAAACTTTGTGCTAAATTGGCGATTCTTTTTTTCGGTTCTACAAGATTCATAATCGATTATTGGAATAAATCGCAATCGAATACAAATATTGAATTTTTTTAAAAATTTAATCGATCTTTTCAAGAATCTATTAATAATCGACATCCCTACTAGGAATACGGCTCTTATTTAATCGTGTAATGAGACTAATGACCTGTATTAGTATAGTTATAGACAAGAATAGGGATACGGAAAATTTGCAAAATATCGATATTATCAAATGATATGTCGTAAGAAAATTAGCGATATAAGAAAAACATCGGAATGAAAATATCCATATTCTAAATATCGATAATCGGAAAAAATTATTGCAATTTATTATATTAATTTTCTTTCATTAAGTATATACATGTTTAATAATTAATACAACTTTCTATCTCAAATTTCAAAAAATATATGATTATCAGTTCTGAAGGAAAAACAGTTGTGACAATCAGTATTCTTGTATGTTAAGTCAACACTTGTGCGGCCATTAAACAATTAAAAATCATTTTTAAATGATATTATCATTTGTACACCATATAAGTTATTGAAATTAGTGAACATATTTAAATATTTGCCATAGGTACGATACAAACCCTGTATTTTTGTATCATTTTTTTTGTTTATTTCTGAATTGAATAAGCTGCCATCTATTCTGCCGAATTGCCTAAGTCATATCTCATAAAAAAATTTGAAATAGAAGTAATCTTTGAAAAGTGTGTAGTGTAGATCAGTGTAAAGTATTGATTAGTAAGTTAATTAAAATTAAAAAAAACATGTGTATGGGTCATTTGAGATTTAATGAAAAGATATATCGGAAATAATTATCGATATCAAAAGATATCAAGCAATAAAACATCGATTTTTATATCGATCCTCGAACGGAAAATATCGATATTTGTTAGAAATCGATATATCTTGTGCATCCCTAGACAAGAATTATAAAAACAATCAAATTATGGGTCAGGTATCCTAAGTTTATTAGTTTCAATTGATATAAAATATGTCCTTAACAACGTTTAAAAAAGCGATTTGTTACATAAATGGTTACTCTGATTGTCAGCAATCCGATCATTTATTGTCAGCCTTAATTACAATACGGAAGTCAGTAGATCGGCCTCCACTAAAAAATAATATTACTACTTTAAGAAAAACAGGTTGTTTAAAAGAAATTGCGAACATATTGAAGCAGGGGGCATGTAGTGAAAAATACGTTAATTTAATATTAAGTATTATTGGAAATTGTTTGTATGATCGAACTTATGCCAGACATGCGGTAAGTAGAAAATTTTTACATCCTTATTTAACTCACAACTGTTGTCTGTTGTGTAACGTCACAACGATATACCGGAAGCGAATTATTGTTTTTTCTTTGAAATTCGATTTTTACATTCGAGGGCTATTCGCAAAAATTTGCCGACTATCCATGGTAGGATTTCGATTCTTGGGTTAACAATTATATTTTAAATGATTATTAAATATTATACTGAAATTAGAATATAGGAAAAATATATAGGTAAACCAAATCAATCTTACACTTGTGACAAGTTTTCGTTGCTATGATTGCTCATACAATGTTGCCAGAATTATTTCTATATTGCAGGCAAATTTTAATACAAATTCTAATTTTTTCACTTATCAAATCAATAACCGAACGATTTTTAAATAAAAATATAAAAATTTTTATTCTGGCAACATTGCTTTTCTATACCAACTATTGCGAATTTAACATGGACGCAGTCTACTTATATCGGAAATTTGTTGGTTGATTATAAATACCTTATTAGAAAAAATAGCGTTGAATACTCGTGTAAATACCGGATTTTTTGGTGCTAAGTTAGCACTGGTAACTAATGAAACACTCACTGCTCCGCAGTTGTGTGTCAAACACGTTCGCACCAAAGATCAAGCGGCTTTTCACACTTGTATTTAAATACGTTCTTTTCTAATTCTATGCGGAAAGTGTACCTTTCGTCACGCGTTTGAATCGGTTTAAGAGCGGAAAAGTGGAAGTTTCACGTACGCAATCTAGTGACTTATAGTAATGTAATTTCGAAAGTTTGGTTTGGTTTGGTATATTAATTTTTTTTTATATTGGTTAGGCAATATAAATATTAATTTTACTAATCTTTTATGGATTTTCTATCCTTTTACTTCTTACTCAACAGTTTCGTGACTTACTATTATTATTTTATTAGCGAAACAGCTGCTGAGTAACAAATAAAGAAAGGAGAGAAAATCCAGTACTCAATGCTGTTAATTACACCTTTTAATTCTAAAATTTGATTAATCGTTACCATAATTTCGTCTTTTACCAATAAATTTAAAAGCACACTTTAAAAATAATGTTGTTGTTACTGCTGTCACACAATAGATTATCGATAAGATTGAATCGAGTCCCTGTATTGATGAAATAGATGAAATAAATATTGGGGCGAGGAATCTGTCTAAACTCTCCCACTCACTATCTTTAAACTCAGCATTTTTGCTTATAATTCGAATTTTGTATTTTGTTGAATTATTTGAAATGGTTGTAAACAAAACTGAGTCTGTAACTTTTTTCATCTTACTCCAATTAGAAGGCCAACTATCATTAGTTGAATTGAAACAAATATAAACTTGTTCTGCATTTTTAGGATGGATTATATATATTACATAAATAAAGGAAATTAAATCCAATCATGGTGATCTGATTTAGACTACTTGAATAAGATAATGTTGACGTACGGGTCGATGATCAACATATGGGACGGAAGGAGAAAGATACACACACATAGTGATGTACAGATAATTAGCACTCCCAAAGCACAAATTATTTATTAAGATACAATTACTGTTTTACATTAGGACCCAGAAAGTTGGGCAAAAGAATCAAGTGACACGCGACGCTTCATTAACACCCAGTAGGTTGGGTGAGAGAACCAAATTACACGCGACTGTCCGTTAAGACCCCGTAGGTTAAGGGAACTGCAACGCCATCGAGAGGTCGCGAAGCAGCTACGGAGTTTGGGAGTCACCTAATGTAAGTTGCTTATAAGATGTGATATTATGCGATATGACGTAATTGCTTATGTTTGTTGAACGGAAGGATTCAATCAATGGAACAATTATTAGGCTAATTAAATGGCTTACTTGTCGAATATGAACGACGGAGGGCCGTTGGTGTCACTGCGACAGAATGGCGTTAGAGGGGCGCGGTCACGTCGTCTTATAACGCACAATACAACTTAGAGCGCGCATCAAATCATCGAGGGTGACTTGAATCAAAGAATTAACTTGAGGTAACCACTAGAATACACAATTAAGTTATAAATGAGGGTTTATAAATTTAGAGAATAGAGAAATTTAGAAATGTTATTGACATTTCTGGATTAGAGTATAAAGCGGTCTTATCACGACGAAAGCAACTTGTACACTTCTCTTTTTTTCGAACCGGAATCGACGTTAAGGCGTTGGCCAGATAAATTGAACGGGGTTCCGGTACGAAACTGGCGGTTAAGTTAAGGCGTTTAAATTTTCGTACATATTAAGAAAACACGTAAAGTCGAATTCAGAATATTAATTACGTTAGCAGAGAAAAATAGACGTAGAGAATCAACAATGAAAATAATATACAAAGAAATTGTACAACTAAAGTCTTACATATGAATACTGAATATAACTTGAACAATGCATATAGTCAATCCATAGCCAGACGTTAACCTAGGCGAGTATCATGTGTGGCTGGAAGTCTCGAAGGGGCGTCTATCTGGTGGAAGAATCAAAAGCAATCGATATGCGCGATAGGGACACGCCGTGACCATAGATGTCTATCGGGAACACAGGCACGTAGCGAGTCTGCCTTAGAGAAGTTGTCCACACGACAGCTGAGAGTGCTGTAGAGATGTTGCGCTAAGGAAGTGAAGTAGAAGTTGCATGCGAGTCGAGTCCATACGCTCGAAGAAATAAGAGAATGGTCATAACAGGGTGAGAGGCAGAAAAGAAATAGAGAGAAAGGAAAGGGAGAAATTGCCGCGTATAGATAAGTAAAATTAAAGTTCGGCTTCTAAACTCACTTAATAGTACACCACTTACTTTCAGCAAAAACAAAAAAAATACTAGAGTAAAAGCCAGACAATTAATTTTTAAAATTAATTAGTTGTTGCTTAAAATTACCCCATTAGAAAAGATAGCGTTGAATACCCTTGTGAAAAGCCTATTTTTTGTGCTCCTTAATAAAACACTTTCACATCAGAAAACAAGCGGGTTTTCACACTTGTATTCAAAATTCAAATATACTATTCACCGACTGTTCATAAATTAAATAATACTGCCCTGATACAGTCAAATAAATTGACAAATTTTTGGACCTTCAAAATTTCAATTTCAAAATTTTTTTTGATACATTTGACTGATACTTGCCAATGGTACCACTAAACCGGTAAACTGTAAACTGTAATTTAGAATTAGAATTAAATTGCTCGATTTGTAGAGTAATATACATGTTGTATTTATAATTTAAAAAAAACTAATAAAACCTTATATATTAAGTATAAATATTCAGGTTGTCCGCATGAAAAAATATCTAAAGTTAATAATAAGTGTTGATGGTATTAGACCATCAACCTAATGACTGACTGAAGTTCTAATCACAAGCAGAGTTTTATTCTAATATCTTTATACCTAGCGACACCTAAAATTTCTAATTTATTAAATTATTACATTTAGGTATACGTTTATCCTCAAAGATAAGTATTTTTGACACGCCATGTTTTTCAAAATATCACCGTTTCTTATAATATTAATAGTGGTGTTCCCTCTCAAAATAATATTAATATTTTTTAAGTAAATTTTATGTAAAAGGATAACTATATATAACGGATAATCTACAACGAAAAACATAAAATGTACTTATGCGTCCTACTTACTGTGAGTAATATTATGCAGTATTTTGTATATTAAGTAATAATTAGTCAAATGCATTTATAATTCTAAACTTACTTCAATGTCTTTTGGTAACACGTGCATTGTTATAGTTTGGCTGGTGTTCTACCATAGCGTCTACAGTGGAGCGAAACTATGCCCGCGGAACTGTCAAATACGGGAAGTAAGCACCCTATTGAACTGACCAGCGTTTACTTGTTAGTTGTCAAATTACCTACGGTTTTTGTATGGAGGACTATAACAAAGGGTGGAATCGACCTAACAAAAGTCGAAATATTCACGGTTCAAAAATTTTAAAGTTTTTTTCCATCAGGTGAATTCGAGTTCCTAGAGCGACTCGTCGGGTCATTGACGTGACGGGGGTCTTTGGTTTCGTTTCATTAGTTTTCATTTTATTAATTTTTGTTTAATTAGTTAATCAATTTAATTAAAATTTCAAAATAAATTTTATATAATAAATTAATGATTATTTATTAATATCTATTTCAAATCCATATTTTTACTTTCACTTATTTTTATTATACATTTTTACCAAACGTTATAGTACGCCACTGATCAGAAAATTGATAATATGAGGAAAACCAAGTCCGCCCATTTTTTAAAGAAAAATTGCTGTATTATATGAAATATTCATTATTACAATCCGAATATAGTGTCACTCTGCTGCACTAAAATCCTTAAAAATGAAAAAACTGCGAAAGAGCAATGTTAAAGATGCTATCTCAGCGTCTCTTAATGACAGTCTTTTTTTCTCGTTCCCACTCGTTATAGTTTTTCATAGGTTTGCTTTGCAATTAGCATAAATAGCGGCAAATTTGAAAATTAATCTCAATTTGAATCACTTTTTTTTGCGGAAGCCTGCTAATGTAAAGATATAATAATATAAAGAAATCAATAATTGGAACTTTGGTATCTCGTTTAAGAGGACCTTTGGACAATTTCAATTTTAAATTCTAGATATCCCACGATAAAATTTTACTAGTTGCATATACGACGTTGCAAAAATATCCTGATAATGATAGTATACGAGGGAGAATATTTAGAATAATTGGAAATATTTGTCAACACAGAGATAATTGGGAAGTTTTAGTTATAGATCGCAAACCTATGATAGTTCTCCATATTGTTGAAACAGTGCAAAAAGCTTCTGATGGTGATACTAATGATAAAGCATCTGTTTCTCTCGATACTTTAATAGTAGCATTGAGAGCATTAAGGTATTGAGTATTTTCCTTAAATATGCTAAAATACATGTACACAATTTGGTATTATTAACCATTCTTTTGATGCTTGCCATCATAATTAATTTAATGGACTTATATAGCTATGTTATAACTAAGTATAACTTCGGCCTTGTTTGACCTAGGCCCAAATATCTAGGGCCCACCCTAAGACATTGAAACATATGCCAATGATATTCATACCCAAGCCGGGTCACAGCACTCATGCCGTGGTGAAGGGTTTAGACCTATTATCTATCTTCCTTTTTATTGAAGAGAATGGAGAAACTAGTCGATGTGTAGGTATTGGCCACGAACGGCTCTAGTGGGTGACCTTGCATTCCAACGCACACCATATAGAAAACTATGGAGGAGTTCATAGATATCGAGGAGACATTTAATAATACTTCGTTCCAATCCATATGTAGAAGTGAAGAGACTATTATCAGGCGGATTTTTGAAATGCTCTCAAGTAGAAGATCCCCATATCGCAGGATGAAGCCGTTGTTGGTCCGCTTTTTGAACTATCATAAGGGACTATCACTCTCTTACGGTGCCTAGTGATTGATATCATAACTGGGAACTTCAGTTCAGTAATTATAAAAGAGGCTTTAAGAGTGGCGGAGTGGTGGTGCTTCGAAGAGGGACTCTCGGTTAGTTTTTGTAAGACTTCCATGGTTGCATTTACTAAACGACGGAGATAAGTCATTTCTGGAATCGTTGTTTTTGGAGATTTGCTGGAGCTTTCAAAGACGCTCAAGTATCGATCTTATCACGTGAGCTGAAGTCGTGGCTGGAGGTAACGCACAATTCTTTTGTTATCAAAAGACATCTGTTATTATCGTAATTACTCTACAAGCAATTTCTATAAAAAGTAATGTATACCAGTTTAAATATCCTAAAAAGAATAAAAAAGAAACTGTCACGGAGTTCTAACCCAATGCCGATAGTCATCATTCTAGGACACTCGGAATTCCCGTTGGTCACCATGAGGGCTTAGAGCAGCAATTAAAAAAAAAGCAGGCATCAGATTAATCTGATAAATGCCGGGTTAAGAATGGTCTCGGAACTACTATTTTTCCACCCTGTATAGACTTAGATACTGCTGTCTAGTTTTGGATTATACATGACCCGAAGAAAACTGACTACCAGTATAGTATTTTATAGCTTAAGAGCTGTTTTCATTTAATTGAATTCTTGTATAATAGTTGAATAATTTTGTATGTATTGTATGTAATTTGGTTGGTAGTAACTTCTATTGTCTGTGCATGATAAATAAATTTCTTTAGGTTAGAATTTTATAATTATTTATAAGCTAAATAAAATGCCTACGTCACATATACTACATCAGTACACAAAAAATAGTGAAACTAGAATTTGATTAGCTCAAATATTTTAGGCAATTAGTAAATAGCCGTACAATAGCTGTATTAATAAGGCAGTTCAAAGTTCTAAAAGTAATTGGATCATTATTTATAAAAATTAATAATGAATGGCAAGAAACTGGAAATAATGTAAATTTATTATTGGAACTAATTCGAGCAATTCGAGAATATTCGAATTATAATTATTATCGTTCAATAGTGCAGGTGAATTTAGGCTGTTTAATTAGGCATTAAATTTAAATTTAATAGCGTTTAAATTATATTAAGTTCTAAAGCTTGTTACTGTAGTTTTGAAACTGATTTCTTTCCAATCCTATTTTCTAGATGCGTGACACAAATAGAGGTGATTCACTCATTCACTTAACAAAGGTGTTAATGCTATCACCAAAGAATGTAGTAAAAATCCTTATAAATTTCCTTCGCACATGCCATCGAAAATCGGAAATACCTTCTATGGAAGTTTGTATGAAATTTGTTGAAATACTAGAAGTACGTTCAATTCTAAAAGGTATGCTTCTTCATATGCATTTATTTGTGCTTGAATTTCCTGAATTAACTTTAAATTACGAATGTTTTTAGATTTTTCTAATACGTATTATGAGTATTTGCGTTGTTTGTGTTTGTTATTGCAACATTCCAATGGGGAAACTTGTTTTAAGGCTGTACCATTATTAATTAATGTTTTAAAAGAATTTAAAGAACCGAACAATCGTTCAGTACGTGTTCAGCCTAACGAATTGTTCAAAATAACAAAATAAAGATATATTTTTCTAGATAGAATATTGTACATTACTAATAAATACTATAATCCATTTTCAACGAACTCAACAAACTGTCTCAACTGGTGTAGCAAATGATGTTATTCCAGTATTAATGGATAAATTAATTTGGGTAGTTGGAGAACCGGACAATGTGCTAAATTTCGATAAACACACATTTGAAATAAAAAAAGATTATAAAATTAATGATTCGAATGCTACACGGTTAAATAATAGCCTGGATGTAAGTTTGAGTAAGGCTGAAATTATTCAGTGTCGTAAACTTAATGTATAAGCATAGTCACAATTTTAGTACGTAAATTTTGATATATATATATATATATATATATATGTATATACTTATAAACATTGTTTCTTAAGTATGATGGGTGGTCTAGCATTTTCTCTCAAAGGAAGCTTCCTTTGTAAATGTTTGACTGAGTGAAATAAAACCCCAAAATCTAGCTTTAATTTTATTGTCTTTTCTTTACTTATATTGTCTATAATATGTTTCGCCCTTAGGGCAACTTCAGATACACTTTAAATTTTTATATTGTTATTATTAACTGTGTAGTATTTTGGTTTTTCTTCTATGTTTTATGTTTTTCGTATTATTTGAATTAATCTTGTTCAACATTTTTATAAATTTATAATTTATAAATTTTTAAATTTGTATTATTGTAAATAATACGTAAAACATAAAACTTTGAACAAAAACCAAAATACCACACAGTTAATAATAACAATATAAAAATTTAAAGTCTGATGATGCCCTAAGGGCGAAACGTGTTATAGACAATATAAGTAAAGAAAAGACTATAAAATTGGAGCTAGATTTTGGGGTTTTATTTTATTTAGTCAAATATTGCTTCTTATCGTAGTGGTTACCCAATTTCTTAATTACTATTACTTAATACATAAACATAATTTTAAAAGTTTCCAACTTTCAACTTTTACGTATGAAGCAATAAGGATTAAAAAAGAGTTTACGCTTTAACCACAGTATTTTCGATCAGCTGAGATGGAACGTAACGTTAACCAAACTATTCTGGCACTATTTTTGATGATAATTTTTGGGCATATTTAAATCGTTTATTTATGATTTTATTATTATTTATTAGTTACTATTAGTTTTTTTTAGTATAATTGATCGATCTTTGGATTCTTCTCATCAATTTCATTTCAATGTCAATTCTTTCAAATTCTGGTTACGAATTAAGAAAGAAGAAATTGTATAACCTTGTTTTTAATTTTTTGTGATTATAGTTATGTTTACCAATTAAAAATTAAGTTTACAAAGCTCTAAAAATCTTATAAATTCTCAATTAAATCGAATCATTATTTAATGATACATTAAATAACAACAATTTACTTACAAATTAACTTTCATATTGTGCATCTTAATGATAAAATTCTTTTTTTTTCAGTTCAAAAGAAGTTTAGGAAGCAGTGATGATGAAATGGACAGTTCTGTATCCTCAGATTCATCTGAGTATCAAAATTCAATTACTGGCTCAAGTTCAGTTAGTTCAAGTGATACACCAAATAGTTTTACTTCATTAGTAAATGGTAACTTTTAGCTATTTATTTGATAGTATAAAATTACAATTCCGCGTTTATCTGTTATAGAATCAGATTCAGAAAATTATTCGCCAGTTTGTAGTGAAGTTGAAAATATTGATCATTTCGAAAATGAGAAAAAAGTAGAGAACTGTGACAGCACTTTTTTAGATCAAAGTAAAACTGGAAAAGGAATTGGTAAGTTTATACATTATACATACTTTTTATGAAGTAAATTTTTTTTTTTTGAGAATGTAATCGCCAAAAGTGCTTGGAGAAATGTTTGCAAAAAAGCATTATGAATTTGTTCATGGTTTACATGGATCATGTACCAGCATTTCCACATTTTGGTAGTATTGATTTTATTTCGCAATTAATTAAATGTCAAATGTCAGATTCCGCCAGTGCATATATAATTTTAATCAAAGTTTTAAAGTACAAGATTTTCTCTACTGTTTGTTTTATGAATATTTGAAGTTATTTCGTTATAGACAACCAAGTTACCTATTCCAATTTCTTGAGCCAGAATTTATTGAAAAATTGTATACAACATTTTGGGAAGGACCACCAATTAATCATTCATCCTGTATTCAATGCGGTCTTATTTCTAAAGTTGTAGCAGTTATTTTAATACAGATAAAAGAATTGGCCGAATCAAATGTTGGAGTAGGTGATGTAGCTTATAAGTTAATGAAAGGAGATAGTGAAACTAAAGAGAAATTATTGCTGGCCCTGCCACTTGTACTCAGGTGATTGTTTATTTATCATTAGTTAATTTAATTTTTAATTTCATGCCAATAGCTGGGGAGATATATGAACAACATTCACAATTTAGCACAGCTAAATTGAAGCACAGGAGTCGAAAGAAATCGACGATCAATTTGGTTGTTGGAGAATGGAAATAAATTTGTATAATTTATGTAGTAGTTTTTTGTGATTGTAGAAAAAACGTAATATGCATTTGGGGCAAAAAGTGGCTTTAATGCTCGCAAGTATATCACTTATATGTGTGATAATCACTTGTTGCCCTTAATACATAATTAACTATTATATGATGTTCAGCAAAATCACGTTCAAAAATGGATTGTTATTATTTTAGTACATTCAAGTACGTAATGCGTGTGTAAAGAAAGGCGTACATTTTATATGTACGCACGCTAGTCAAAAATACTGGTTTGTTGTTCAGCTTATTTTCTCAGTCTAATTTAACTATACTAGTCCTTCTGAAATTGAAGGGGTGAACTTTTAAATGCTCCGACGAAAAAAGTTATAAATTAGTTTAATAAGCGAAAATTTTTTAAATTTTAATTCCCGAGGGAGTTTGTGGCAACCCGATTTGCAACAAATAAACTGGCATTTATTTGTTTTCTCTTCATTTTAATATAAATAATGTATTAATAATTATAAGTTAACTTTATGTTGCATTCGGACTTCTACCCTCTTGCGCTGTACCAGCTGGAACTTTTTTCAAGCTGCTCGTTAAGAAGGTGAACTAGCGCGGAGCAATATCACTCGGAAGCGGTTTTGAACTGCCCTGGTATAGGATGGTTTGCAGCCATTTTTATTATATGTTTCTTGTCCGTTGACATTGTCGTAATGCAATTGACATAAATACCATTAGAAAATCATATAACAATATTATAACCTTTATTACATACAGTACAGAAACTTTATTTGACACTTGACAATCAATTTCGGCAAGATCGTATGTAGCACCGCTCAAAAGTTTCAGTGCCAATAACCAGAGCGACGATCGAGCAATTCGAGATATCCGAACGGAAATTATGACCTGCCAGCGGATAGTGCAGTAGCCCGAACGCATGAAATTTCTAGCTCCAGCACGGTGCAGGATAAGCGAACGTAACAAATTGCCCTGCCTCGTGAAAGCCCGAGCTGAGTTCGCCACAATGCTGTAGTCCGAATGCATTGTAATAATTTATTTTATTTACTTTAAACGGTCTCATTGATTTGGCAATTTTAAAATGTTTAACTACTTTCCTAAAGCTAATTCGCATGTCATCGTTTTTGGTTTCAGAGATCGCAAAATACTCCGTAAATTTCTAATTCATTGCAACTGTTTTTCAATATTCTTCAAATTACTTCGAAAAATGGATAATCGAAAATGTATAACAATCCTGTCTGCATTAGTATTAATTGTTTTAAGCGATACCAAAGTGTACCGACCTACAGGGCAATTATTGAAAATCGAATACTCTAAATGCTTAACAACCAGAGACAGCAACACCATTGTAAATTTTATTATGGATGATGGAAGTGTTGTTTCATGTATTAGGAATTTTTTAATTGAAAAGTCTGAATATTTTAAAAGTTTGTTAAATGGGCATTTCAAAGAGACTGAACAAAATAATATTAATTTACCCAATGTAAACTCATCAACATTCAAGTGCCTTTTATTTTTACTGGCACATGCTACAGATAAGTCCTATCAATTTGACGATACAGAATTGGAATTACTGTTAGATGCAATTTTATTATGCGATCGTTTTTTATTATTTGATTTAAGTACTTTATTAACCCGAGCAATCCAATGTAAAATATCTGTACAAACAGTCGCCATTATTTATAGATGGAGTGTTAAATCACATACAAATATACTTCGGTACGAATGCATCGAATTTATATTTTCGTTGTGTATTAAGGCAAAAGATAAATTGAATATATTTAGAAAAATATTCGAATTTTCTTGTAAGGAACAAATATTAGATGATGTTGAAAATCATGTAGGACAAATAATGGGATTTTATAAATGATGTGATCCATGATATTTCGGTCTATTAGTGATACATTGTCTTCCTTGATTCAGAGAATACGACATAGTTTTATTTATTGCTGATGTTTCTTGCATTTGGATAGTTATTGCAGCATGCAATATATTCTAAGAGTGACGGAACATCGTTCTTTGAGTGATAAGCACACTAATATCTAAACCATTTGGAAACGGGATAGCTTACAGTTTGGTATTTCAAAACCACTGGTCTCAGAACTGCCCTTTAAGTAAGTGCTAATTGCAACGTTAACTAAAGTTATAGGGTTAGGATTACCTAATTATTTGTTAATGGCATAGAACTTTGGGTATGATTCTAAGATCAATAGAAGTTAGTTTATTATAAGACTTAAGCATAATGACGCTCATTTAAGCCGTTCCATTGCTTTGTTGTATTTTATTTTTGCTTATTTATTTATTTTCTTGTATTTTTAAATTTGATTTTATATGTTCACAAACGCACAAGTTAAGAGTAGCTGTCGATTTATTTTTACTTTGAATAAATGTCACAACATCAATTTCATGTTTCATATCAACGTTTTCCTCCTTTTTCACAATAATTAAGCCATCACACCTGGAATGTCAGAAATTTTTTCGTATAATTTTCAATATAATTTCTTCATAATATTGGTTTAAAACCAATACGAAGAAAATTTTCAGTTTTAAATTTAAAGTCGATTTCAAGACACAAGTATATGTAGAAAAAAAAATCACCGATTATTCGAAATAAAGTAATACGGAAAACTTAAAATAAATATTGTTGCAGACTAGCTTTAGATCATGCCTCATGAAATTAGAATGTATGGTAAATATATTTTATGTACATAGAAGCATCTGAGGATTGGTACACAAAAAACAAAAGGATAATAAATAATTATTTTGCATAGTATTTATTACATAATATATTCCGAAGGAGCCAAAAATTTCAGAAACACTCCTTTCAAAAAATTTTCTCTATACCATACAAGAAGTTCTTGTTTGTATTAGATAATTATTTCTAATATTAAGTTAGTTAAATTTGTTAATTTTTGTATTATGTTAATTAATGGTTATCGAATGGAAAATAAATATTATTTTGTAAGTTTATTTACTTTTATTATGTTATTTAAGCATTAATTCTTTAAGGCTTACTTGTACATTTATTTTATAGTTAAAAATAATTTTTGCTACTACACAACATAAATTGATTTAAAGAAAGAAAAAATTCAAAGTTGTCATCTTCCCCGCAATAAATTCCTCAGATCATTTTCTAGCCTACAGATAGCGTTCGACATCACTGCAAAAAAAGACGTTGACGTTTGCATTCATTTAATATATTGTCAACTAGTCTATAAACCCGACTTCGTCAGGGTGACGTCCCGGACTGAATACTTTACTATATTTTAGTAAATACACTATATAGACTAAATATTATATAACTATGGAAGTAATATAGGTACTAAGATACTATATTTAGATACTGAAATCAGAAAATTGGCAATGTCTCAAAATTTCTTTTCAAATTAATAATGTTTTATCTACTATTAGGGTGCATAGTCATTATTTAGCTGACCCTAAGCTGTCATAGTGACAGATAACGCCAGCGCGTGCACCCAAAAATAAGCGATTTTCAACCCTAACTTCATAAAAATTTGACCTGCTGCTGATGCAGAGTTCCGTATCAGAAAATTCTTAAGTATAGTTTTCCATCAGCGTTTTTTTTTATATAAACGTCAAAAAAAATTTCTGGGTGTATGTGTTGCGACTAGTAGTTCATGGTTCTTCCATTTTTTTTTCTGGGACTTTTAATTCATGATAATTCATGCAATTTTTTACAGAGTGAAAGGACTGATCTATGGAAAAAAAGCACTTGACAAAGTTGTCGAATGACTTAAATTAATAGAAGAAGCATTTTTATGCTTCTAAAAACAAATTTCATTCCTGTTCAGAGCAGAATTCTATTTATTATAACTTATTTATTGGCAAACTATACACACTAGAATTATATGCTCTTTGTTCTCATTGATTGTACCATAATAATTTGTAAATGTATTAATTTTAATTTAATTTATATATTACTCAATAAATTCTCAACATGCTCAATTTATCATTTTATTTCTTTATAAAACATATTGATTTTATGGAAAATTATAAGGTATTTTGCTTTTTTTGCATTTTGTATGCTTGTTGAGTCAAAAACAAATATACAATTATCCAAAAGATAAATTATTGATGGATTATAAAGAACACTTGGTAAGTATTTTCTAAATACATATGATGAATTGGTTAAAGAAGGGATTTGAAGCAATTTATTTCACAGTAGGAACTATACTAGTACTATATTTCTATTTAAATTACATAATACTCGTTTAATAGATGTACAATTTGTTAGTTTATTCTATTATTATATTAGTAAATATCTTAATGATATAAAGCCGTGGATAAACTTAAAAAAAGCTGATTTTCCTAAAAAACTACACATTAAAATTTTCTAATACGGAGGTCTGCATCAGCAGGTGGACAAATTTTTATGACATTAAAGTTGCAAGTCGCTTAATTTTTGGCGCGGCGCGCTTGATTTATCTGTCATGTTGACATCTGACATGTTAGGATCACCTAAAGGGGTATGCACCTTTAACCATACGTCAATTTCACAATTTTAACGTATATTAGAAAAAATTGAAAATTGGCAATGTTGCAAAATTTATTTACTTTCAATTCATAATTTTTTTATCTTAATTTATTAAGATAATATTTTATCTTAATTGCCACTAAACATGAGCGAATTTTACACTTTTAACGTGTAATAAAAATAATGAAAAATTGGCAACGTCGCAAAATTTCTGTTCTTAATTAATTTTTATATTTAAAATAATCCATAGAATTCCAGAGCAACCATATAAGTATTATATAATTTACCAAACTTTCAAAATTATTCTTTGAATTTTTTCAGGATTCGGTCAGGTTTTCTTTTAAATAAAACTCTTTTTATTGCTCGATATTTCAACTGTCCTTACAATCTCCCTCAAGAGACTAAAAAAACTCATTTATTAGCATTTAAATCAAAAATCATACCCTAAAAATAATAAACTCAAAAAATAATCTTAAAAAGTCAAAATTAAAAACACGAAGGAATTTTCATGTTTCTTAAAAAACTTACATAAGTGAGCTAAACAATTTTTTCCTCGTACATTGATGAATACTAATATGATAGAATAGGAGAATTATCTTCTATTCATGATACACAACCTAAATTACAATCAAAACAACTTCATTAACAATTATTATTCTTAAAATTTACGTTCACATCACAACAGTCTAAAAGCACTGGTATTGCCTACCTACATATTGATAGTTGTTTTCTCTTTCTCTGCTACTATTTATTTCAATTTAGTAAATGCACTTTTATTATATCCTATGTATCTAAGTTCTTACGTCCCATATATACGTATCATTACTAATTAGTCTGTAATAGTCCATTGTAAATTACACTGAGATATTTAGTGTCTGTTTTGAAATTAATTGCATGTTTTTCTTTACTTTTGGAAACAATTCAGACAAACTATTAAAAAGCTGGCTGAAATATAACCACAAATTACCCAAAAACTTGAACAGAAGGATATTCTTGCTTAGATGCAGAGACTAAGGTATCGTTCCCAAACATATTGATGATGCTAGTAAAAATCATAAGATGTTATTAAACAATGCAACTGATATTGCCACGATAAAACAGATAAATACAACCATAAAATATATCCAACGAAAAATGTTAAATTTTGAAATAAAGTGACATGCAATAATATTAAAAATATTAGCAATAATATTAAAAATATTAATCAACAAATAGCAAATATAAGCAACAAACTATCTACACAAAAAATAATACCCGAAAACATTTTAACAGAATACAAGAACAGGTTAAACAAAAAATTCAACAATCTACATAACAAAATACAAGGTAATAATATAAAAAAGTTTGACAAATTAAAAGAAAAAACAATTTTTTCCATTTACGGATGGTTCGTAAATCATTCCAAGTATCAAATTCCAGAGTATGCAACTCAATTGTTGGCACTAGGTCCCAAATGTATTGTTAAGCAAAACAACCGGACTCTGATACTGA
Organism: Platypus cylindrus; assembly: GCA_949748235.1. Taxonomy (NCBI): domain Eukaryota; kingdom Metazoa; phylum Arthropoda; class Insecta; order Coleoptera; family Curculionidae; genus Platypus; species Platypus cylindrus. The sequence goes on along the minus strand of OX456488.1, from coordinate 44,783,012 downwards.
TACAACTCTTATAATACTATTAGTGAAATTGAAAACATAGCTGATTTCATCCTAGAGGAAAAAAAGATGAGTATAGATCAAAAGCTGTGAATATACTTACTAACTACATACAGCCAAATAGTTTCCAAAAAGCGTCTGAGATCCAAATTAATTATGAAAAAACACGAAAATACCTCAAAAACAATCCAGATATTTATATCATGAGAGCTGACAAAGGGAATAGTACAGTCAATATCACTGTAACACAGTGATATTGATTGTATCACAATCAATAAACAAGACTACATTAAAAAAATGAAATTAATGTTACTAGATCCAAATACATATGAAAAAATTGATAAAGATTCTACCAGTATAACTCAGACCAAATACAATCAACTGATCAAAAAAATGGCTAATGATGGGGAGTTGGATCAGTTAGAGGCAAAGAAGTTAAAAATCTACAACTCTAATGGTGCTAAATTATACGGCCTGCCAAAAATTGATAAGACAGGTATTCCATTTCGCCCAATAGTGAGCTCGATTGGTTCCACTACATATGATTTATGGAAATTAATTGTTAATATTTTGAAAACATCATGGAATGACAAATCAGGTTATAATGTTAAAGATACGTTCCAATTTGTAGACAAAATAAGGAAGATTACGTTACCAGTAGGGTATACATTGGTGTCGCTAGATGTTGTCTCTCTATTTACAAATATACCATTAAAAACAGTGTTAGAGTTGATCAAGGATAGATGGGACGACATTTGGGAATATACTAAATTTCAACTACATACAATAATGAAGGCAAGTCAATTTATTTTTCAGAACAATTTTTTCAGTTTCAACAACGAATATTACAAACAAATCAATGGCTCACCGATGGGTTCTCCCCTTAACCCAATACTGGCCACCATCGTGATGGATACATTGCTGGATGAGGTCACACTTAAATTAGATTTCAATTTTCCATTTATATACAAGGATGTAGACGACCTGATAACAGCGGTTCCATTTGATGGGATACCAGCAACTGTTGATACGTTTAACAGCTATAATCAGCATTTACAATTTCCGGTGGAGGAGGAGAACAATGGAGATTCCCTTTTCTGGATGCATGGGTGATTAGAGATAAACAAAAAGTTATATTAGACTGGTACCAAAAACCAACGTCATCAAGTCGGTACATTAATAATCTCTCCGGTCACCCTAGAAATCAGAAAATTAACACCATATTAGCAATGAAAAATAGAATTTTACTAATTCTATTTTATTCTAAATAAAAATCTAAGGAAATTATACGATCAATTAAAGAACAATAATTATCCAGGTCCATTACTAAAATATAACAATTTTAACATACATTGTTTACAAAACCAAAGGACAAAACACCGATGGAAAAAAGAAGCAAGGTAATATATAAAATACCGTGCAACACATGTAATGCATGCTATATTGGACAGACGGGACAATAGGTGAAAACTAGAATATCCAAACACATAAGAACAAGAACAAAACGTTGTGCGACACTAGAACACCATTTAAAAACTAGTCACAATTTTGATTATGATAACGTGAAGATTTTACAGACAGTAAATAATTACAAAAAAAGACTAATGATGGAGCCAATACTAATTAAAAAAGAAAAACATGCAATTAATTTCAAAACAGACACTGAACACAGTGTAATTTACAATGGACTGTTACAGACTAGTTAGTAATAATACGTATACATGGGACGTAAGAACTTAGATACATAGGATATTGTTGATGATCGGAATTACAAAATGGATTCTCGTGAGCGCCAATCCGTTGATTGAATTGTCAACTTATAAGACAGTTAAATTGAAACACCAAAAAATTCAAAGAAAAATTGGTTTATTATTTACACGACAAAATAATGGCTTAGAACGCGTAGTAGTATTACGACACAAGAGAGAAATGATAAAAAATAGGTATAAGTTTCAACAAATTAAATCATGAATATATATTAAAGAGAGAATGCACGTGGACTGTAGACAAAGTGCGACAGAAGAACGAACTGTTCGAGAATTGTCACTAGACTTAGGTCCTTCGACCCGGTCCTTGGAAACTTCAGGTTGTGTCAGAAAACTGTCAAATCTAAAGTCATGCCGACAAAAAAGCAGAATTGTTCTGTCGTACTCTGTGAGAGAATGACAGTGCATGTGAATTCTGGAAGTGCGGGAGCATCGACGCATCCATCGACTTGAATACAGTTTAGATGTGGTTGCATTTTTGGTCGATGCATCGACCATACTCGCCCCCGTCGACAAGCAGTTCGACTAAATTCTAGTTTAGACCTACAGATTTTAGGATAAATAAAAAATATATTGGTTGAAATCTTGTCACAACTATTCCTACGATGTTTGATTCTACTATGCACTAGCGGTATTACCGATTAACCAATTTTCCGCGCTCACATCAGTTTTCAATGGCATGTTTTGGTTTTGATTTATGAGATCGTGCTGAGCTGTGTTATGAAGGGGTGGATTATTGATGAAAGACGTATGCGCATCAATCGGGAAGGGAACAGGTATATAGTGGTACTAGATTATGTACAGCTTCACGACCAGTGGCGGTTTTGGTCTGAACATCTGCGACCCGAGTGATTTTGTCCCTGCCTGAGAACAGTTTGGTTACGCGTGCCATAAGCCAAAGCTGAGGAGGGTCGGACTTCCGTTTACTTACTTCGGCCGCTCTTGGGTACGTTGAACCATCTCGTTCAACGAGTTCGAATAATGTGCAAAGTGCCAAAAAAGGCGTTCAACTTTCACCATGTGTTACAGTAGTCAAACTAAAAATTGTGACGCGCCTTGGGCGCTTGACTTCCACAGAATGAGCTGAAATGGTTGATCGGCGTCATGTAATTGTATTTGCCGGTACATTTTTTCGATATCTGCCGTTATGACATATTTATACTGGCGGAAGCGGGTGATAATTTGTAGTAGGTCAGATTGTAATCGGGGACCGGTGTGTACAATGTCGTTTAAAGAATGCCCACTTGATGTACGAGCCGAAGCATCAAAGACAACTCGCAGTTTACGACCCCGAGGGCCCACTGGAAACACCCCGTGGTGTGGAATCACATAATGCTGTTCAGGAAGGGTATCGATTGACCAGTCGGTCCTTTTCATGTGTCCCAATGACTCATATTCTTCCATAAAGCGAATATATACTTGGCGAAAGTGGTCATCACTACTGAATTTACCGTCTAGTGATTGGAAACGGTGTAGCGCTGTACTAAACGATTTACCAAGATTTGATGGATCAATTCGAAATAGAAGCCGAACGCAAAATCTTCCGGTTGATGATCGACTGGTATTTGCCTGGAAATGCTCTTCACATGCTTGATCGTCTGGAGATAAACAGGAGTTGTTGCCGGAGACTCTTCAACTGTCCAGAATCGCTCTAGCAATTGAGCATCATTAATGCTTGGCACGGTTATGGTAGAGGAATTTAAAGAAGTTATGGAACAGTCGGCGTTTCCATTGCAGGTTACATACCCGAGAACCGTCTCTTGGATAAATAAATTATTTAGAGTATGGTAGAATCGTTTGGATTTTAAAATTTCAAAAAGAAACGAGTCACCCAGAATGACGTCAATTGCCTGTGGCGTATTGAATTCCGGATCAGCCAATGTGAAATTTCTATCGATTTCCCAACGATTTTTTAGGTGGTTGCTTGGGGAAGGACACCAATCAATTTTGGTAGAACGTATCTTTAATACGTACACTGGTAGTGTACGTATTAAAGATTCGGCTTCGGCGGCGACTGATGCACGAAGATAATGAATTCGTTGGATATCGTCAAGTTGTTCATTCGAGTACACTAGTGAGACGAATAAATCTCGAAACGGGACTGATCTCGATGACCACTGAACCGTGGACTTCTAATTTCGATAGAAATGGCGTGATCGTAGATCTCGTTGCAAATGTGCTAGTCACTGGTGCGGTGATGAATTGAGTCGAAGACTGGGCAATGGATGGCGGGCTGGAGACAATTTCAAGTCGCGTCGGCTGCTGGACACTAGATGGCGCGCTGAGGGTGTCTTCTGGTTGAGCTGATTGTTAAGCACTAGACGGCGAATTTGAAGCATTTTCAGGCCGTATTGACTGCTGGTCACGAGAAAGCACGCTGGAGACATTTTCGACAATAGCATCTTGGGATAACGAATCCAATCTTGCAAGTTTGTAAAGGCACTTAAGTCACTCTTTCTTCGAGTGTATCGAATTCTTGGATGAATTCTTCGTCATCCTGCTCATCAAGCAGGTTCGTCAATAGCTGACGATACCGTTCGAATTCTTGTTGCAGGTAACTTTTATGTAAAGCGATTACACTGGCGACTTCGGGTGTAGAAATCGCCTCGATTCTTTCACCGTGTTTCACTAATTGTCTTTTGCGAATTCGCAGACGACAATGAATGATTGGCTGGATCACACGATGTAGAGATTATAATAGTGTTTTATTGGTATAATAGAGGTTTTTTGAGCACGTTGTCAAGGAATTACATAAAAAAGCACTCATATTCCACCCAGCGAATATATACTTGACGAAAGTTGTCATCACGACTGAATTTACCTTCTAGTGATTGGGAACGGTGTAGCGCTGTATTAATCGATTTACCAAGATTGAATGGGTCAATTCGAAATGGAAGTCAACCGCAAAATCTTCCGGTTGATGATCGTCTGGAGATAAACAGGGAGTTGTTTATCTCTTGAGGCTCTTCAACTGTACAGAATCGTTCTAGCAATTAATGCTTGGCACGGTTAAGGGCACGTGGTCAAGGAATCACAAAAAAAAGCACTTGAACTGGAAATTGATAGCTCACTGACGTTTAAGAAATTAGCTGAAATCACACACTGGAGTTTGACCGCACGTGGTTTTACAGTTTGTCTACAAAATTTTGATATTTCAGTACGTAAATTTCACAGGAATCTTGGAATGGGTCCCTACTCGGCTGCCAAATATTATGTTGATGATTAGAATTTCAAAATTGATTTGTGAACAAATTAAATCTTGAATAATTATCAAAGACAGAATTCACGTGGACTTTAGACCAAGTACTACAGGATAACGAACTTTTCGAGAATTGTCACTAGACTGACTTCGCCGTGATGATTTTTTTCACTCTTTCAACCCGGTGCTTGGCAACTTCAGGTTGTGTCAGAAAACTGTCAAATCTAAAGTCATGCCGATATAAAAAGAAGAATTGTTCTGTCGTACTCTGTTCGAAAATGACAGTGCATGTGAATTCTGGTAGGGCGGGAGCATCAACGCATCCATCGACTTGAATACAGTTTATAAGTGGTTGCATTTTTGGTCGATGCATCGACCAGTAGTACTCATATACTCTAGGTATCGACTATCAGTACTTTCTTGTTAGTAATTGAGTGATTTTATTAAAAATGTTTAAATGGGGTATGATGGAAAATGCTTGTTTGAATACCAGCAAACATTTTTCTAATTTTTATGATTCAATAAGTGTTAAATGCGTTAAATTAAAAGTCATAATTAATAATTATGATGTATTTGGTTTAATTGCTCGTTAATCAAATGTTGGTTTTAATCCCATACTACTTTACGTTACCTAGAATATTCTATATTTCATTAAATACATATTATGTTGTTTCCTTTATTATTTAATATTATCATTTATAATCTCTTATTTTGTGATGATTTTTCCTTATGAAATAAAAATTCATAACAAAAAATGAATTTGCCTGCATATGAGTAATTTAGAATTTCTGTCATTCTAAATTTCATACTCATTGAGCCAATCAATTTCTTGCATCACTTCTTTGTATAATCAGTATTCTGGGAAAACAATTATTTTCAAGACCAATTATAATACATATAGACAAATTGTAGAAAAAGAGTAAAAAACATATTATCAGAAGTACTCGCATCACATGCACTAATTAAAATGTACCTATTTGTACATGTTTACTAAGAATTGACTTGTAACATTTGAAAAAAGTACTCATTTTCGATACCAAGTAGTATCGATACTTTCAATTCGATACTTAATTAGTATCGATACCTTAACATCACTGTACGAACAAGTACTTGGTATCGGTACCGATCGATACTGCGAACCCTACTGACAATAACACGAAGTTAACTGCAAAACTTGCTAGAGAAAGTACTTCTGCAGGTTAATCAGCACACATGTTTTGGTATATGAAACTTGGCGCAAGTAGACTAAAACGAATTTTAGTACTTCTCCGGTCGCCTGCACCAGCGCTTTCACATGCACACGTTCACTCAAATATGTATGTGAAGTGTACAAACATATCACATATGTGGATGCCGAAAAGTAAAAGTTTTTCGCACGCAAGGTAATGACTTCTAATAACGTAATTTCGTAGTTGTCATTGCCAGATTAGATTAAAATTCATCTTCTAAACTCACTTAAAACCTCAAAACCTAATCTCCAGGTTTTGGAGATTAATCTCCAAAAACAGAACAATTTCTGGATTAAATGGCAGACATAATTAACTTTTGAAATTAATTATTTGTTGATTAAAATTACCTCATTAGAGTAAATAGCGTTGAAAACGAGTGGGAAAAACCGATTTTTTGTGCTCACTAAAGAAACACTCACTGCTCCACAGCTCGTGTTTCCAACTCGTTCGCACCAATAAACAGACGGTTTTCACATTTGTATTCAAATATACTGTTATAATATCCTTTATTCTCATTATAAATGAAGGTTTCTTTCGCGGCACGACGTGCAGGTTAGAAACCACTGCATCTAAAGTATATTTTCGCGCGATATTTCCAAAAATGCCGACTTCGCCGTGATACGACCTATAGTTTCGAAGATACAGGCAAAATTAGTCGACAAATCGTCATATTTCGCGATATCTCCTAGAATTAGACACGACGTGCCATGAAACACTATGGCGACACGCACGCACCCACGACACGGCCTACTATATATTCTACCTAACACGAACACAAAAGAAGTCATGTTGAAAATATCAATATATGACACGATACGTTGTCATATGGGTTTGTATGACCGATAATGAAACCTTAGTTGTTCGGGTCTTACAACAGATGCTACTTTATTAGGTATATAAGAGATAATTTTAAATGAATTTTGAAATATCTACGTACTTCAAATCTAATTTTTTGCCTTAATTTCTTGGGTTTCCAAAGTTCCCCAATATTGCTTATGGATATTGAATTTTTCACTACAAAAATACAAATGTTCGTGACACATCATAATAGAAAAGAAGATGAAGATCGTTTATTTAACTTTTTGATTTCTTATCGAGTTGCTAGTGTTCTGATCTACTTCTGGCAAATCAGACTCTTCACTCTTTAGGGCTAAAATAAATAAAGAAATAGTATAGAATTCCTATTATATACTCAGAAAATATAACTCTAACAGAAAGCCGCAATATTTACAAGCATCACATATTTTTTCGTTATTCTCTAACATCAGGTACTTACTCTTCTTTGCTTTGTTTTTCCTTTGTTGCGATTTCGATTTAGATAAATTTTTAGTTGCTACTAATCGCAATGACGAAGAATTTTCTTTTGTTTTAGCAATTTCTTGACTGACAACTTCAAAAATAAAATAAGTTTGCAACAGGATTATCCCAGCCAATAAAACAAAACGTATTTGTGGTGTATTGAACTGTTGATTTTCCACATCCAGTTGTTGATTTTCATGTAAGGCAAAACCATACCACAAACTTAATACGGTTAATATAATGCTACATAAACATGCGATAATTTGTACAGATGACGATATTAAACGAGAAGCTGAATTGAATAAAACAAGTATATTTTAGGAAACTGTCAAACAGAAATGATAGAAAACAAAGCATACTTCTTGTAAATCGTTCATCTTTGTCTACTGTTTGTAATAGTTGGGCTGCATGACTTATAAATTCAGCTAGGTGATGGAATGTTAGTAAGAGTATTAAAAGCCGATTGAAACTGTAACCAACAGAGAATTATAATTAAAAAATAACTTTGACAATCAATATGAAATAATATAATCCCTAAACAGTTAAAACCCATGATTTTACTTTAAAATTAAAGTAAGTAAACTTACTTTAATATATACGGCACAGCAACTAAAACAATACTAGTGACACTAGTAGCGACTTTACCTCTCCATTCATCTTTTTTCACACGTTGAAAATACAATTCGGGTATTTCATGTAAACCATATGCAAATTGAATGATGAAGTATAATTTGAACAAGAATGGCATTGGTGCAGGATAATCAGACCATATTCTCGTAAAATCGGGAATCAAATATTCTTTAATTACTAGAAAGGACAAAACATACAAATCAATGAAATAGGTGTTGACTGATTTAAATTTTAATTTAATCTATTTTTACCAATATTAATCCCCCATATAACTGATGCCAAATAAAATCCACACAATTGACCGCTTGTAGTGAAAATAGCTAATTTTGATTTGGATAAGTGAAGTTTCTTTGATATTTTCTACAAATGAAGTTGTCTATAATTATTGACGAAATTAATAAAATGCATAGGTGCTTACATCAATAGCATATTCTTGTATGATGGCATGAATAATAATACAGATTAAACTATAGAAAAATGCGGCTGCAGCATCTTTAAAACCAGGTAAATACAGCTGGTTTTCTGCCTGATTATTGGTAACGTTATTATGTAGCAAAATGAATGTTGAAGCTAACGGTGCTGTGGTCTAATTAAATAAAAAAAGTTTTATTCACTTCATAATTAATATGCATTACGGTTAGACTTTAGACATTTATATTACAATAAAAAATACTCCATATTCTAATAAAATTTCATCTAATTATAGTCTGACCGTTCCATCTTTAGTGAAAAAACCTTCACTATACGTATAACATATGGTAGTATGGTCACTATCCGAATCGGAGATGCTGTTCCGCTCTATGTTCAACGCCTACCTACTCTAATTATTAAAACAGAATTAATACTTACTTGCATCATAAGCCCACCAACAAATACCATTACAATACATGGTATAATATCAGCATGATTTTGTATAATAAATTCATGACTGAATATTGGTGGATTCTTATTAGGAGACTTTCTTAATGGTTTTACCATTTTCTTAATTGATGTATAACAGTAACTACTTAAATAATTATTAAAATAGAAATTGAAACTGCTGAACTAAAAATCCATTAAATAATTAACTAGAAGTATCATGTTAAACTGAGAAAACTAACAGACTTAAAAAAATTAAACTGTAATGTAGGTAAATGTTTCCTCCACCGCTGGGTACTGAATGCCACGAAATTACACGTCAACTAGGTATGTAGTGATGTAAAAAGTAACTAGCTGTTACTTGAGTATTCAGTACTTGCGCAGATGGCTGCGAGTACACATTTATCTTAAATTTTAAATCTCCAAATGAAGATTGCGCAGGCGTTATCTCAATTTTTAGGCAGTAGTCTGCAGCTCTCGTTTCAATTCCCTAAAAATTGAAATAGCGCCTGCGAAACAATCATTTTTAAATCTAAGATTTAAAATGAATCTGTACTCGCTGTTAGAAGTAACGGATGCTTCAGTGTCCCTATTTCTACAGTGGCGTAAAGAACCTTGCCATTTCTGAGTGGTTAGTGTGTGAGTCAGTGTAAGGATGTGCACAAATATGGCGACTGACAGTTACAATACTTGGAACTGCAGATGACTTTGCACAATAGTGGTACGCGCGGTAGAACAGCGCGTGTGCCTTCTCCTCCTGCACAAAAAGGAGTAGTCGGGCCCTTACACTCTTTAGACACATGCTCGCCCTTACTACAACCGTAGCACAAGCCTCTCATATTCTTCCCTCTATATTCAAACCTCTTGTGACCACAGTGGGCCAAAAATTTCTGCACACCAGTGAACCCTGTATTACCGTAAACTTGCACGACCAGCGTAATAATTGCTAAAGTTTGTGTCAGACGCATCAGACAAGGATAGCTATATTCTGAAGTATTGCTATCGCTTTTTATTTCATAAGGGTATGTGTGACTTTTAATTACTGCAACATTGAATTTAAAAAAATTGTAGTCTTTCAGATTTATTTTAGTTAAAACAACTATTTTTGTGCAGTATATTATTATTATCGTTTTCATTGCAACGTTTATTGCAATCGAATAGCATGAAAGAAACTAAGAAAGATTATAATTTTGGTAGTTTATTAGCAAAATGGTTACTTGCTTAATTCTTATCAATCATTCATTAATTTTTAATTTCAAATTCATAAATTTGCTAGTTTTTTGTAGTTTTCTACTGTTAATGAATAAGATGCTGTTCTGCATAGAACAACAAGTAATGGTTTTCTTTCATTAGAAATTACAAAATTTGTTTTTAATATTTATTGTTATATTATTATATTTATAACATTTAGCTGCAAGAATTCAATGTAATTATTTCTTATATTAGAATGTCACATTCAACTATAAATATGATATGTTAAAGGCATCTAAAAATATGAAGAATATAAATAGGTAATTGAAATTAATGGTTACAAACCTTGATGTGAGTGTACCAGACAGAGAAAGTTATTAAAGTATCTATCGTTAATAAATGTGTTAAAAATCGATTAAATTAATAAATAAATGCCGATACATAAATTGATAGAAAATACATCAACAACACGTTACACTACACTATAAACTTTAAACATATTTAATAAATAAATTATGAGCAGAAATAAATATTTATTTCCTTCTCTCCATTAAGCTAAATGCAATAGAAAGAGATAGACTCATTTCACCACTGCCGATTGCCTAGGTTGATAAATTGCCTCATTTCATTGCGCGCCTATAGACCTATTTTCCATTTGTAAGAAATAGTATTTATAGAGAGTATTTCTTAGTGTTCATAAGAGACGGTGAGATATGAATTTATATGAGAGAAACGGTTGCAAAATATGATTTTTAAGGAAGTCTTGTAATAGCAGTGAAGTTAGTCACAAAGTTTTTAACAAATTGTTTTTTATTAAAGTATTAATATTAATGAAATACTATTTATAGTGTAACGAAATTACTAAATTTGAGAATGTTTTGATAATTTAATTTCGCTGGTAAGGGAAGTAGAGCCATCTATGGTCGCCGTTTACAAGAGAGAATGTGTTTATTTAGGAAAACTACACCGACCTTTCACTTTTCGGACGCTTTACGTATAAAACCGATTTACAGTAACAATAATATTGTAGTGATTATTTTATTAATATTAATTAAGCCAATGAATGACCGTAGTATCAAATATTTAGTTTATGTTCTGTGATATATTTTTGGCCTATAATGGGCTCCGAAATTAATGTTTAGATTATAATAAAATGGATTTATTTCTAATTTTTGTCTTAATGTAAAGTGCCATTTTCTAAGTGTCGCGTCAACCGATTTTCATGACATAAAAACAAAATATTATCTATGATAATCTCCGAAGACAATGCCATTGTAATCAGGCATGTCGTCTTTACCGAAAGTCATTTAATTGCATCACTTAGACAAGGCATTACCAACTATAAAAATTGATTATTATCGAACTATAAGCTCTTAACCGAATAAGTACTGTAGCAGAAACCACCCCTATACGCATCTAGCATTCCCCACTACGCGCCTTCCGAATTACGCGACCCAAAGCGGTATATAAAGGGCTGTTTCTGTAGAAAACAGACAGTACTGACCGTCGGGACTACTCCTTCAACACCTCAGAAAGGTAAGAAGAACGAAACCGGGATGGAAGCGAGTTCTCTTGCAGCCAGATTCTAACCTTTCTAGCTTCGGACTAGCAAGTGAGTTCTCCGGCAGTCCGATTCTAACCTTTCCTTACTTCTGATTAGCATGCCAGTTGTCCGGTACCCAGATTATTCGTTCTTCAGCTTCTGGCTAGCATGCGAGTTCTCCGGAAGCCAGATTCTAACCTTTCCAGCTTCAGACTAGCAAGCGAGTTTTCCGGCAGTCCGATTCTAACCTTTCATCCCCTCTGGTTAGCAAGAGAGTTTTCCAGCAGTCAGAGTATCATGGGTGGTTGGATTATGTAGGTCGGGGCGTATGCCACACCAACACCTATAGCCGCGAAATATTCCGTTTCTGTGTTTATGTTGTGGTGCCTGCTGCCGTTAGTATTGGGTAATTATGCTGAGATCCAGTGGTAGAGAGTAAGTTTTTAAGTCTATATTTTTCTATTTATTTCGCCTTGTTTGTTTTTCACTGTTTTTTACTGGACCCAGCTACCAGGTATGTTCATGTTTAGTTTATTATTTATCAGAGTTGTATTTTATTTTATTTTAATTTTATAACATGATGTTTTTGGTATTTCTCCTGGCTTTTCTTTCACTCTTTCCTGAACCATAGACTATTTTCTGCACTGTCTAAAAGCTGCTCGTACAGGCTTTTTCCCCAACTTTCCCTTTGGAGCTGTGAGGCAGCCGCAAGGCATCCGAAATCAAAGGGGGGCGCCCGAGCAAGAAGCCGAATTATTCGAAGAAACGGCTTAACCGTCAGACGGGCGTTACAATAGTTTTATTGTAAAATATGTATATATATGATGTATAATTGTGTATCTATTGATTATTATTATCAGGAAAATGATTATTTTAACCTATATAAGTATTCACCTGCCGGTAACATGAAAATTAGCGCGCAACTCTTGTACTTTACAGGTAATAGGATATAGGTCTATTCCAGACAGTAGAATTGACGGACTAGAGCAGGTAACAGGGTGTTCTTTAATAACACAATATAGATTTTAGAAAGAAATAACTTACCTGTTATATTTCTGGTTTCTATATTTTGGCGAAACTTTAGTCTTTGCTATCAATGGAAACCTAAATACACTTTGATTCACCAAACCATGGTCCCACGTGATCTATTTGGTTTCGAGTTACGCCACCCGCATTCTTATGGTTTCTGTGCCAGATAAAAATAAATTTGACGATTAGCATGTAGAAAATGAGTATTATCGAAAATAAATTGATCGCGTGGGACCATGGTTTGGTGAAACAGAGTATACTTACTTATTAAAAGCGTTTTTTCTTAATAAGCTATACAATACTATAATATTAAATAGATGTAATTAACTCTTTTTATGTACGTGGCATTAAATGCAATGGAAAAATTTGCAGTTACTACTTAGCAATTCGAACCAAGTTCATAACTAAATTTAATTTGATAAGTAAATTTAATAGTAGTTATTTATAGTAATATACCCGCCGTGGTACTAATAACGTTGCACGTCATAATAGCATCGTGACATAACCATAAAAGAAGCCTCACACTTCCTATTTTATTGAAAATTTACTAAAATTGTTGTAAAATCAATGAAAAGTGGCGAATCTCGATTTTATTTACTTTTTCAACTATGCCAGATTAATTATGATATTTATAATAAAGTATCTGGATTTACTAGCGTATTTCAAAAAATTAACCTGACGCGCGTTAACGGACGAAAGGTACGTTACCGACGTATATTCAGAACAATCATTTTGATATAGGGAATATAAGAAATGGATATTAAAATATGCAAAAATAACTTCTTTTATATCTGCATGCTGTAACACTTAAATGTAATAACTAAATAATGAATTTAAAATAATATTTGCTAAAGTCCGTTTCTAGATTCATTTCAATTTCTCAATTTTATTTAAATTTTAATAGTTAGAGGTAAAAAACAATTATTTTAATAATATCTCGGTATCAAATAGAAGGAATATATATTTATATTAATCAACACTTACAAACATTTCTGGTTTCCTTTATTCTTACTTTACAATGAATAGATATTGGTTAAATTTTCTGACTAAATAACAGAATTAAGATAATACAAGCCTATTCGTGTTTCAGATTTATTTATAATATTCTTCTTCTCTTTTTCTTCCATTTGAACTTTTAACTGGCAGTAATAACAAAAAACTTTTGCCTAATTCTTAAACTGCTAGAGGCGAATTTCATAAGAAATTTTCTATTCAGCATATCATAAAAATAATACAAAAATTATACAACATTAAATAATTTCAAACAAAAAATATACTTTTTAATTGAATCAACCAAACTAAACTAACCTAACTAAAATTACTTCAAATTTATATTTTTTCAACTACTTTTATTTAAAAATAAATACCCATCACCTACACCTTTAAAAAAAAATTATCATACTTAATCAGTATCTTCAGAATCACTTTCATCTAACTGAATAATTAGAGTAGTGATTTCTTCTCGATCGTATTGTATTTCTCGATCCTACAATTCCTTGATCAGCTCCTCGGTGTGTCTTACCGTATTAAACAACATCTCGGGCGTAATATGGTTAAGTGCTTCTTTCCACATTCGCAAGGCACAATCCACAGAATCGCATGTCTATTGTAACATACATGTCTATTGTAATACGTATTAGCTATGCCCCATATATGTTCAATTGGATTAAATTGGCAATGATATGGAGGTAGACGCAAAGCTTTATGTCGACGAGTCATAGCCAATTCATCAGTTTTGAATTTTTTTGGCGTATTTTTAAAAAAGAAACATATGCTACATATGGGAACTGTATTTTGTAGTTATTCATAATTTACCTTCTTGCAATATCAAGTAATTCCACTTTAAGTAGATTGGCAGAATATTCTATTTTTTTTTTTGTTGAGCCAATCCAAAATTTCCGATTTGCGCCAGTTACCATTTGGATGTTCCATTTCTAAAGTAGAATGGTAGCTGGCATTGTCCATTAGAATGATTGAAGGTTCTTCCAATTTTTGCAACATATCTTCGAACCATCTGAGAAACACTACTTCATTCATGTCTCCATGATAGTCTGAACTGACGATGGACGTTTTTGAAGCGAATATTAAATCACTACAGGAACAAAACCATTTTTTGTTCCTGCATGTAGTGCATGAACAAATAAGTTTATGACTTTATAATTCTAAAAGTAAAAATTTTGTTGTGAGAAGTGAAATAGTTTAAGCGACTAATTCATTAATTTTACCTTTTGCCATCAGATTTAATTTTCCGAACGCTTCTGGGGTCTTTGTCCTGCCAAGATGCGGCTGCAGTTCCGTGCGGGAACATCCAGGTTTCACCCAGAAACACAAATTGCGAAGGATTGGTTACACAACTGTAGATATACAACAGCAGAACTAGACCACTGGTTCAAAATTTCGCCACTAGAGGGCATCACAATCGCGGGGGCTCCATTTTTATGTCATTGAGTTTCATGTGTTATCCGCTAGGTGGCGCTGTGTGTAAATTTTCATTTTTCAATTTTTATGTTAGATGGCGCTTTATGTATCAATTGTCACCGTCATATTTTTGCATTTTGTGTGTCAATTATCAGTGTCATATTTTTTTGCGTCAATGAAATGTCATATGTATTTTTGGAAGTTTCAATGTGTTTTCCAAGGTATCTTTTGATGTAATGTTTGAAGTTTGATGTTGTGTGGATAGATGTCGGTAGCATCGGATATTGTCAAGAATTTGAAAAAAGGTGAAGGCTTGTGCGGCGTGTTTACCATATGGATAATTATTAAGATGCCGTCGGGGCGCAGTCATAATAGGCGTCCTTATACCTATCTTCAATGTGGTAAGCACACCTCGTGATTGCAGCAGTAAAGCAGAGGAGTAAAGGAAAAGGAGAGAGAGAGAGAGACAGATGATAGAGAAGATCTTTAAAATAAAATTTTTGAGATGTGAATAAGAATCGAACCTAAAAACTTTTATGGGGGTATAAGGACCCCCATATTACCACTGCACCACAAAGCCAACCGACATCCGTTATGTTGGGTTGAGTATATAAATTGAATTTTGGGTTGTGCCGAACAATAATCTATATTTTTCATATAAAATATAAAATCGCCCGAGATCTTTAACAGGATGTTATTTGACAGGATTATAAGGGTGAAAAATTTTTCTGTAAATTTTATAATCTGTATTAAATCTAAATTAACATATTTAGCCATACGCAAATGGCTATAAAATCAGTTTTTATAAAATTATTATAAAATATGTATGGATGAATATTATGTTTACCAAATCAGATTCTGTTAAGCATATATAGTCTTTTCCTGTCTAGTAATTTGAATCATTTTTAATTCCTCATTATTATTACCTGCTATGATTATATTTTTACAACAAATAAAACGTATATAGTCTAATTCCATTGTACTAAAATATATATAACGAATCCACTACATATTTAAAATCAGTGTTTCCAATTCAAATTCTTCCAATTAGAAAACATTATTTAATTTTATAAAAGGTCTAATGTTTAGTCGATCATCAATCATTCAGTTATTGTAGAAAATCTCGTATATCCAATACATATTAGTGTTTCCAATTTAAATGCTTCAAAATAAGAGGGCATCATTTAATTTTACAAAAGGCCTAATGTTTAGCCGAACATCAATAATTCTTTATTGTATTTAATAATAATAAAGGTTTTGCTTCATGACAAACCTACAAACAGATGCTTATCAATTTGATCAGCACTTAAAACACATTTCTCTTAAGGAATTTTAGAATGCGTGGAATAATAATCTGTATTTTTAATATAAAATCACCCCAACTATTTAACAGGATGTTAGTTGTATTAAAGGATTATAAGGATGAAAAATGTTTCTAGAAATGTTAAAATCTCTATTGTATATTTAGCAAAATATAAAATCAGACCGATTTTCTTTTAAAGATTTAATGGATTTCTTATTAAAGGTACTATGATTTTTGCTGGTGGTGGTGGTACCTGCATCAGGTATTTAAGCCGTATGCTCATAGTAATGTTATAGTATTCTACTACAAAGAATTAAATTTCTAGTTGCTTGTAATATTATAAAGTTGATAGTATTGTTTTCGATTGTATAAGTGTGCATATAGTGATCATGGAAAGTGCAATTAATTTAAGCAGTGATATAGTAAATATACTTTCAAAAGCTGTACAATTGTTACAAGAAAGTTCCAGTCTAGAAAGGAGCACATGGATCAGGAAGATCAACAAAAGTATCCGGGACATCATGAAAATCATACGCAAGAAGCAACCAGTAAGTGTTTGTAATAAGCTTTCTACTAATTTAAGTCACTTAAGAAGATTTCGTTTTACATTAAAAAATAATAATTACCAGACTCACACTGGTGGTAATTTGCGAGCTTCTAAGAGAAGTGATAAAATAATTTGAGACGATCTAAAATCTGCATTCAACAACCGTATCCGAACAGGCATCATTTACAACATAAGACACACAGATGCCACTGAATTTTTAAAAGATTCATTTGAACTTTTTAAGAGACGTGTAAATAATATATTAAAATCAATGAATGTACTTAAAGTAAACACCTGTTTATGCGCTCAATATATCACCATCAAAGAAAATATAGAAACTTTGGAATATAAGTATTTTCATATCAGAAATGAAAAAATTGATAGTGGCACGGATTTAGTAAACTGGTTTCAAAATAACGTCATTGACAAAATACTACATAAAATGGGTGAATTTCAAGAACGTGATAGTGGTTGGGCCCTGAAGGCAATAGTTAATTTACAAATTAATCTAAATAAATATGAATTCGGTCTTGCTGTTTCATCCCATATTAAATTACCTAACGAAATTTCTAATAAAAAGGCGTGTCTTAACATAAAAAATTATGATAATTCATGTTTTTATTGAAGCGTTATTGCAGGACTTTATCCTGCTACTAATCATTCAGAAAGAGTTTCATCATATCCACATCATTTAAATTCACTAAAAACAGATGGCGTACAATTACCAATTTCAATAGGTCAAATAAGTATATTTTAAAAACTTAATAACATTTCAGTAAATGTTTATGCGTTAGAGTTACATGAAAACACTGAAAACACTGAAAAAAATTATATAACAGTACCTTGCAGAATAACGGACACCAAATTAGAAAAACATGTGAATTTTTTGTACATACAAAATAAATATTATCCTAAAATAAATGATTACTCTCCGTTACCCGATGATAACACGGAAGATGAGAAGCTTAAGTATCACTATTGCCTTATAAAAAATATGTCTAGACTCATATCAAAACAGATTAATAAACGTAAAATTTTTGTTTGCGATAGGTGCCTTAATTATTTTCTAACTCAGGAAAAACTAAACAATCATCTCATTTTATGCGAACAATTAAAATTCTATAAAATATCTTTTTCAAGTTAGGATTACGTAGAGTTCAAAAATATTTTATATAAGCAAAAACACCTTTCGTAATTTATTTAGATTTTGAATGTGTCCTAGAGATAATAGATATTTCACGCAATGAAAGTCAAATTTGTTATCAACAGCATTCGTCATTCAGTATAGGCTATTATGTAAAATATGCTTATGATCAATCACTTTGCTATTACGACTTTTATCGAGGAGAAAATTTTGTAGGATGGATAGTAAATCAGTTAGAGTTATTAACAAACAAGATTGAACAAAAGATTAAATCATTTGTGTCTATGTCTAGTGGACTAGATGTTGAAGCAAAAGATTGTCACATTTGTGAGAAACCGTTTTTAATTAATGATACAATTGCCAAAGATCACAATCATTATAATGACCATATACGTGGTCTAGCTCATGCAGTCTGTAACTTAAATTTGAAAAAATTATTTGTAGTACCAATAATTTGCCATAACATTTCAAATTATGATAGTCATTTCCTAGTTACGGAAATTACCTAGACGAAGGTAAGACAGTAGGTAAAATAAATAACTTATAGTTATTAATACGCAAGTAATAAATTAAAATAACTAATTCCGTAATAAATTTATTATTTTCTATTATAAACTGATATAAAAATATAATAAATACAAAAACATGCAAATATATCGATTTAAAATAATTTCTTCACATATGAAACAGTTAATCTTATGTGTATGTAGAAGGCCATCAATTACATCGCAATCATCATCATCTTCATTTCTACGGTGTCCTCAATAAGGCTTCAAATATTCTGATACCATTTCTTCTGGTAGCTCTAATTGATTACTCAATATCTTTAGAAAATAATCATGGAAATTGAGTGGATACTCAATGCTGTTAATCATATCTTTTAATTCTAAAATTTGATTAGTCGTTACCATGATTTCTTCTTTTACCAATAAATTTAAAAGCACACTTTAAAAATAATGTTGTTGTTACTGCTGCCACACAATAGAGTATCGACAAGATTGAATCGAGTTTCTGTATTTACGAAACAGATGAAATAAATATTGGGGCGAGGAATCTGTCTAAACTCTCCCACTCACTATCTTTAAACTCAGCATTTTTGTTTATAATTCGAATTTTGTATTTTGTTGAATTATTTGGAATGGTTGTAAACAAAACTGACTCTGTAGCTTTTTCCATCTTACTCCAATTAGAAGGCCAACTATCATTAGTTGAATTGAAACAAATATAAACTTGTTCTGCATTTTTCGGATTATATTACACATATATTACATTATTAAAAATTGTAACTAAAAAAAGGAAAGTAAATCCAATCATGATCATCTGATTTAGACTACTTGAATAAATCGAAAATCAACTGTTTCGTATGAATATATATATATTTATTTTTATTAAGGCAAAAACTTATACATTCAACTAATAAGTGTAAAACAATTTCTTGAACTACACATATACAAGTTATCATTTAGATGTTCCATACATTTTGGAATATCACAATTACATTTAGGTACACAATTAGAATTACTTAAAGTTTCAATATTTATAATTTTGGGTAGAAGTGATGTTGATGCGACACTGAATAATGTTTGTAAAAAGTCTTTCTTTTGATGTCCTTTAACATACACTATATCAAATCCATATAATTTCTTTATTATTAAATGAATATCATTGTATCTTATATGTCCTGATTGATACAATAGTCCATGAATATTATGAATTGCATAATTTACATCTTTCTTTTCAGAAATGGTTAATGTTGAGTAAGGTTTAGGCTCTTGAAATACATAATGACTATACTGCGATCCATTCATAATAGTGATTTCTTTAACATGGAACTCTCGTTCACCTTCATAATTATTTAAGACGAAGCCTTGCATGTCAACAATAGCAATTTTCATGGCTAATTAATTTTTCTAACTATTTCACTGAGAGGTAAATATTCTATCACACACTCGTGAATAATGATACAGTATGCTTTAGTGTCGGAAGCAAAACCTTGATGTGACTTTATTTCGAGCTTAACGTCAACTGTTGAAGATTTATAGACTTATCTCTTCTTGAACAATCAATTACAAACAACGCATGCGCATGTACATGCGTAACATATGCGAACAACGCATATGTTTAATTTGTGATAATGATATGTTTATTTGTAATTGTAATGCATAAACAACGATTTTGTGCCTGAACCTGGCACAATGGACTGAGGATCTATTGGAGTCCCTAGGAAGAGTGGGGACTGCAAGCTGCACGCCACAACCACCATTAAGCTGCTTTTTTTTGGAGTCGCCATCAGCCACTTCCACCACCAAGTATCAGCTAATAAGTATTTGCCAATCTTTTTTTTATATTTATTGTCACTCTGCCTGGCTATCGCCATATAGCCAAGACTAACCACAAACGAGTTATTTGAGTTTTGATTAAGTTTCATTTTGAATTATTCATTTATTTATTTTTTTATTTCAGGAATTCGGGTTGCAGCAGAGTTCTACGACTAGAGCAGTAGAGTCCCTCCAGCCGGACTTGGAAAGCGCAAGGCTGGATGGTGCCCTAATAGAATCAATTTCAAATTAGTCGTTCAATAAACGAACCCACGAAACACCCAGTCGGTGATCCATTCCGGCTTTGCTGCAATCAGCTGGTTCCCAAAGTAACTAACAGCTACGACTGTGTCAAATTTTGTTTCTTACGGTTTTTTTTGTATTGAATATTGTAAATTTTAATGACTGTAAATTAAATATAAACTTTTGTATTAACTTAAATTTTTTTATTAGTAATAATTTTACGCCTTTGCTACTGATGCTCCAGCATAAGTAGCGTAACCATTTAAAACCATTTGGATTGCGATAAGAGTGGATAAATTAAATATTTTATCTTTCACAAAGGGGAAGACTGATAGCAGACGGAATAAAAAATTCTATGATTCGCAGAGGAACTTTAGCCATATCACGATATCCTTTCAGAGAGAAATGTATAGAGTATTACTTTCCGAGAAGCAATGTGACGTGAAGACAAATCTTTGTATGACGTTGGATTGCGGTTATTATATTTAAATTCGAAGGAAATTTCTAAAGCAACATCAACTTCAAAAACTTCTGAAATATTAAAAATAAAAGAAAATCAAAACCCAACAGCGGTCCAAAACATAAATGATTTTGAAATGTATCTTGATCAAAAAGAAATAGAAAAAATCAACAATTAAATTTAAAGCCAAAGAATGACAATTTGCTTAATCAAACGGAACATATTAAAATAAGTTTTTATGACGCCATGAAATTGGTTGAAACGTTCAATCGGAATAGTAAATTAAGTGTAATAAAAAGCAATACCGCAGTACTTTCAGATTGTACAAAATATCCTGCGGGTTTTAGTGCATTGCCTCCAACATATAACAAATATAATAGTATATTTACAGTTAATTTTAAATATTTGTTTATAGATATATTGTACAGGAAAGTATTACGTCCAAGCATCCTGACGTCCATACACACACCATAGAAACTCTCTGGATGAGGGAAAAAAAAATTAATATGCCAATGTGGAACGTCTACTGATCTCCTTCTCTCATACAGTGTTAAAAAAATTGTCTTAGTTGGTCGCCGCGCCACCTACCAGAAGCCCGTTTTTGTTTTTCTAGTGTTCACTCCTTCTTATATTATAGCCCTCCATAATTGTATCTTTTAGAAGTTCAAACTCGCCTAAAAATTTATCTGACTACGTCGCATAGAATAGACAGTACGAGACAGCCCGGAGATATGTTATTATTATTATTCTCTCTCATTAATAGTTCAAGACTTCAAGTTTACGGGCTTATGTCTTAATACCCAAAACGAAATTATTGCTGAAATAATCGCGAATATTAATAATTTGAAAGTTACTAGCAGAGAGGTGTTGCTACCTTTTCACGCAGGTATAAGTGAAATCTATTTTGTTAGTTCACAAACAAATTGAATACTTTATATTTCCGGCATTATTATGACTAAAAGATTACTAGTAAATAGTAGTAACAGCAGATAGACTGCTATGACGATCTTGTAAAGATTTGTAGTAAAATACATCCTGACACACAGACTCAACAAGGACGTTCTGAAAAATTTCTTTAGCGTTATAAGCGTTAAAGAAAACCATCCCGATCCACTTGAGTTTCTTTATCGATTGAGATCCTATATATTAGGTCAAAATGAACGCTTTTTGCTAAAAAAAGCTTTCAGCATTTGCTAATGTGGCGGAAAATAATACACCAGATTTAACACTTGAAATTGATTTGACTGTCCCATATTTTTCGAAGCTCGTCGAGCAGGAAAACGAACCTGAAATAGACGTCGATTTGACTGGACTAGATGGTTTAGTTTATGATGGTCTAGAAAACATAGCTGGTTTCGTATGTCATGAAACAAAAGAGCCAGGTTGTCTTATTGCAGACGTCAGGATGTACATCCTGACAAAGCAGGATGTATTTTAGATTGCGGCATTTAACCCTTTGCGGGCAGGGTTACCCCATAAATAGGGGTTTTTCATGATTGATATCAAGCTTTCTGATAGAAGGTAAAGAATACAACAAACTGTAAGATTCTCAAAATTGTTATTGGACGGCTTCGTTAAAAAAATAGGTGATATGTCGAATACACCACTAAGCAGTAAAACATGAATTAAATTTTACTGGAATTCCTTTTCGACCTTTTCTAATAGTACCTGTAGCACATATATTCTCTTTTTTTAGCTGCCTAAGTAGCGGGTATAGACGTAAAATAATTGTCGAAATATAGAAAGTATTTCTTTCCAACTAAAGATCTAGTCAAATCTGTGACAATTCTAGGTCCTAATTGCGTTTCAACAACCCCATTAGCTTTGCCAGTATATAATTGAAATTGGTCAATCCATGTGCATCCGCTCTTGTCCAAACTTTATAGCTTCATTTGATAGGCTTATTAGGCATATATTGGCGAAGTTAAGAGCGACCTTTGAAAGTAATCATAGATTCATCTATTGCAATTGTTACATCAATTTTATAATAAAAACTAAAGTTATATAGTAATGAATCCAAAAATAGACGCAATTTGTACCGCTTGTCAAAATTCGTATCACCCCGGTTAGGTTGAAGCGAGTTGCCCTTCAAATGTAAGTTTCCTAATAGCCAATCAAATCGAGTTCGACTTATTAAATTAGAAATATAAGAATCTCTTAGTTCTAATTGCGCTGACCAATAATCGCTGTAACTAGGTAGCTTCTTTATTCCCATTAAAATGATTGTGAAAAACATTTTCATTTCTTCGACGGTTGTGGGAGCAAAGTTTTTTCCTTTTCGAGTGGCAATAGGTTTGTTTGAAACACAATATTTTCAAACATTTCTTCATTTACGAGGCAATAAAAAATTTCTATCAGTGACTCAATGTCATCCGAAATATTATCAGGCCCGACATTTTCAGCAAATGCATTTACTTTATGAGCAATACTTCGAGAATTTTTCCCGATAAATTCATCTTTTGGCATCAAATGTGATAGCGGCACGTCGTCTTCATCATCATCCGTATTTGGTTCCGTTATGTAATTTTCCATATTCGGGGGATCATTATTTCTGGGGACAATAGATTCGTCATATTCCTCGTCACTAATTGAAAGTTCATCATTTGATTCTGCTTCAGATGGTATTTCCGCTAATAATATATCAAAATCGCTTTGAGCTAATTTTTATAAATCAGTGCGACTCCAAATATTCTTTTCTAATAAAACACAATAAACAATTGTTGTAAACAAAATATGTGTTGATTGCTTTGTGGTATGTTTGAAATACCGCGAATAAATATTGACCAAAAGACACATGTTGCAATAAACATTTATAATTATGTTACATTATTGTTCTAATATGTTGTTAATCTATAAGAAATAGGAATGTTCTATATCTATAGAAATAGAACTAGAAGATGAGTTTCTGGAAAATAAGATAGACATACTTACAATAACGGAAACGAAAAAGAAAGGGCGTGGATTGCAAAAAATGATGAAAGGAAGTATATTTATATATAGCGGAGTGGAAACAGAGAAAAGAGCAGCTGAGGGAGTCGCATGTATGATAAAAAAAGAATGGGCACACAATATAGAAAACTGGGAGGCATGTTCAGAGAGGATATTGACAATAAATATGAAGGACGATAACGAGAGCATTATAACAATAATAAGTGTGTATGGACCAAATGAAGATGACAAAAAGGAGAACAAAGAGAAATTCTGGGAAATGTTAACAGAGGCGGTAGAAAGAGCAAAAGGCGAAATATACATTGCAGGAGATTTCAATAGTGGAGTGGGAAAGGGAAAATCAGGAGAGAGTTGAATATTGGGCCAGAATGGGGAGACAATACGAAATGATAATGGAAAAAGATTGATAGAGTTTTGCCGAATCAATAATATGTTTATAGCAAATACTTACTATAAACACAAAGATATACACAAGTATACTAGAGAGATGAGCAGCAGAAAGGAAAAATCGATAATAGACTACATAGTACCAAGAAATGAAAATAGAAAGAAAATAGTAGATGTAAAAGTGTCAAGAGGACCGGAAGTGGGAAGTGATCATTATATGGTAATATCAAAGATAAAGAAACCATTAAAAGCAGACAACAGAGAGAGAAAAGGAGATAAGACAGAATATGAGAAAATAAAAGCGTATAGACTAAAAGACGGAGAGGTGGCAAAGAAATATAGAGAAATAATGAAGAGGATGATTGAGAGTAGAAATGAGAAATGGAAGACATTAAGTTTGGAAGAGAGCTGGGAGGAACTCAAAAAGATAATACTACAAGCAAGCTCGGAAGTGTGTGGAAGAATAAAAAGAAATAAGAAAATAAAACAAACGGCATGGTGGACAGAAGAGATCAAGAGAAGAGTGAGAATAAAAAAAGAAAAATGGAAAGAATATCTACAAAAAAAAACTAGAGAAACGTATCAGTGCTACAAGGAAGAAAGGAAAATAGTGAAGACATTAGTATTAGAGGCGAAAAGAAATGAATGGGCAGAATTTGGCAAGAAATTAGGAAACGAAGCGGCAGAGGGGAAAAAAATATTCTACAGCAGACTGAAAACAATAAGAAAAGGAAAGACCAACTGCGCGACATATATAAAGAACAAAGAAGGAGAACTATTAAAGCAGGAAAAGGAAATAATGGAAAGATGGAAGCAATACTTTGAAGAGCTGCTGTCAGAAAAGATAGAGAGGAAGAGTTTAATATGGAGGAAATGGAAAAGGCCATAAAACTATTAAAGAATGGGAAAGCGCCAGAAAGAGACACAGTAACAACAGAAATGATAAAATATACGGGGGAAGAGGGAAGGAAAGTAATGCTTGAAATATATAGAAAAATATGGACACAACAAAGAATACCAAAAGAATGGCAGCATGCGATGATAGTGCCAATCTACAAGAAAGGGGACAGGAAGGACTGTAATAACTACAGAGGAATTACACTGCTAAATACCAACATGAAAGTGCTGGAAATAATTATCAATGAGAGATTAAGAGGTAAAATTGAGAAAACACTGGACGAATCAGTCAAGATTTAGGGAAGGAAGGAGTATCCAAGACAATATATTCACGATCAAACAGATAATGGAAAAAACCAGTAGAAAGAAAAAAAATGTATACATGGAATTTTTAGATCTAAAAAAAGCATTCCACAAAGTAGGAAGAGATAGATTGTGGAGGATGATGGCAGAGAAA
Organism: Platypus cylindrus; assembly: GCA_949748235.1. Taxonomy (NCBI): domain Eukaryota; kingdom Metazoa; phylum Arthropoda; class Insecta; order Coleoptera; family Curculionidae; genus Platypus; species Platypus cylindrus. The sequence continues at coordinate 44,757,148 of OX456488.1, read as the reverse complement.
GAGATAAGCACGAAAATGATAAGCTTAATAAAAAAAATATATGAAGAAAACTCAAATAGCGTAATAGTCAATAACAAACAATCGGAAAAATTTAAAACGAAAGACGGACTAAGGCAGGGAGGAGGACTAAGTCCAACATTATTTAATATCTACATGGACAGAATAATAAGAAAAGCGAAAGAAAGAACTAGAGGACTTGAAGTGGGATGGAATTATATGGAGAGAGTTGAAGTAAAGAGTGGAGAATTCGCAGACGATATAATGGTGGTAGCATCTAATGAAAAAGAGCTGCAGGCAAACATAAATATATGGAATGAAACACTTAGAGAGAACGGAATGGAAATGTGTAAAGAGAAAACAAAAGTAATGGTAATTGGGGAACAACAGGAGATAAAAATCATGGTAGATACGGTAAAATTGGAGCAAGTGACGAAATGGAAATATCTAGGAGTAGAAATATCTAGTTCAGGAAAGCAAGAAGAAGAAATTAACAGTCGGGTAGAAAAAGCAATGAGAGTGTTTTACAGTATCAGCAATATGATTGTGGGAAAAAAAGAAATAACAAGGAAAACAAAAATAAACGTATATAAAACAATAATAAGACCAATACTGACATTTGGATGTGAGACATGGATAACAGATAAAAAGGAAATAAGTAAAGTTCAAGCGGTAGAAATGAAATACATGAGGAGAGTAAAGGGAGTGACAAAGAGAGAAAGAATCAGGAACGAAGAAATAAGAAAAGAACTGGGAATGGAGGCGATACACGAATACATAGAGAAGAGGCAGTTGGGATGGTGGGGCCATCTGAAAAGAATGGGACAAGAAAGACAAGTGAGAAGGGTATGGGAAGCTAGACCTGGACAGAAAAGAAAAAGGGGAAGACCTGAAACTACTTGGAATGAAATGATAGGAAAGATTTTGCAAAGAAGAGGAATAACGAAGTGAAGCTAGCAGGATGGCAAACAACAGGAAGGAATGGAGAAAGTTTTGCGACGCAGGGACGGGAAGCGAAAACGTAGAAGCATAGACAAAAAAAAAAAAAAAAAAAGATAAAGACTAACAAGCCTACACCATTCGAGGGTAGAAAGGCTTCAAGATACATATATATATATATATGTTGTTAATCTTATATAAAGGTACTTACTTTCCATTATTTATTATACTATGAAAACAATCACTTGTTGAATTCAGATAATTTATTTCAGTTATTTTAAGTTTAAAATCATGTAATCACTTAATTACCGTAGAGAACAAATTGATATGTTTCAGTCTATGTATAAATGCGCATGTATAGTTATAGGTGGTACGTAAACATACCGGTAGGCTAGCCTAGAGAGCTCTTGTAATATGTGTTATATTTGTTGTACCACTAAGCTTGAAAGGGTTAAACCAAAATTTACTAAACTTCTCTCCAAGAAAAAGAAAAATAGTGAAACCTGTTACCTAATTTGTTTCCACTTCTCCGTAGTTCTTTTGTGTTTCTTTTCTGCTTTTTTTGATATATCCGTTTTATCTATTTTATATCATTTGTCTATTTAATATCATTATTTACCCCCTACTCGAAACAGATCGTATTCCTGAGCAGTGGGCGTGTTAGTCTAGCAGATTCAATTACGCGCGTACGTGACTTAACTGATATGTCTATGTCTGATATCAATATTTACAAATACTTGTAAATCACGGCTATGGAGAATTAAAAAGGGAAACGAGAAAAAAAGTGGACCCCAAATAGGTAGCGCTGCAGTAGACTAGTAACATAATTTAATATTGTCCCTTATATAATATAATATATCCTTTATAAAACAGGAAATTTTATTTTTTAATTTTAAGGGAAATTATGCATTTTGATAGAAAAAATTAAAACTCATTGTGTCATCGGACTAGTTAATACAACAAATCAATTTTTATTTAGGCAGTAAGCATCATTGTTTAATTATTTCAATTTAATATTATACCATCAGTAGAGTTGAAAACCTCTTTTTAAATTATTGTCCGATGGTAACCCAGTCTTGCAACCCGCAAAAAAACAACATCTGCCTTTGTACATTGTGAATATTAAATTAATGTTAGCGACCTCGATAAAATGCCCCATCCCTTAAGATTACTACCGGAGTGAGCACACCATCACTAGCAAAAAAGAGAGAAAAACGAGAAGAGCGGGGTGATTATTAATATTCATTAACTATTTTCCCATTTTTTGGTATTATTTTTGAGTTCAATTACATAGTGAATAAATATAACTTGGTACTGAGTGTGAAATGTTTTATTTGTATGCGAGAGCTAGAGCTAATTCCTATTATATAAATAATGCAATTAAGTTTAAATGAAAATTAAAACAAAAAACAAGACAAAGTATATGCCGCCATTGGTAACTGTCAAAACTAACTCTTTTTGTTGCCGTGAACATATTGGGCAGTGTTTTCAGCACAGAAATATTGAGTTTTATACAGTCGTTCTGCCCCCTATTTATAGTCCTCCATAATCACGAGTGTTACGACCTGGTCTTACGTCATAGTGAAAAAGAGTATACCAAGTGCATACTGATTTGAAGAAATTTGTTTGCATTAAATCAATTCTAAATTTGATGTGTTCAAATTGTATTGAAATGCAACGCTAGCAGAGTAAATACACATCGAATTAAAACAATTAAAGCAAATATTTTTTTATCTTCGTAGATTCTTACCATATTAATCACATTTTAATAAATCTTCAATAATTGATTTGTTAACTAAAGCAATTACCGTAATTGAAAAATTCTAAATAAATATCCATGCAATTAAAAAAAAATGTTGACGTTGCACCAAAATTATAACATAGTGACTGCAAATGCTATAGATATCTATAGTATACTATACTATTGGTAACTGTGACGTAAGACCAAATAATAAGCTTCAATTAACTTTTTTATGTTAAGTATACGTATGCTATGTTACTTAATTATAAATACAATAGAGCTTATATGTTATTCCACACATAATGATCGATAGTGATTTGAATTTTTGCAAATAATTTACTTGCTAGTAAATACTCTTTGCTCATGTGTTTTATCTATAGACAAGTTCTATAGATATAGATATTCATGATCAGGTGATCCTTCTAAAGCATATGATTGATAAAGAGACGAACATGAAAGTTGGTCTCTTGGCATACTAAAACAAAAGTGAGTCATCTTTTGGTGTCAAACTAAATCATCTTACACTGTATGGTCTTATTTACGTATTTACATTTAAAATTTGAGATAGCTTAATAGAACACTAGACTATTCTTTATATACATTGTCTGAGCCAACATTTACAACTGCAGCTAAATCTTTCGTTTTATCTTTTAATCGTTCCCTAATTAACTCGCCTATGGCTTTTTGTGTTTGCCTTTCTAGAATATCTATTTTATTAGAAATATCTCTTTTTAAATCCCAATCAGGCTTTCTAGGTGCCAAAGTTGTTACATCTAATTCATTCATTACTATTGGTTTTTGGGATGAGTCTATTTGATTTCTAACCTGAAATTAAATAAAACAAAATTATAATGTATCTTTACAAATTACGGGTGACTAAATATTTATTAGACTTCATAATATATAAAACAATTTTTCTAAATAATCAAAGATAACAACATACTTGAGGCTCTATATTTTCAGGTATAATATCAGGCATAACACGTTCCTGGAGTTTTTCATCAGTAGGCTTATAACTCCTAAATAAAGGCTTAGGTAGTATTTCCTGTTCATAAGCTTGTATAACTTGAGAATTGGTATGACTTTTTTCTTCTTTTTTACGTTTTAATTGCATTAACTTTTGTCGTCTTTGCAAAGCTTGTTCTTCTAAATTACTTGATATTTCGGTAGAAGACATTATCATAATCTAATTTGATATATGAAAATAATACTGATGCCCTATTAATGTAAGTAAATCTACTCAAAGTTTAATTTTCGCAGCGTTACTTTCACTTTTATAAATCAATATAATAATGTGTATTAATGTATTTATCGTAGGCAAGAGTCTCAACTTTATCATAATGGATCTTTTCACACGTATGCGAATTAGTGATGAGGATTACTAATCGATTATTAAAATAAATCGATTCTCTTGAAGGAAAACCGTTTTAGTAATTGATCTTTTTAACTTTTGATTTCAAGATTTAATTATTATTTGAATCGATTAAAAAAATTGGAACATCGAATCGACTGGTTATTTGTTCTAAATATGAAAATAGGCAATTTCAAGCAATCCAAAAAAAAAATGCAAAGTGTGATGATCAATATTCAATATATTTATTTAGTTGTATTACTTACATTACATTACGCATACATACATTCAGCCACAGTACCCACACGTCACAATTTCTAACAGTTGGCATAAAAATGTAAAACGCTTTTCTTCGTTAGATAATGGTTAAAAGATGGCAATTTACTGTAAAATCCCAGAAAAGTGCAAATTTTTCAATATGGCGTCAACGTGAAATATAACGCGAATAGAACAGAAAATTTTATGAAGGTGAATATTGATTAGATAAACGGAGTAAATTGGCAATAATTCATCTAGAAATGAATTATTGGAAAAATGGAATTAATTAGAATAATTAACTATGAAAATTATGGACTGGAAAGTTGAAAAATTAAAAATAAAAATGATCGCGACATAAGATTTTAACTTTAGAAAAATTGATGTAGTAGTGGCTACCAGTGGCTACTGGTCACTAGAAGATGATGTCAGAGAAAGAGATAAGCAGGAAAATGATTAGCTTAATAAAAAAAATATATGAGGAAAACTCAAATAGCGTGATAGTCAAAAACAGACAATCAAAAAAATTTAAAACGAGAGACGGACTAAGACAGGGAGGAGGACTAAGTCCAACATTATTTAATATTTTCATGGACAAAATAATAAGGAAAGTGAAAGAAAGAACTAGAGGATTCGACGTGGGATGGCATTATATGAAGAGAGTTGAAGTAAAGATTGGAGTATTTGCGGACGATATAATGGTGATAGCAACTAACGAAAAACAGTTGCAGACAAGCATAAATAAATGGAATGAAACACTTAGAGAGAACGGAATGGAGATGTGTAAAGAGAAAACAAAAGTAATGGTGATCGGGGAACAACATCAGATAAAAATCATGGTAGATAAGGTAAAATTGGAGCAAGTGACGAAATGGAAATATTTGGGAGTAGAATTAACTAGTTCAGGAAAGTAAGAAGAAGAAATTAACAGCCGAATAGGAAAAGCAATGAAAGTGTTTTACAGTATCAGCAATACGATTGTGGGGAAAAAAGAAATAACAAGGAAAACAAAAATAAACGTCTATAAAACAATAATAAGACCATTACTGACATTTGGATGTGAGACATGGATAACAGATAAAAAGGAAATAAGTAAAGTCCAAGCGGTAGAAATGAAATACATGAGGGGAGTAAAGGGAGTGACAAATAGAGAAAGAATCAAGAATGCAGAAATAAGAAAAGAATTAGGAATAGAGGCGATACACGAATACATAGAGAAGAGGCAGTTGGGATGGTGGGGCCATCTGAAAAGAATGGGACAGGAAAGACAAGTGAGAAGGGTATGGGAAGCTAGACCTGGGCAGAAAAGAAAAAGGGGAAGACCTGAAACTACCTGGGATGACATAATAGAAAAGATATTACAAAGAAGAAGAACAACGATGAGTGAAGCTAGTAGGATGGCAAACAACAGGAAAGAATGGAGAAAGTTTAGCGACGCAGTTACGTGAAGCAATAACGAATAAGCCTAGAAAAAGAAAGAAAGAAAAGGAAGAAAAAAAAGATAGACTAACAAGCCTACACCAGAAATGGTAGACAGGCTTTAAGATACATATATATATAGAACTATGAAAATTATGGATTGGAAAGTTGAAAAATTAAAAATAATAATGATCGCGACGTAAGATTTTAACTTTAGAAAAATTGATGTAGTAAATGGCTACATGCTAGAACCTTCTAGAATGGCTTTTTTGGCTGAAAACGCCGGAAGTAGGAAGAGTTTCAATTAGCGATTTTAATTGATCGGAAGGTGCAGGAATTGTCAAAAACAATGTATTTGGAAAGACATTCAATTCATAAGGTTAATTGGTTGCATAACGCATAACTTCCATTAATGTTGAAAACGATACTTCGTTTTTGATGTGTATAGACTAATATACTAAATATACAGAATAGTTTTCAGTTACAAAATAATGTTAATCTAATAACTTAAAAACTACATTTTTGTTATCTACTAACTATTTACATGTATTACCATTGGCAAAATAAATAAATAATGTACAATTACCGGAAATACCAGAATTGCATATAGCAATTTTGATTTTATCGATCGGCGCTGAACGCAATCCCATCTACGGTGAGACAAAGATAAATAATCTGAAAAGGGAGACAGATCTACCGCTGTCATTTATGGCGTTGAAATTAGATGCAATGAACATTGCAAAGATTATTAGCGATATTGTTAAATGTAAAATATTTATTGGTTTATTTGCGCTACAGGTAAAACAGAATTACTATCCAGTCCTTTGTCCATATCCTATCGAGTAAGTACCCCATTGAATTATACCAATTAACCCTTTTTTGAAGGATGGATCGCTAATCTATTAATGTTACAACACGTGGCTTGTATTAATTGTTCTTTTCCCAAACGAAATTGAGGAATCTAAGTAAACTCGACCATCGTTACTGATAATAATACAGAAATACTATCAGTTAAATAAATAATGCGTCTGACAAGATATGTATCTACTAAAAAGTAAGTAGAAATTGTCTTTATCGGACTCGAAATACTCTCTAGCGAATTAATTAATTAAATAATTAATATTTACAATTTTTAGAAATGGATTATGTGCATTTTTTACATTGCTAATCTGATTTCTGTTGACGCAAACAATATTTTTTTTAAATCGCTTTTTTGGAGAATCGATTATTGTGCTGTCGTTTCTTTTTTGAATCGATTCAAAGGTAGCGATTTATAATCGATTCGAAGAATCGATTAAGGTAGAATTAATCGACAACACTAATGCGGATCGAATGCGGCAGCCGTATACGGTTTTAGTGCTTTTCAAGAAAGGGAGCGTCGGTGTTGCCACTTCATTTTTTGTAATTTTTCAAGTCTGAGAATGATCTCTTTTCAATTTTTCCCTTGGATTTTTGGGTGTATGTACAATAGCCAATTTGGCAACTTCAGTATTTATTCGGATTCATTTTTACCTATAAATTCTATTTCTTTAAAACATTTTCAAAGTTGAAAAAAATCTACAGTAAATTTTATGAAAATTCAATGCTCAATTGGATACAACGAAAAAGGACAATGAAATTTATGTTATCCACCAGATGATTGTTATTTTCATTGTTTTCACATCAGGAGCTGTAGTGAGTTGTGCCGTGTCAAATTTGGATTATTTTTGTAGTTGTCTTTTTAATAAAAATTACATGAGAGCAGTAAAAAATAAGTTTCTGAGAAGAAAAAATTAAGAACGTTTTTATGTTAAAATGTATATACGTATGTTTTTGGTGCGTGACAAGTTGAAAAAACTTCGAAGAAAAGAGATTTCCAGAAGTTTTATAATATTGTGCAATTTCTCAAAAAAATGAAATCATGGATTTTTCGATTTTTCAACGCCCTAATAGGGAATGCTAATGGGTTGTTTGTGTTCAGCGTAATAAATAGAGAGTTTCTACGAAAACGCGGATATTTTGTGCATGTGGTTCCGATAGCAAGGGATCGATTTTTCAATTTTATAAAATGTTTTTGAGTGCTAAAATAATTGCAAATTCAGAGACGTAAGACGATTATTTTTTGTGAAATAAAAAACCGGCAAAAAGGTTTTTTGTTTGTTGTGCAATTTCTATAAAAAAAAATTCTGGTCGATGCATCGATCAAAAATACAACCACATCTATACTGTATTCAGGTCGATGCTCTCGCCCTACCAGAATTCACATGCACTGTCATTTTCTCACAGAGTACGACAGAACAATTCTTATTTTTTATCGGCATGACCTTAGATTTGACAGTTTTCTGACACAGCTTGAAGTTGCCAAGCACCGGGTCGAAAGAGTGGAAAAATCATCACGGCGAAGTCAGTCTTTTCGAACAGTTCGTTCTCTTGTCGTACTTTGTCCACAGTCCACGTGCATTTTCTCTTTGATATATATTCATGATTTAATTTGTTGAAACTTGCGAAAATCCATTTTGTAATTCCAATCATCAACATAATATTTGGCGCCCGAGTAGGGACCCATTCCAAGGTTCCTGTGAAATTTACATACCGAACTTTATATCAAAAATTTTAAGAGAAACGGTAAAACCACGTGCGGTCCAGCTCCAGTGTGTGATTTCAGCTAATTCTTTAAAGGTCGGTGAGCTATCAATTTCCAGTTCAAGTGCTTTTTTTTGTGATTCCTTGACCACGTGCCCTTAACCGTGCCAAGCATTAATGATACTCAATTGCTAGAATGATTCTGTACAGTTGAAGAGCCTCAAGAGATAAACAACTCCCTGTTTATCTCCAGATGATCAAGCGTGTGAAGAGCATTTCCAGGCAAATACCAGACGATCATCAACCGGAGGATTTTGCGGTTGATTTCCATTTCGAATTGACTCATCAAATCTTGGTAAATCGTTTAATACAGCGATACATTCCCAATCACTAGAAGGTAAATTCAGTCGTGATGACAACTTTCGTCAAGTATATATTCGCTGTATGGAAGAATATGAGTCATGACACATGAAAAGGGCCAACCGGTCAATCGATACCCTTCCTGAACAGCATTATGTGATTCCATACCACGGGGTGTTTCAGGTGGGCCCTCGGGGTCGTAAACTGCGAGTTGTCTTTGATGCTTCGGCTCGTACATCAAGTGGGCATTCTTTAAACGACATTTTACACACCGGTCCCCGATTACAATCGGGGACCGGTGTAATATTACAAATTATCACCCGCTTCCGCCAGAATAAATATGTAATAACGGCAGATATCGAAAAAATGTAGTGGCAAATACAATTACATGACGCCGATCAGCCATTTCAGCTCATTCTGTGGAGGTCAAGCGCCCAAGACCCCATCACAATTTTTAGTATGACTACTGTAACATATGGAGAAAATTGCTCCCCTTATTTGGCACGGCGCACGTTATTCGAACAGGTTGAACGAGAAGGTTCAACGTATCCAAGAGCTGCTGAAGTTCTCCGCCGCCTAAGTTATGTGGACGACTTGTTCTTCGGTGATGATCATCTGCCAAATATCCTTTCCATTAAATCTGAGCTCATTGAACTCTTAAAAAAGGCTTGTTTTCCTTTAAGAAAGTGGGCAGCTAATCACTCTGCCTTACTAGATTCAGTAGCGGAGATTGATCTGGCGGTGCCCCGACTTTTTCAAAGCAATGATGTTGCAACCCTGCCGACTCTTGGTATCATATGGAATCTAAGAACAGATACCTTCTCGTTCCAACTTTCTCACAATGATATTTCTGTTTGGACTAAGAGAACACTCCTGTCCGAATCAGCGCGTTTATTCGATCCACTCGGTTGCATTTCGCCCATTACCCTAAAACTAAAATTCTTATTCCAAGAAAGCTGGGTCCAAAAGTTAGACTGGGATTCACCCCTTCCTGACGATATGAAGTCACTTTGGCTATCTATTCGCTCACGATTTCTAGTTTTAAATCAAATTGTTATTCCCATACATATTGGTGGTGGATCGAGCCACCTACATGGGTTTGCTGATGCTTTCCACCTAGCCTATGCAGCCGTTATTTACGTTTGCATTCAATTGTCAGACAACATCATTAAATCTAGTCTCGTGATATCCAAAACTAAATTTATATATTATAAAACTATACAGTTATCCATTCCACGTCTGGAACTATGCGCGGCGCATCTGCTCTCGAAATTGATTAATTCCACCAGACACGAGTTTCCAGGAGTGCCAATTACCTTGTGGTCCGATTCCATGTGTTTTAGCATGGATCCACTCCATTCCACGCCGCTGGTCCACATTCGTGGCCAATACGGCATATTCAAACAATATGTTGAGACATCCAATGGCAATTTGTCAAATCTAAAGACAACCCTGCTGGTGTGGCTTCCAGAATATCAACAGCAGCAGAACTTTCAGAATCCACAATGTGGTGGGATGGCCCAATATTTATATAAATAATATAACGTATATATTTGGGTAATGTATCACGCATAAAGACACCTCTAAAATATGGCAGTTTCAGTTTATTTATACAATGTAATATTTCATAAGCATAAAGAGCTCTGTCAGGTAGATTCAGTGAGTCTTTTTTTTAAGTGCCAACCATATTCCGCTAGAATTTTTACGTAAAAACCACCCTGGACTTTTCTTGCCAATTTCAACATTGTTGCCATTATTCACATTTATTTTCTTTTTTATATCTATAATATTTTTAGCTACATATAGACGCTCCACCAGCTAGGGCACCCATTGCTCCCAAGGCAGATAAAATAGGCAATATTGGTACAAATTCTCCAGATCTATGCTCAAATGGAATAACGCGTGGCAAACGGATTTATTTTCGACCCTCTGCTTTTTTAATAGCCAATCGGGCTGCTTTTAATCCTTCTAAGCTTGATTTTCGTAAATTTCTATGATTCTTATATTTTCTTAACGCTTTCGATGTAGGATCAATAACGTGGGTTTTGAATGAAAGCTCCAGTCCTATTTTTCTTTTAGCTTTTATTGTATTTACAACTAACCAAGATGCAGCTTTTTCACCAAAACTGGAATCTTTTGATTTCACTCGTTCCCAAGCACGATTTTCTAATTCTTTGTACGCCTTATGTCTATCAGATAATGCAGAACTTGAGTTGTATGCGAGGTCGTGCTGCTTGCAAGCTGCATCTAATGGGTTGATTCCAGGATCACCACGTGCCAGGCGCTTCTGGATTCGCGTGCCAGGACTGAACCACGGGTGACGGGGCAGATGGGCCTCAAAGGGAAGTTTATCAATTAACGAATTGACTATATCAGCACCTCGGTAGTGAATAGGTTTCATATTAATAAACCGTATAAGCAAAATGAATTCATTTATATAGCCAATTCGTTTTCATCTCCATAATAGTTACAAAAATGCGTTTAGTAAGACAAGATCTTAAGCTTGCCATCGAGAATTTGGACTTTGATGATTTGCCATCTAAAACATATATACACAGTGAATGACTACCAAATTATTTTCGCGGAATTTTCTGTGGTCCGAGCGGGTGCGACAAAACAAATTCAGTCTTAGCTTTGTTATTTGATCGAAATGGATTAAAATTTGCTAATATCTATCTTTATTCAAAATCTCTTTATCAGCCTAAGTATAAATTTTTGGAAAATGTATTGCAGCAAGTTAAAGAAATAAAATATTTCCCATATAAAGATAATGAACTAGTTATTGATCCTGATGAAGCTAAAGAAAACTCTGTATTTATATCGACGATGTTTCATGTGATAAGCAGGACAAAATTAGGGCATATTTTTCAATGGGACGACACAAATCTATAAACGTAGCGTATTTATGCCAAACTTATTGCAGAATTTTACCCATTACCCTAAGACTAAAATTCTTATTCCAAGAAAGCTGAGTCCGAAATTTAGACTAGGATTTACCTCTTCCTGGCGATACGAAGTCACTTTGGCAATCTATTCGCTCACAATTTCCAGTTTTAAATCAAATTGTTATTCCCAGACATACTGGTGCTGAATCAGCAAACCCATACCACCTACATGGGTTTGCTGATGCTTCCCACCTAGCCTATGCAGCCGTTATTTAGGTTTGCACTCAATTGTCAGACAATACCATTAAATCTAGCCTCGTGATATCCAAAACTAAACTGACACTTCTTCGGCAGTTATCCATTCTACGCCTGGAAATATGCGCTGCGCATCTGCTCTCGAAATTAATTAATTCCAGCCGAGTTTCCAGGAGTGCCAATTACCTTATGGTCCGATTCCATATGTGGTTTTAGCATGGATCCACTCTATCCCACGCCGCTGGTCCACATTCGTGGCCAATCGAATAGGGCATATTAAAACACTATGTCCAGACATCCAATGGCAATATGTCAAATATAAAGACAATCCTGCTGATGTGGCTTCTAGAGGATCAACACCAGGAGAACTTTAAGAATCCACTTCACCAATCACAGAATGTTCGACAACTGAGAAAGAAGTCCCAAACCGTATTCAGATCAATTTCTTGCAGACTCCAAAACTGTTTTGGCTGTCTTTGATCCAGAAATTCTCCTCGTTCACTCGTTTGCTACATACATTGTCTTATGTCCTCCGCGTTGCTGATAAAAGAAAATGTTTCCATACTTCAATAGAATTGAGCTCGGCCGAGATTCAACGAGCCCTCACTGTTCTTATTCGTCATGTGCAAGCCGAGTCATTTTCAGACGAAGTCAATCGCCTCATGGCTGGCAAATCGTTGCCAAAATCCAGCCCACTAAATTCATTGCATTCTTTCGTCGATTCACTTGGGCTGTTACGAGTCGGGGGTAGATTACGAAATCATCCAGACTTAGTTTTCTTACTTAGATAAACTTAGATTAGACTCTTAAACTTAGATTTGGACCCACTTAAACATCAAAGTTCTTATCAACGCAAACGTCAAGAATCGCTCAAAATGTTAACCCAGTGTTTCTGGAAAAAATGGCGCAATGAATATTTCGATTGCCTGATGAAACGATCAAAATGGTCATCAGTTGGTCAAGCACCAACCGTCGGCGATCTTGTCCTGATTAAACGGAAGTCCGACCCTCATTGTCTTTGGCTTATGGTACGCGTAACCAAACTGTTCCCAGGCAGTGACGGAATCACTCGGGTCGTAGACGTTCAGACCAAAACCGCCACCCGTTGTGAAGCTGTACGCAATCTAGTACCACTCCATATACCTGTTCCCTTCCTGGTTGATGCGCATACGTCTTTCATCAATAATCCATCCCTTCATAACGTAGCTCAGCACGATCTCATAAGTCAAAACCAAAACATGCCATTGAAAACTGATGTGAGTGCGGCAAATTGGTTAATCAGTAATACCGCTAGTGCATAGTAGAATCAAACATCGTAGGAATAATGTGACAAGATTTTAACCAATATAATTTTTATTTATCCTAAAATCTGTAGGTTTAAACTAGAATTTAGTTGAACTGCTTGTCGACGAGTACCTCGACGGGGGGGAGAATGGTCCATGCATCGACCAAAAATGCAACCACATCTAAACTGTAATCAAGTCGATGGATGCGTCGATGCTCCCGCTCTACCAGAATTCACATGCACTGTCATTTTCTCAGAGTACGACAGAACAATTCTTCTTTTTTATCGGCATGACTTTAGGTTTGACAGTTTGCTGACACAACCTGAAGTTGCCAAGCACCGGGTCGAAAGAGTGAAAAAAATCATCACGGCGAAGTCAGTCTAGTGACAATTCTTGAAAAGTTCGTTCTCCTGTGGTACTTGGTCTAAAGTCCACGTGAATTCTTTATTTGATAATTATTCAAGATTTAATTTGTTCAAAAATCCATTTTGAAATTCCAGTCATCAATAACTACTTTACTCAAATTAAAGTATCGGCATTTAGCATTCGAATTTCAAGGATGTTATTCTATATCAAAATCGATTAAGAAAGGCTGCTTTGGTTGACAGCTAAAATTATTTATTTGCCATTAATCAAATAGTTTTATTCAGCTTATATCGGTTTCCTAAATTTTTAGGTTGGACAAAAGTAAAGCAACATTCAAAAAAATGATTATTTTTTTTGTTTAACTATACTTAAAATTAAAATTGCCATACTGCCGTTATGTTGTTGAAACACAAACTGTAAAAACATTTCGTATTCATTATAAAGGAACATAACATATTGCACTATATTCCTAGAATCAGACCAACTCAGACTTTTCTGTAGAGAGGCACTGACCTCCATGTATTCACATATAACACGTGCGTAACTAAACATTGCTTTGATTATAAAAAATATGATTGAATGCATTATTATTTTACTTATTCCTATTATATTATTATATTACTTCTGCTTTATTATTATCCTTATCGGAGCAAGATCCGATTTCATTGAATCATATTTGTGATAATCAAAGCAACGCTTAGTTATGTGCGTGCTGTATGTGAATACATGGAGGTCCGTGCCCCTCCACAAAAAAGACTTTGGATAGATTTGATTCTAGGAATATATTGCAAGATGTTATGTTCCTTTATATCGAATACGAAATGTTTTTAAAGTTTGTGTTTCAACAACATAACGACCGAAATCGCTGCTTTCATCTTGCAACAATTTGGTTGCCGGCCGTTAATCTTCTAATTTTGCAATGGCGAATATGCTAATGCATCTTGGTTCGTTAGGAAACTTAAGGAAAAAGATTCAGAAATACATTCCAATCCAGAAATCGCCAAACAAACGATCGGTAACTGAAGAACAGAATAACTTTTGGGAATTGTTCTGCAGCTTTTTCACGAATTATTCTTGCAACTTCAAAAATTCGTGCATGAAGTTGATCTTCATTATCAAACGGCTCTTTGTACACTAGATATTTCCTTCCATAAATAAAAATCTAAGGCATTTAAATCAGGAGATCTAGCTGGCCACGCAATAGGGCCCCACGGCTTATCCACCTATTAGGAAATTTTTCATTCAAAAAAGATCTAACATTAGAATAATGTTTATTTTTTTATGATAATTAAATCTAAATGTTCATTAAACTTTACACTCAAAACAAACGCATTATCTCTAAATTATTGCTATAAAAATGAGGTCAACATTTAAAAAAAAAGCTTTTAGTTGTTTTATAAAATAGTTTTTTTCTAAGAGTAAACACTAAATGGGTAATTACATTTTGTATTGGAAAATGAATACACTAGCATAACCGGCGACTCGAGTCGGCCGAGCTAGTGAGACAGTGCGGTCACAATTATGATTTTCTTTTTGTTTCGTTAGAAAAAGAAGTTAAATTATGTGATTAGACTGAAATTTTATCTTAGGGAATGTTTCGCAATAAGATTAATTAATACTAATTTTCAATACTTAAAATGGCATATTAAATAATGAATTAGTTTAATAACTAAGAAAGCTAATCCTTCAACGTCTTCTAAAAGGTTCTAGATCATATTCCAAATTAATTTTAAACTCCAAAATTGATGAATGACCAAATTTTTATATTAAAAGATTAAAAATCTGTAAAAATTTCAACTTTAAAATTAAATTATTAAAACGCCGCGACTGTCTCTCACAGGAAATAGAAAAATTTTATACGACGTATAACATTGAACTCGTTAATGAGTTCAATGTTTATTCTACTTTTCAGGACCTAGTATTGCGTAGGTCGGTTACACTGCAGTTCACCAACGTTTTTGAAGCAATCAGAAAATGCTGATTATCTCGGAAACTATTGAAAATAGACCCCCAGTTGTTTAGACATTTTCCGTTCAGTTTTTCATTCCCTATCCACGATTGAAATAAAAAATACTAGTAGCGACACACTTTGTATATGATAATATTTTTTTTTTGCTTTTTCTGTAACTTAGTTAACTGAGTATGAATGTTTCCTATTGGATTGCTTGATGAATGACTATAGTATAATATTAAGTAATAGTCACTCGAAAGACATTATATCTAAAAAAACAAAATAAAATGCAAGAATACAATTCGATTGACGAAAATTTATAAGAGAATGAATTCAATCGATAGATGAATGAAATAACGAGATCAGAGTCATTCATGCAATAGATAAATGTATTCTGAAAAATCTGGAAATGCTCCTTATATTTTTACTCATAATTCCTGCGCTGATAAATCACTTAGTTGAATATTTTTTTTCTAGGTCATCTAATATATATACTTATAACTAGGTGAAATCCTATTTCTTATTACCGTGACCTTTTCAGTTCAAAGATTGACCATAAATATGATACCATAAGTCTGTATCGTTTAAATTGTTTATAATTTAAATACGTTTCTTCATCCATTAATAAGTAGCTTTCGGAACTTTGAGGTTGTAACGGGTTAAATCGGCCACTAGAATAATACTATTTATTTTTATTATTCTGCTATTCGTTTTGTTTTTTTTTTTTTTGCTAGAAACTAGAAACTCAAGTTTCTATGTCTATTCTATTTTATTGTAATCATTGCTAATTTAATTACTTTCAACCCTCGATACGCCCATGGCGTGGTTACGCGCGTTCGACCTATTTGGAACGGCACGCGAGTGAATCGATGATGATCGATGAGTTTTTTTGGAATAATGAGGGGAATAGTTAGAACTATCAATTGAACTGGTCGTATTTCATTATTGGTGGCGTTTAGTGGTAGTTTTCCACTAAGAATCGAGAAGTCTTCTTGACTTCGGGTTCAGACAGAAGGTCCCGGGAGAGGTTACGTCCTGCGAAGAGATGCAACACTCAAACGGCTATTCCGTAATCCGCTCTCAAATAGTGTCGTCGAGTGGCAGAGATAACTGCCAGAGGCGTTGCTCAAATTGGGGAGTTTTGTGCCAATTCTGGTCCTGGGGACCAGTAGAACCCCGAAGAGGATTGGAGACTGTAATCTACGTGTGTGTCGGGTTTACCATCAGCCACTACCACCAAGTATTTTCTATCTTTTTTATATATCTCTTTTATTATTAAGTTATTGTCACTTTACCTGGCTATGTACCAAACAAAGATAAATTTGACGGTAGAAAACGGATATTATCGAAAATACGAAAATCACGTGAGACCAAGGTTTGGTGAATCAGATTATACATTTATTGGTATATGCCGCATGGACGTCGTTATTATACGAGTACTTACGTGCTCTAATGGTAAATGCGAGGGGATCGATCATGGTTCGATTGCCGGAAAATCAAACCTATATATCTGCAAGTGAGTATTCGCTAGACTAATCAACACGCACATTTTTTATAAATAAATGTATGAGCCAGATGAAAACAACGTTAAAGGGAGGAGGACAAATTCATTGTGACGATATAGGAATTTCATATGTAATTGATCGTAACGATGTTTATGTCCGGACTTAAAAATAACACATGAACTCCTAATTAGAACTAATTAGAAATTAGGATTATTAACTTAAACTAAGTTAACTATAGGAAAATATTAGTAGATAAACAAAAGCGATTTTTTACAAAGATAATATGTAATTAAAATCAAGTTTTTGTAAAATTTATGCAATCTACACATTGTAATACATGAATTAATATTAGTTAATTTTATTGCAGTCTACTAGTTAAATTAGTAGTTAAAAAACTAGACAAAGATAAAATCGAAAACAATTTAGACTTAAAGAAGATGATTTGTGTTAAAAAAGTCAATGAATCGATCAACTACGGGACTATACTATCCATGACGACTCGATCCGATCCGACATGCTTTTTTATCATGCCCGTAGCTTTAGCCATAACATGAAAATGACTTGTAAAATTAAGTTTATTAAGTTAATTGACTAATGTAATGTATTGGTACAAATAAACTGCTGAGAGAGATGGATATAACACATTTAAACAGCGAGGAAGCAGATAAAATAAAACGAATATGTGCAAAGTATGCCAACGTATTTCATCGGCCAGGGGACCGGCTTAGTACAACATATATATATAAACAAAAAATTCGGGTCAAACTCAATGCCAGCCCAACATATATAGAACCATCCGGGTTGCCACATTGCCAAAAACAAGAAATTCATGAGCAAATAGAAAATATGTTAGAGGAGGAAATCATCGAAGACGCCAGATCGGAATGGTTTGCTCTTGTATTGATCGTGCCAAAGAAGCCCGATAAGAACGGAGTAGTCAAGCATAGGGTAGTGATCGAACACAGAATGTTGAATAGGTAAATAGAAGATGAAAAATGGCCGCTTATATCGATAGCGGAGTATTGGATTCATTAGCGGGAGCGCAGTACTTCATGCATCTGGACTTGGCTCAGGGATACTACCAAGTTGAACTGGACAAGGCCAGCAGGCCGTGCACAGCATTTATTACTGAACGAGGTCAAATCACGTCAGATGACGAGGCTGCCTGTAAGGCTGAAGATCAGTCCCAGTGCGTTTTCCATGTTAATGATAGTGGCAATGGCTGGATTAAATTACGAAAGTGGTTTCGTATGTTTAGATGAACTGATTGTGTTCAATCAAATGTGTGTCAAAACACATTTGTGTTTACATAAGGCGGAGTTTTCCTACTTTGAGCCCTCGTCTCGTTGCAAACGGGAATTTTTTGTTCGATGGTGCTTATTACATCTTGCATGTCTGTGGCAGTATCCATACCTCTGGCAAAGACAGTAATCTTGCTGCTTCCAGTGCGCCGTCACACATTCCTGCCCAGCACTGCTGAACCCGATCTTAAAGCTTTCTTGATGTTATAATCTATACATCCTATATATGTATCTTAAAGCCTGTCTACCATTCCTGGTGTAGGCTTGGTAGTCTTTATCTTTTTTTTTTCCTTCTTCCTCTAGGCCCCCGCGTTTTCGCTTCGTGTCACTGCGTCGCAAAACTTTCTCTATTCTCTCCTGTTGTTTGCCATCCTACTAGCTTCACTCATCGTTATTCCTCTTCTTTGCAATATCTTTTCTATCATGTCATTCCAAGTAGTTTCAGGTCTTCCCCTTTTTCTTTTCTGTCCAGGTCTAACTTCCCATACTCTTCTCACTTTTTTTTCCCATTCTTTTCAAGTGACCCCACCATCCCAACTGTCTCTTCTCTATGTATTCGTGTATCGCCTCCATTCCCAGTTCTTTTCTTATTTCTTCATTCCTGATTCTTTCTCTCTTTGTCACTCCCTTTACTCTCCTCATGTATTTCATTTCTACCGCTTGAACTTTACTTATTTCCTTTTTATCTGTTATCCATGTCTCACATCCAAATGTCAGTATTGGTCTTATTACTGTTTTATATACGTTTATTTTTGTTTTCCTTGTTATTTCTTTTTTTCCCACAATCATATTGCTGATACTGTAAAACACTTTCATTGCTTTTTCTACCCGACTGTTAATTTCTTCTTCTTGCTTTCCTGAACTAGATATTTCCATTTCGTCACTTGCTCCAATTTTACCTTATCTACCATGATTTTTATCTCCTGTTGTTCCCCAATTATCATCACTTTTGTTTTCTCTTTACACATTTCCATTCCGTTCTCTCTAAGTGTTTCATTCCATATATTTATGTTTGCCTGCAGCTCTTTTTCATTAGATGCTACCACCACTATATCGTCTGCGAATGCTCCACTCTTTACTTCAACTCTCTCCATATAATTCCATCCCACTTCAAGTCCTCTAGTTCTTTCTTTCGCTTTCCTTATTATTTTGTCCATGTAGATATTAAATAATGTTGGACTTAGTCCTCCTCCCTGTCTTAGTCCGTCTTTCGTTTTAAATTTTTTTGATTGTTTTTGACTATTACGCTATTTGAGTTTTCTTCATATATTTTTTTTATTAAGCTTATCATTTTCGTGCTTATCTCCCTCTCTGCCATCATCCTCCACAATCTATCTCTTCCTACTTTGTCGAATGCTTTTTTTAGATCTAAAAATTCCATGTATACATTTTTTTTCTTTCTACTTGTTTTTCCATTATCTGTTTAATCGTGAATATATTATCTTGGATACTCCTTCCTTCCCTAAATCCTGACTGTGATTCGTCCAGTGTTTTCTCAATTTTACCTCTTAATCTCTCATTGATAATTATTTCCAGCACTTTCATGTTGGTATTTAGCAGTGTAATTCCTCTGTAGTTATTACAGTCCTTCCTGTCCCCTTTCTTGTAGATTGGAACTATCATCGCATGCTGCCATTCTTTTGATATTCTTTGTTGTGTCAATATTTTTCTATATATTTCAAGCATTACTTTCCTTCCCTCTTCCCCCGTATATTTTATCATTTCTGTTGTTACTGTGTCTCTTTCTGGCGCTTTCCCATTCTTTAATAGTTTTATGGCCTTTTCCATTTCCTCCATATTAAACTCTTCCTCATCGTCCCTGCTTTCACCTCTGTCTACATTCGCTACCTCTCCTGTATCGGTCCTCTCTATCTTTTCTGACAGCAGCTCTTCAAAGTATTGCTTCCATCTTTCCATTATTTCCTTTTCCTGCTTTAATAGTTCTCCTTCTTTGTTCTTTATATATGTCGCGCAGTTGGTCTTTCCTTTTCTTATTGTTTTCAGTCTGCTGTAGAATATTTTTTCCCCTCTGCCGCTTCGTTTCCTAATTTCTTGCCAAATTCTGCCCATTCATTTCTTTTCGCCTCTAATACTAATGTCTTCACTATTTTCCTTTCTTCCTTGTAGCACTGATACGTTTCTCTAGTTTTTTTTTGTAGATATTCTTTCCATTTTTCTTTTTTTATTCTCACTCTTCTCTTGATCTCTTTTGTCCACCATGCCGTTTGTTTTATTTTCTTATTTCTTTTTATTCTTCCACACACTTCCGAGCTTGCTTGTAGTATTATCTTTTTGAGTTCCTCCCAGCTCTCTTCCAAACTTAATGTCTTCCATTTCTCATTTCTACTCTCAATCATCCTCTTCATTATTTCTCTATATTTCTTTGCCACCTCTCCGTCTTTTAGTCTATACGCTTTTATTTTCTCATATTCTGTCTTATCTCCTTTTCTCTCTCTGTTGTCTGCTTTTAATGGTTTCTTTATCTTTGATATTACCATATAATGATCACTTCCCACTTCCGGTCCTCTTGACACTTTTACATCTACTATTTTCTTTCTATTTTCATTTCTTGCTACTATGTAGTCTATTATCGATTTTTCCTTTCTGCTGCTCATCTCTCTAGTATACTTGTGTATATCTTTGTGTTTATAGTAAGTATTTGCTATAAACATATTATTGATTCGGCAAAACTCTATCAATCTTTTTCCATTATCATTTCGTATTGTCTCCCCATTCTGGCCCAATATTCAACTCTCTCCTGATTTTCCCTTTCCCACTCTACTATTGAAATCTCCTGCAATGTATATTTCGCCTTTTGCTCTTTCTACCGCCTCTGTTAACATTTCCCAGAATTTCTCTTTGTTCTCCTTTTTGTCATCGTCATTTGGTCTATACACACTTATTATTGTTATAATGCTCTCGTTATCGTCCTTCATATTTATTGTCAATATCCTCTCTGAACATGCCTCCCATTTTTCTATATTGTGTGCCCATTCTTTTTTTATCATACATGCGACTCCTTCAGCTGCTCTTTTCTCTGTTTCCACTCCGCTATATATAAATACACTTCCTTTCATCATTTTTTGCAGTCCTCTTCCTCTTTTTTTCGTTTCCGTTATTGTAAGTATGTCTATCCTATTTTCCAGAAACTCATCTTCTAGTTCTATTTCTTTTCCCTTTATGCTTCGTATATTCCATGTTGCCAATCTCCATATTTCTACCTTTTTCCTTCTCATTGTTTTCTGCTCCTTTCCCCACTTCTTCCCAGCTTCCGTAATCTATCCTATTTCTATATTGTTCCTCCTTTCTTTTATATATTTGGCACTTTTTGCTAGTTGCCATGTGCTCTAGGTCTTTATCTTTAATTCTTGTACAGTTGGCGCATTTTATCTCATTTTTTCCACAATCTTTCCCTTCGTGTCCTTCTTGTCCACATCTGTAGCATACCTCCGTTCTTGTACAGTACTTAGCTACATGTCCATAGCAGCAGCATTTGTAGCAGATCGCGATCCTTATATATTCCTCTACCTGTTTTACAGTAAAATCTGTAATCTCCCTTTTTTTACCACGTACTTGAATATCTCATTGTCAGCTTCTACTACCCAGTCCTCTACATATTGTTTACTGTTCCCGATGGCATTTTTTTTAACTGCTCTTATTACTGTCTTCACCTCTCTAGTCCCCACCATTTTTCTTATTTCTTCATTTTCCCTTAATATTTCATTTACTATTTCTTCTTCAGTATACCCTTAAATTATTAATATTAGTTTATCGTTTTGGGTACCCATAATTTTATTTGAGTAAGTTTTTATTATTGCTTGTTACTCATTTTTTATTTGTTTCTTTAAGCACTGAGTTGAGCAGTTCTATAGCACTGATGTTGTAATTTTGTGTTTTCATACTTGATATTTTAAATGCAATATTATCAAAACACAAACAAGTTGTATTATTGTTGTTATTTTCTATTTAGGGCAAATGGCGGGTTTACAATGTTACTTATTGTTCCTTACTTTTTCTCAGTTATAATAGCGACATGGTCCTGCTTCGTCGTTCTGATGGATTTTATGAACTTTGCGGCATTTTTTTCTATAATGTTCAGCTGTTTAGAGCAGACTTTGATTGTCCGCGTTGAAGCTTCGTAAGCTGAGCTCCACAGTCTTACGGAACTCCGGGAGCTCTATACGTTCAGTCGCCTGGTTGGCCACCTCTGCTTTCCTATCCAGCTCCAAACTTACTTGTTTGAACCCGCTGTATAAGCTCCAGTACGTGCGGCTATGTTTAACCGCGATGGCTTTAGCCACGCTCTCCTTATATCACCATCGAATCTGACTCGGGCTACCCGTTCCAGGACCCCGACTGCACCGTCCACGTACTACAGCTCAGGGAACCTTTTTTTATGTTAAATATTCTTGTGGAAATGAACCTACTCTTGAATTAACATCCGCATCAGGAAACACCACATGGACAGTGCCACCAAGTTCCTATGAATCAAGTCCCTCCCGCTTCAACCAGCGTAACCGTATAGTAGTTATCACTCCATTTCATTCCCATTCGCTGCTCACTTCGAAACTGTTACGAGTTGGGTATACACCAGCCGTCATCTGTTTGGACTCCAACGCTAACTCCTAGCATCGCTTGCGCCTCGGCGGCGAAGTGCATCCGCTCCAGGATCTTCCGACTTCCTCTGGTCCAGCCATTGCTTATTCACACCTCGATTTGCAACTTCAAGCGTACGGTTAAGTTTTCTGACTAAATCTTTGATTTTAATGCGCTAACCATCATCATTAGCCACCGGGGCTCTCAACCGATCGGAACTAGCGGCAAATTCGACTTTTTTGGTTTTATCACATATCATGGTTTTGATTTGCCTCCTGCGTTAGCTTCCCAACATTCATATACTGGGCGTTGGTTAACCAGTCTCAGGATGCCAGATCCTCAGGGCCCACCGTGGGGAGGTGCAGGTAAGACGTTCGGACCCCGGACCAAACCAAACCAAACCTATAGTGGACTTATGACATGCGTGCGAGAGATGGCCCGTTCGAAAATTTTACTGGCACCTAAACGATTTATTACTAAATTGAATTTAATATATATTAATTTTGAAATTAAGCCATGTTTTGGATGAAATTGCATTTTCAAAGCACTCGCACATGTGGGTGCTTTTATAAAATGAACCCGTCTAGTAATTGCAATGTTATATCAATTTTGATTTCGGTAGGATATGTTAGCTTTTAGTTTTGTTCTAAGTTTTGCTTGTTATATAAATTGGTTTGTTCAATATTAAAATTATCTTTATAATTTTCTTGTCAATTTTATATGAAATTGCCGGCACTAGCAGTGAATTATCTGTTTATTTTTCGGAATATAAAATATTTGAGGGTGAAAAAAGGTATTTTGTTTTTATTTTTATTTTGTTTGAATTATTTGATAATTTTAACTGTAAGATATCCCAGTCGCCCCCTAGTTTTGGATTGTCGTACTCGTTAATTGTTGGACGGTGGTATTGTCGGTAGTGGCAGTTTCGTGTCTCTTAGTTCTTCCAACCTATAGAAGATGTAGCTGCCTTCAGCTGTTTGTTGTTGTTACGATTATTAAAAGGAGAATTATTAGTATCACTATTATTTAAAGGATATTATTATGGATATAATAATTAATTATTATTAATATATATATATATATATGTATCTTAAAGCCTGTCTACCATTCCTGGTGTAGGCTTGTTAGTCTTTATCTTTTTTTCCCTTCTTCCTCTAGGCCCCCGCGTTTTCGCTTCGTGTCACTGCGTCGCAAAACTTTCTCCATTCTCTCCTGTTGTTTGCCATCCTGCTAGCTTCACTCATCGTTATTCCTCTTCTTTGCAATATCTTTTCTATGATATCATTCCAAGTAGTTTCAGGTCTTCCCCTTTTTCTTTTCTGTCCAGGTCTAGCTTCCCATACCCTTCCCACTTGTCTTTCCTGTCCCATTCTTTTCAAGTGACCCCACCATCCCAACTGTCTCTTCTCTATGTATTCGTGTATCGCCTCCATTCCCAGTTCTTTTCTTATTTCTTCATTCCTGATTCTTTCTCTCTTTGTAATTATTATTAATAATTATTACAATTATTAAAAGGATATTATATGTTAGTAATAATCATGTTATTACTAACATGATTATTAAAAGAACAAGTACTATAGCTACCTGCGAAATTATTCGCAGAAACAATTTGAGCGGGAATACGATTATGTATTCTCTATGTATTTGTGTATCGCCTCTATTCCTAAAATATCTTTCCCTCTTTTCCCATATATTTTATCATTTCAGTCGTTATTGTATCACTTCCTGTTTTTGATCGTATTTAATGGTGAATTTTTTAATCTCAGCTCAAATTGCTGCTAGAGTAACTGGCAATTCACGGACAATGGCAAATCTTAGAATAACAATAAAAACAATAGATTGGGCAATAGAGCTGTATTTTCCCAACTTATTTGCTCCTCAAGTATAATACTGGGACAATGAAAAGCTTCCAAGCTTAAGGCCAATAACAAGTATTTTAATAACAGACAAACAAGGAAACATTTACTGAACAAAGAAAATAAGAATAGCTACTATCTGTTAGTAATCCAAATTACGCGTCAATGTAAATTTATTATCACTTACCAAATATAAACAATGTTGACAAACTCTGAATAATATCTGTACCTATATATGTATCTGAATTATTTGTTAAATACAAATAAAACAAATGATGAGAAAAAAAATGATATAATTAATATTATGAAATTAATAAATACAAAATTATCTAACCACAACTCGAGTTTGTAATAAACGGGCCCCACGTTGGGCGCCAAATTATCGCAATCCAAATGATGTTAAAAAGTTACGCTACTAATGTTGGAGCATCAGTAGCAAAGGCGCAAAATTAATACAAAAATAGGAATAATATAAAAGTTATTTAATTAAATTTACAGACCAATCAAAATTTACGAATGAAAAAAAGAATAATCAATAGAATCAAAATGAACAAAGGTAGCCGTTAGCTACTTCGAGACCAACGAATTGCAGCAGAGCTGGATTAGATCACCGACTGGCTGTCTCGTGAGTTCGTTTCACAACAAATCAAAAATGATGGTAATTAGGGCGCCATCCAGTCTTAGGCGTTCCAAGTCCGGCTAGAGGGACACTATGCGTAGAACTCTGCTGCAACCCCGGGATCCAGCAATAAAACAGATAAACTAATATTAAAAATATATACAAATAGAATATATATATTCTATATAAAAGCGAAGATAGTAAGAAAAAATTAAGTGAAGTATCAGATGAGTTAGTGAATCAAATCAAACTGATACAAACGGAAATTAGGTTATTTAAAGCGGAGAGTAAAAGAGAAGAAGGACAAACTCGGGAAAAAATGGAAAAAAGCATAGAGAATATAGGAAGAATAGTAATTAAAATGACCGCCACAGTGTATGAAAAAATAGAGAATGCAGAGAAAAAACAAAAACCAGAAAAAAAAAAATAAAGTAGAGCAAAGGTTGGAACAAATAGAGAAACAATTTAAAAACAGAATGGATGAATTAGAAACAAAAATATTGGAATTGCCAGTGGGAGGTACAATAAACCAAGAAAGAAGTAAAACGACATATGCGGCGATCACTGAAAGGAAAAAAGAAAATGGTACAAAGAAGATACAGGGATGGAAAACACCAGAAAAAATAAGAGAAATCACAGTGAAAGCGGCAGAAGGGGAGAATGTAATGGCAATAATAAGAAAAAACCTTATGATAGAAGAAGTAGGTGAAGAAGGTATAAAGGAAATAAAAAAATTTAAAAGTGGATTGGTAGTGATGAAGTGCAGAAACGAGCTACAACAGGAGCAAGTAGGGAAGAAACTGGAGGAAGTAAAAGGAATGGCAGTGAGGAAAATGAAAGAAACAAAGCCGTTGTTTATAATAAAAAAAATTGAGCAAGGATATACTGAAGAAGAAATAGTACAAATATTAAGAGAAAATGAAGAAAGAAGGAAAATAGTGGGGATTAGAGAGGCGAAGACAGTAATGTGAGCAGTTAGAAAAAATGCCTTTAGGAATAGTAAACAATATGTGGAGGACTGGGTAGTAGAAGCTGACAAGGAGATATTCAAGTACGTGGTAAAAAAAGGAAAATTATTGATAGATTTTACTGTAAAACAGGTAGAGGAATTTGTAAAGATCGCGATCTGCTATAAATGCTGCTGCTATGGCCATGTAGTCAAGTACTGTACAAGAACGGAGGTATGCTACAGATGCGGACAGGAAAGACATGAAGGGAAAGATTGTGAGGAAAATTAGATAAAATGCGCCAACTGCACAAGAATTAAAAGTAAAGATATAGAGCACATGGCAACCAGCAAAAAGTGCCAAATATACAAACGAAAGGAGGAGCAATATCGAAATAGGATAGATTATGGAAGCTGGGAAGAAGAGAAGAAACAAACAAAGAAATGAAAAAGAATTGGGGAAAGGAGCAGAAAACAATGAGAAGAAAAAATGAAGAAATATGGAGATTAGCAACATGGAATATACGAAGCATAAAGGGAAAAGAAATAGAACTAGAAGATGAGTTCCTGGAAAATAAGATAGACATACTTACAATAACGGAAACGAAAAAAAAGGGCGAGGATTACAAAAAATGATGAAAGGAAGTGTACTTATATATAGCGGAGTGGAAAGAGAGAAAAGAGCAGCTGAGGGAGTCGCATGTATGATAAAAAAGGAATGGGCACCCAATATAGAAGAATGGGAGACGTGTTCAGAGGATATTGACAATAAATATGAAGGACGATAATGAGAGCGTTAAAACGATAATAAGTGTGTATGGACCAAATGAAGACGACAAAAAGGAGAACAAAGAGAAATTCTGGGAAATGTTAACAGAGACGGTAGAAAGAGGAAAAGGGGAAATATACATTGCAGCAGATTTTAATAGTATAGTGGGAAAGGGAAAAAGAGAGAGCAGAATATTGGGCCAGAATGGGGAGACAATACTAAATGATAACGGAAAAAGATTGATAGAGTTTTGCCGAATCAACAATATGTTTATAGCAAATACTTATTATAAGCACAAGGATATACACAAGTATACTAGAGAGATGAGCAGCAAAAATGAAAAATCAATAATAGACTATATAGCAGCAGGAAATGAAAATAGAAAGAACATAGTAGATGTAAAAGTATCAAGAGGGCCGGAAGTGGGAAGTGATCATTATATAGTTATATCAAAAATAATGAAACCAATAAAATCAGACAACAGAGGGATAAAAGGAGATAAGATAGAATATGAGAAAATAAAAGCGTATAGGCTAAAAGTCGGAGAGGTGGCAAAGCAATATAGAGAAAAAATGAAGAGGATGATCGAGAGCAGAAATGAGAAATGGAAGGCATTAAGTTTGGAAGAGAGTTGGGAGGAATTCAAAGAGATGATACTACAAATAAGCTCGGAAGTCTGTGGAAAAATAAAAAGAAATAAGAAAATAAAGCAAACGACATGGTGGACAGAAGAGATCAAGAGAAAAGTTGGATTAAAAAAGAAAAAATGGAAGGAACATTTACAAATAAAAAATAGGGAAACATATCAGTGTTACAAGGAGGAAAGGAAAATAGTGAAGCAATTAGTATTAGAGGCGAAAAGAAATGGGCAGAATTCGGTAATAAATTAGAAAACGAAGCTGCAGAGGGAAAAAAATATTCTATAGTAGACTAAGAACAATAAGAAAAGGAAAGACCAACAGTGCTACATATATAAATAATAAGGAAGGAAAAATATTAAAGCAGGAAGATGAAATAATGGAAAGATGGAAGCAATACTTTGAAGAGCTGCTGTCAGACAATATAGAGAGGAACGATAGAAGAGAAGCAGACAATACAGAGAGAAAGGAATGCAAAGACGAGGAAGAGGAATTTAATATGGAGGAATTGGAAAAGACCATAAAACAACTGAAGAATGGAAAAGCACCAGGAAGTGAAACAATAACGACTGAAATGACAAAATATATGGGAGAAGAGGGAAGGCAGGTAATGCTGGACATATATAACAAAATATGGACAGAGCAAATGATACCTAAAGAATGGCAGCATGCACTGAACGAGAGAAATCTCGTTCAGTCCAATCTTTAAGAAAGGAGATAAGAAAGATTGTAATAATTACAGAGGAATTACTCTATTAAATACGAACGTGAAAGTGCTGGAAATGATGATAAACGAGAGAATAAAAATTAATATAGAGAAAACTCTGGACGAATCACAGTCAGGATTTAGGGAGGGCAGAAGCATTCAGGTCCATATATTTACGATTAAGCAGATAGTTGAAAAAACAAGTAAAAGGAAAAAAAATGTATACACGGGTTTTTTAGATTTAGAAAAAGCATTTGATAAAGTGAGAAGAGATAAATTGTGGAAGATGATGGCAGAGAAAGAGATAATCAAGAACACGATTAATTTAATAAAAAAAATATATGAAGAAAACTCAAATAGCGTGATAGTCAAAAACAGACAATCAAAAAAATTTAAAACGAAAGACGGACCAAGACAGGGAGGAGGACTAAGTCCAACATTATTTAATATTTACATGGACCAAATAATAAGGAAAGCGAAAGAAAGAACTTGAGGACTTGACGTGCGATGGAATTATATGGAGAGAGTTGAAGTAAAGATTGGAGCATTTGCGGACGATATAATGGTGATAGCATCTAACGAAAAAGAGTTACAGACAAGCATAAATAAATGGAATGAAACACTTAGAGAGAACGAAATGGAGAGGTGTAAAGAGAAAACAAAAGTAATGGTAATCGGGGAGCAACATGAGATAAAAATCATGGTAGATAAGGTAAAATTGGAGCAAGTGACGAAATGGAAATATTTAGGAGTAGAAATAACTAGTTCAGGAAAGCAAGAAGAAGAAATTAACAGCCGAATAGGAAAAGCAATGAAAGTGTTTTACAGTATCAGCAATACGATTGTGGGGAAAAAAGAAATAACAAGGAAAACAAAAATAAACGTCTATAAAACAACAATAAGACCAATACTGTCATTTGGATGTGAGACATGGATAACAAATAAAAAGGAAATAAGTAGAGTCCAAGCGGTAGAAATGAAATACATGAGGAGAGTAAAGGGAGTGACAAAGAGAGAAAGAATCAAGAATGAAGAAATAAGAAAAGAACTAGGAATGGAGGCGATACACGAATACATAGAGAAGAGGCAGTTGGGATGGTGGGGCCATCTGAAAAGAATGGGACAGGAAAGACAAGTGAGAAGGGTATGGGAAGCTAGACCTGGGCAGAAAAGAAAAAGGGGAAGACCTGAAACTACCTGGGATGACATAATAGAAAAGATATTACAAAGAAGAAGAATAACGATGAGTGAAGCTAGTAGGATGGCAAACAACAGGAAAGAATGGAGAAAGTTTAGCGACGCAGTTACGTGAAGCAAAAACGAATAAGCCTAGAAAAAGAAAAGAAAGAAAAGAAAAAGGAGAAAAAAGGAAAAAAAGATAAAGACTAACAAGCCTACACAGAAATGGTAGATAGGCTTTACTATATATATATATATATATACAGAAAAAAATATACGTGACGGTCACCCAAAATTTCTGCCTAAGTGGCCGTTATGTGGACGTGACCGGCATCAGGAAGGTTGCCGGTCCATTTTTCTTCCAAAATATGAAATTTTGGAAGAATTTTAGGAATATGTTTAATTATTCAGTTAATTACAGGAATTTTTTTAGCTATACATTTTTGTCCAAATACAATAAATGCTTTTGAAAGAGTTGTTCATATTTGTCGTGATGTAATTTATGGTTGATTAATTCGAACTCTTCATGCTAATGGAGCTTCTTTATTTTTTATTTGCTTATATATTCATATTGGACGAGGAATATATTATAGATCTTATAATTTAATTGAAACATGAATAATTGGAGTAACTATTTTATTTTTAACTATAGCAACAGCATTTTTAGGTTATGTTTTACCATGAGGACAAATATCATTTTGAGGAGGTTATTACAAATTTATTATCAGCTATTCCTTATCTAGGTAATGATATTGTTCAATGACTATGAGGAGGGTTTGCAGTTGATAATCCAACCTTATCCCGATTCTTTGCATTTCATTTTCTCCTTCCTTTTATTATTACTGCAATAGTAATAATTCATCTACTTTTTCTTCATCAAACAGGATCAAGAAATCCTTTAGGAACAAATAGAAACTTAGATAAAATTTCTTTTCATCCTTACTTTACACTAAAAGACTTATTTGGTTTCTTTATTACTTTAATACTATTTTCTTGACTTACTCTTTCAAATCCTTATTTATTAAGAGATCCAGATAATTTTATTCCAGCAAATTCATTAGTTACACCAGTTCATATTCAACCAGAATGATATTTTCTTTTTGCTTATGCTATTTTACGATCAATTCCTAATAAATTAGGAGGAGTAATTGCTTTAGTAATATCAATTGCCATTCTATATACTTTACCCTTCACTAATATAAAAAAAATTAATAGAAGAAATTTTTATCCATTAAGAAAATTTATGTTCTGAACATTCTTTTGTATTACTTTAATATTAACATGAATTGGAGCACGACCTGTAGAAGATCCCTATATTATTACAGGTCAAATTTTAACAATTTTATATTTTATATATTTTTTAATTACACCTTTTATAAATAAAATATGAGATAATATTATTTATAAATAATAATTTTTAAGGTTATTATTTAAATTTTATATAAAAATTAAAAAAATTCAATTAATAAACTATAAATAGAAATTCTATATATGAATAAAAAATAATTTAATGAAAAAGGTAAATATCTTTTTCAAGCCATATTTATAAGTTTATCATAACGATAACGAGGTAAAGTACCACGAACTCAAATTCAAAAAAATGAAACTAATATAATTTTTAAACCAAAAATTAAAAAATTAGTTAAAGAACCTAAAAATAAAAAAACTCTTACTATTCTTATAAATAAAATATTTGAATATTCAGCTAAAAAAATTAATGCAAATCCTCCTCTTCTATATTCAACATTAAAACCAGATACAAGTTCAGATTCTCCTTCTGAAAAATCAAAAGGAGAACGATTAGTTTCTGCTAAACAAGTTACTAATCATATAAATCTTAAAGGTAATAATAAAAAAATAAATCAAATATTTTCTTGAAATTTTATTAAATCAAAAAAATTAAAACTATAAATTATAAATAAAAATGATATTAAAATAACTACTAAACTAACTTCATAAGAAATTGTTTGAGAAATTGAACGAATTCTCCCTAATATAGCATAACTTGAATTAGAAGATCATCCAGCAATTATAATACCATATACCCCTAATCTTGAAATACATAAAAAAAATAAAAAAGAATAACTTAAATTAATATAAAATCTAAAATAAGGTATACATTGTCATAAAACTAAAGCAAGAAAAAATCCAAATATAGGAGAAATATAATAATACATAAAATTAGATTTTAAAGGAAAAGTCTGCTCCTTAGAAAAAAGCTTAATTGCATCCCCAAAAGGTTGTAAAATTCCAGTAAATCCAACCTTATTAGGACCCTTACGAAACTGAATATAACCTAATACCTTTCGTTCTAATAATGTTAAGTAAGCTACTCCAATTAAAATTCTAATAATCATTAAAATAAAAGTAATAAATAAAGATAATAAATCTTTTAAAATCAAGTATTATCTGTAGAAAAAACTACTTATAAAGATTCTAAATCTTTTGCACTAATCTGCCAAAATAATAAATTTAATCATAAAAAAAATTTTTAATTAAATATTTGGTCCTTTCGTACTAAAAAATTTTTTTTTAAAAAGAGATAGAAACCAACCTGGCTCACGCCGGTCTAAACTCAGATCATGTAAAATTTTAAAGGTCGAACAGACCCAATAATTTAGCTTCTGCACCAAATATTAATTTTAATCCAACATCGAGGTCGCAAACTTATTTTTCGATTAGAACTCTAAAAATAAATTACGCTGTTATCCCTAAGGTAATTTATCTTTTAATCTAAAAAATAGGATCAATTAATCATAAATAAATGTTTATTTTTAAAAAAGTTAAATAAATTTTTAAGTCACCCCAACCAAATAATTTTTTTTATATAAATTTTAATTCTTATTAATTAAATAAAAAAAAATATAAAATTCTATAGGGTCTTATCGTCTTCTTTTAAAATTTAAGCTTTTTAACTTAAAAATAAAATTCTTTATTTTAAATAGAGACAGAATTTACTTCATCAAACCTTTCATTCCAGCTTTCAATTAAAAAACTACTGATTATGCTACCTTTGTACAGTCAAAATACTGCAGCCATTCAAAATTCATTGGGCAGGTCAAACTTTAAATTAAATTCAAAAAGACATGTTTTTATTAAACAGGTGAGTAAATTTTTGCCGAATTCCTTTATTTAACTTTAAATAATTATTATATAAACAAAAAAAATACTAATTTTATCAATATTACATTTTTTAATAAATTAAAAAAATTATTTTTTTAAAAAAATAAAATTATATATAAATTTAAATAATAACAAAAAAATAATAAAAAATTCTAAAAAATGGAAATTTTTAATCCTAATTAAATGAAAATATAAAAAATAATTTATATTATATAATTAAAAGCTTATCCCTTTAATTATTATTATTAAAAAAAAAATATTAAAAAATAAATATTTATTAATTAATAACTGAATTAAATTCATTTATAAAAAAACCAGATATATTAAAAATTGAATTGCATATAACATCTAAAATAAAATTTTAAATATTTATTTAACAATAAAATATATTTTAAGTTAGCTCTTTTTAATTCGGGAATATTAAATTTATAAAACAATTTAAATAAACTCTGACACACAAGATACAAAAAATAAATTATTCTTTTTTTATATTAAAAATTTTCCTTTTCAGTACTAATATACTATAATAAAAACAATTATTTCACTTTATACTAAAAAAAATAAACAATTTTTATAAAATAATAATAAATAAATAAATAAAATAAAAATTTTATATCAAACTATTATAGATCAAATAAATTTTTAAATGTGAATAAAATGCTTAAAGCTTTAGTTTGTCTTTCAAGACACATTTCTTAGCTCATTAATTATTACATTCAAATAATTTTATTAAAATATATTTATTATGAATATAATTTAAATATTTAAACAACTGTAGCCAAAATATAATATAATAAATCTAAATTTTAAAACCAAACTATAACTAATTAAAAATAATTAAATTTTAAATAATAAAAAAAATTAGTCTAGTACCCTATCTAGGTTTTAAATATCAGAAAAATTTTATGGTAAAGCATAATATACTCTATATAAACCAAATAACAAACAAGATGATTTAATTTAAGTCTAGTACCCTATCTAGGTTTTAAATATCAGAAAGATTTTATGGTAAAGCATAATATACCCTATATAAACCAAATAACAAACAAGATGATTTAATTTAAGTCTAGTACCCTATCTAGGTTTTAAATCATATTAAGATTTTATGGTAAAGCATAATATACCCTATATAAACCAAATAACAAACAAGATGATTTAATTTAAGTCTAGTACCCTATCTAGATTTAATTAAACAAAAATAAATATATTAAATCAAACTATATTGTATTTACAATAAACTTTTTAATGTAACTAAAACGCTTTAAGCTTTAGTTTGTCTATCTAGATACACCTTCCAGTACATCTACTCTGTTACGACTTATTTCATTTTATAATGAAAGTGACGGACAATATGTACATATATTAGAGCTTAATCAACTAAAATAATTAAATTAAATTACTTTCAAATCCACCTTCTTTATATATTAAAAATATAAATCCATATAAATAATTTTATTGTAACCCATTTCTACTTAAATATAAACTATGTCTTGACCTGCTATTTAATCAAAAAAAAATATTGAATATTATAATTCTAAAAAAAAATTCTATTCTACGGCGATATATAAATTTAAAATAAGTAATTTTTAACGTGTAAAATCAATTATAGAACAGGTTCCTCTGAAAAGACTAATACACCGTCAAATCTTCTAATTTTCAAGAACTAAACTATTACTAATCAAGCAAATAATATATTTTTTATAATAGGGTATCTAATCCTAGTTTAAAATAAAAATTTCTCAATTAAATACCAAAAATACTAATTATAAATAAAATTTCACTTTATATTTAAAATATAAACACCCTATATAAATTTTATTGAAACAACCCTAATTTTAAATTATTTTAGTTTGTATAACCGCTACTGCTGGCACAAACTTAGTTTAAATTAAATTTTATAACTAAATCACAATTTCTTGCATTTTTAAAAATATTTACTGCAAAAATCATTATCTAAAACCCTATACATATAAAATTTAAATTTATCTAAAATTATACAAAAATTAAATAATTATTAATTAATAATTATTTGATATAACTTTTTTCTTACATAAATTAAAATAAAGTCTTTTTGTTATTCCATTTATATATATTAATATATTCTTTAATTTTTAATTTAATTTAATTTACTAAATATAACTTTATAAATTTTATAAATCAAAAAACTTAACTAATTCGGATTTTTTCAACTTTATTCTTAATTTTGTTAGTATTTTTCATCTATAAAAAATTCTAAAAAACTTGACAATAAAGGTTTTTTTTTTGCTATTTTTTCATAAAATTAACAAAAAAGACTTTATTAATAATTTAATCTTTATACATAGAACATTATTAACAAAATCAAATTTTAAAATTTTAATTTTTTCTAAAAAAAAATATTATATATATAAAAATTTATATTTATATATATTTATTTTAATATATATATACATAATTATATATATATATATTTTCTACGCGAAAATTGTTGTGAAATTGTGATTGTGAAACACTTTTATTCGCCTCAGTAATGATTAAAATTAAAACGGTAACAAAAGCTGGTCTAAAATAGTTATACATAATTTTGTACATTATTTTCTTAATCTGTTTTTTAATTCTGTATTCTTGGTTACGGAATAACACTTGCCAAGCACTTGACGCTAGTAGTTCTCTCATGATGCTTTAATGTCATATGCATAAACAACACAACAGATAAATTGTGTACAGATTGTGTGTTTTTGTCTACGGTCCTATGAAAAAAGAATTAAATTAATTAAATTACTAAATAAATATAAATTAATTAAATTAAGAAGAATAAGTATTAAGAAAGGCCAGAAGAACCTAGGTAACACGTAAAAGCGTAGATTATTGACTATGGATAAATCCTATTTGCCTATGTATCAGAAAAAACAACATTTGTATTGTTGATTACATCAATTATATGTCTGCTAATCGTGCTCAATTTATTGAGCGTAAGTCTTTTAAATTCATCTTGTAATGACGCCATAGAAGTTGACGTTCGACGACCATGATAAAATGTGAAATCTCCTTTCGGATTAACAATATAAAGTCCATTGATACTGGTGACTCGTGATAGTGCCACATATAGTAACTGTTGGGAATGTGTCTTTTCATATTCATAAACTATTTCGTCAAAGGTTCCGCCTTGTGATTTATGTATAGTAACTGCGCAAGCTGAAATCACTAGAAAATAGTTCCGTTTAGCGGCAATGGTTTTATTATTGTTTAGATAAATTTTAGCTGTTCGCCGAGTTATGGGTACTGCTTTTCGGTTAATATTATGCCCTTGTATGTACGCACTAACCTTTTTTCTAATTTTTTCTCCGATTTTTGGTGAATTAGAAAACTCCAACCACATACGAATGATTTCGTTATTTTCATTTGATTCTATATGAACTAATTTACCCATTGCTCCATTGGCTAATCCATCTGATACATCTACATTAGTTGTAATCATGTATGATTTGTTCATTATCAATATAGTGTTTTATGGTAAGCCCCCAGTATGAATGACTCACATTTTATGTAGCTTTTGTTGGACAAATGATTCTTGTTCGGTACTTTGGCAACCAATAGGAACATTAGTTGCTTTCGAAATCTCTTTTTGCATAGCTGATTTTAAAATCGTTTGATTACATGCATCTACTGAATTATTAATTAGAAACAGTCGTATTCCATGTGGACAGAGTCTATCAGCTTCTTCTTTTGAAAAAAAAAAAAACGTGATTACACTAATTGTAATTCGTGCTCTGCTAATTGAATACCATTTCCAATTTTTGTTAATAATTGCGAGAACATTTGATTTGATTGTCTCATGACTTCATCGAGTTCGATAAATTTAAGTCCATGCCATAATGTAGGGCCGGCAATCCTTTGTTTGATTTGTTTATAAGTGTAGCTCGCACTGGCGGTAATTGTCTCCAATCACCGATTAATATTACATCCAAACCTCCAAAATTGGTTTCATAATTACCAGTTATATAATTCTGCACCTACCATGCTAATCTCATCGATTATGAGCACTTGAATATTTTTGAACAGTGTTCTGTACTGTTGCATTACTTCAATTGATAATGGAAGTATTTTGGAAAGAGTAATTTTCAAAGCAGTGTGAATTGTGGTGCCATCAATAGCTACTGCAGCTTTTCCTGTTGATGCACATGTAATGTAAGCGTTACAGTACCCATCTGTAATTGTATAACGATTATAAATTTCCATGATGAGACGAATTACAAATGTTTTTCCACAATCAGCGGGACCAGTTAAAAATATCTGGAAAAGTGAACGATTTTCTGATAAAAGATTATAAATTACGTGTGTCAATAGTTCTCGTTGTTTCGTGTTTGCCATTCTTATGAGCTCATACAATCTTTCATTTGGCATTAAATTCTCGCGCTTTTTCGCAATAGCACCAATTTTATTAAATATTGCAATTCTAATGTCCCAATTAACATCAGAATTTGCATTATATAATTGCTGCAATGGGTCGGCTTCTGCTTGCCTAGGGACCAATTCTCGCAACGGAATATCATCTGTTTCATTATCTTCGCGACATAGCTGTCTACAGATTTCTATAGTTTTGTTAATGTCCAAATTAGATTCGAATTCTTTTTGCCTTTGTAGAATCAGTGCTTCATTATCATTATAAATGCCAACAAATTTCATGTCAGCCAAGATTTCAGTTTACTCATTTCGAAATGCTAAGTGTAAAGTGACCATTTCTCTCTTATATTCATTTTGATCTTTCACATATCATAATTCCTATAGCGTATTATACGTTGTTGTTGTCGTTGAATATATCTTTCGCCAAGCGACGTGTAATTAGCTACAAATTGAGCAAGCGTTTTATCTTCTAAATGTTCTGGCCATTTTTGGTACTTATCCATCCAATTTTCTTTCTAAATATCTGTTGAATCATCATCTAATTCCATTTTTGCCATTTCTTCTCGAGTTCTCCGAATTCTTTCTCGTTCAATTGGCCATACAGTCGGAATATAAACTATTACTAATGAACTTTTGGACATTGGTTCCCTTAGCAAATACCAAGCCGCTTCTTGACTTGTAATTTCAACAGTGTTCAAAACGTCAACTCCTATTTTTCTGGTCATTTGAACAATATCAAATTCTGGATGTTCATCCATTATTTGTAGAATTTGTCGTTGTAGGTACTAATGTTTCGGTTTGTTTTATTAATGTATTCTACAACGTAAGCAGCACACGAGTATTCTTCAAGAATTGACTGAATATCAGTATTTGATTTCAAAATCTTAAAAATGAACAGATTAAATGGATTGTTCCATTTTTCTGTAGGATGCAGAAAAACTCTTGGCCGAGTAATTCCAGCTTGAAGTATATTTTCATAATGCTCACCAGAAGTTATTTCATTTTCAACCTAAAATTCATCTATATCAATATAATCACGGATTTCCAAGTTGTTTCTAATTTTCGTATAATGTTTAGCGTAAGTAGAAACATTTGGATTGTGGTATTCTTACTAAGCATGAATGGTGCTTCAAAGCGACATTTTTGAAGTCTATTAGCAATTATTTTTTTATAACAAGTAAAAGTATGCTTGTGTTTTTGTAGATTAATATGACCAGAAGCATTTTCTTCTGACACAGAAATTAATTTGTCTATTAATGTGATAGCAGCTTCTCGATTAACCTGGTGCAATTCGAAGATACTTGTCGTCACTCCATACTAGAATCTTTTGATTAGCAATGAGGCTCTTTCCAATGGGTATGTCTTTACTTACTTCATTCCTGTCGATTATATTTTCCTCATTATCATTGAAGAAAGACTGATTAGTTGTAATATTATAAAATTGATAAAGCGGACTATTACATAAATACTGCAACCACACTTAATATTTCTTTTATTTACCAATCCAATTAAGTAACTTGACTTGTGTATTTTTTTCTTTTTAATATGAACCTTTATGCTGTAGTCATCATTAACATCTCTGGGTAACTTGCCAACCATAGTATCTACATCCACCGGAATGTTTATAACTTGTCCTAAAATGCCATATTGGCCATGAACATGTCGGCGTCTTCTGATCTGCATAAAAGGTATTCGTGGAGAAATAAGTCTTTCCGTTATCAAATCTAGTTCTGGGAGATATATCGATGTCTCTGGATACTTAAATCCATTAGTTGTTGAATATGTGGGTATTTTATTACTATTTAAACCACTAATACAACATTTACAAGCCATTATATTATGAAGAGTTTCTTTTGGAAATTCGGTACACAGAAGTTGTGCATCTGATATTTTTTTCAACTCATGGTGAAACCATAGACAATTACAAATGCCACATACTGATCCAAATGGATTGTTATAAAAAAAATTCTCAAATTCCTTATGAGCATTTTTGTTTATTTTAGAATTTCTGTAGGGTAAAGCCAAGGTAGTTGAAGGCGGATTCATACTTGTAGACGGTCCTGGCATTAGATTCGGTTCTACATTACGCCCTTGCATAGAATTTACCAACGTTTGATGTCTATATCTATGATCGCTTACTTGTTGAGCCATAGTTTTTGGTTTATTCTTCAACATCTTATTAGCACGTTTACGTTTACGATATGCTTTTACACGATCACTACTTGTTTTCGCCATTGATGCAAATTTAACTAAAATTAATAATTCAATATTATAAATCTTATTATTAAATTTACCAAACTTTCAAAAGTATTCTTTGAATTTTTTCTCGGAATTCGGTCAGGTTTTCTTTTAAATAAAACTCTTTTTATTGCTCGATATTTCGACTGTCCTTCCTCAAGAGACTAAAACAATTCAGTTATTAATATTTAAATCAAAAATCATACCATAAAAATAATAAACTTAAAAAATAATCTTAAAAATAAACATTAAAAACAAGGAATTTCCATGTTTTTTAATAAACTTATATAAGTGAGCTAAACAATTTTTCCCTCATATATTGATGACTCCTAATATGATCGACTAGGAGAATTATCTACCCATCGTGACAGACATCTTAACTTACATTCAACACAACCTCATTAACAATTATTATTCTTAAAATTTACGTTAACATCACAACAGTCTAAAAACACTGGTATTGTCTACCTACACATTGATAATGTTGTTTTCTCTTTCTCTCCTACTATTTATTTCAGTTTAGTAAATATATTTTTATTATATTTGTAAATAATATCCCACGTCATTATAAATTTATTTTACAATATACGTTATTTAAGTATATGTTTACGTATTTATGTATACGTTTTTAAAATGACACAATATATTGAATAATGCAGGTTGGACCTGTGGGCTTTTCAGCATTAAGTCGTTTAGGGATGTTCCAGAATCAGTTTTGGTAGATGCATCGAACACCACTCTCAATTTGGTGGATACAGAGTCTTTCAATACAAAGTGATGAGGTAGATAATATTTTAATTGATTATTATGGGTATTTAGTTCTAAAGGAATTATCTTGTCATGGTTTAAATCTAGGTATTCATGAATGAACCTTCTATATTGTATATAAAGTTCTAGTTCCCGATGTAAACGCTTTTCTAATCTGAAATATCTTTTCTTTGCTAAGTTTAGAGAATCACCGAGCTTAGAGGTACCATTTGCATTTTATAATAATAGATCCACTTGAAAAGAGCCGTTTGGTAATCGAATTGTTGATTTTGAGAATATATCGTTGGCCATTTGTTCTTCATATTATAAAATAGGTTTATTTGGGATGTCTTTTAAATTCCAAAATTTGGTTAATGATTGATCAAGTTCTGTATTACCAATGCGGAGATAGCAATGCAGTGGCTAGTAATATTGGGGCATGGACGAGCATGGGGTTGATACAACTAATGGGGTACTTGCGTTTGAATTGGTTTGTGGTACTGATAAGTTTGGGGATGTACATGGAATTTGGGTAGGGGTGGCATTGTTACTATTGTGTAACAATGTGTGTTGCCGTTTTGAGCAAATAGAGCATCCATTTGAAGTACAGTTACCTACTCTGTGTTTAGAATCCAAGCAATTAAAACATAATTGTTTTCCCTTTAATAGAGTTAACGCTTTTATTAAGTAAAAGCGCTTTAAGTACTTGACAAGAGTAAATTCTATGTCCGGTTTGTGACCACTATATACAAGTTTTATTAGATGTTAAAACTGATTGTTGATTTGATAGATGCTGACCAGATAAGACGGGTTTATTATCAGGTTCTGCTAATTGGTTTCTTGAAAAATGAGAGACTCTATTTGATGGTTTGCTGATAACAGCAGCTTTTTGAAACGTTTCAACTGTTTAGAAAATAAAAGTTTAGAAAATAAATTTTCCAAGACTCGACAACGTCGTTCAAGAAATCCGAAAAAAATATTTATGGTAGCCAGCTGTCGTAAGTCCCGTTCAGATTCAAATGTCCGTTTGGTATTGAAGTCTCACTGAGTAACTGGACAGTTACGGTTTTTAAGATTTCCAAACTAGACTTACATACCGTCCGAAAATCTCTATATGAGGTAGCTATACATTTAGTCAAATTTGGATAGTCAATTTGTTAATTTGTTTATTAATTATTGTAATAGTGTTTTGATAGCGATCAATAAGAATATTTAGAACAATTGGAAGATTGTCATAAGACAATGCGAGAGAATCAATTAGTTTCAGCGGTTCACCATTTAAGGTGGATTTTAAATAAATCAATTTTTGAATATTAGTTAATGAAGTATTATCGTGAATTAATGAGTTAAATAATTGATAATACGAATCCAACTGGGTACAATCTCCGTCAAATGTTGGGATAGTTATTTCTGGAATTTTTATATTATGGCATGTTTGAATAAATTCTTCTTGTACTACCGGTTCAGAGCTGTTACGAGTATTTTCTACCTTTAGTGAATCTATTTTAGTTTTGATTTCGACTAAAGTTTCATAGTAGTTAGCTTCAATTGCATCACGATTATCGATATCAGAATCATCTAATTCCTCGATTGCATCCTGATCATTAGTGTACTTTGTATAAGCATCATTCAATTGGGTTTCTTTAACTGTATATGTGTGAATGCGAGATTCTGATACTTTATTGACTGCTAACCAGCTTGAAATTCTAGTAAGATCGATTTTCGCAGTTCTGCAATTAGATTTATGATTTTCCATTTTTTAGAGTATTATAATAACAACTTAAAGTTAACAAAATGTTTATAAGAGAGTGCTTAAAATTATCTGACCTTAATTAGAACTATGAAGTCCGCAAAGACGTTTCTAAAATCTCCAATTCAACGTGTTCGGATCCCGAAATCAGTGTCGAAAGAAAACTGTTATAGTATAGGTAGATAGTAGTCAATGCATTTATGCTTTTTTTTTAATAAGCATGAATAACTGTTTTGCAAATTTGCAAAAAATGTTTAGATACATTCGGTTACGACAAATATGCATGTCATTAGTCTAGCGAATTTTCTCAAATCTCTGACCTTTCCATGAAATTCAATATTTAAGACTTGAAAATAAATTATAAAAACTCATTTAGGCTTATAAAATGACAAAATTATATTTTCTAATTTCAATAAAATAACTTTGTTGACATTCTGGCCGTAGTAATTTTTCATAGCATTAAGTTTGAAGTGTATAGGATGTTGTGGCCGCAGCCGTTACGAGGAGGTGGCCGTTTTGAGAGGTTCTAAATAGCAGAAATCCCATATAACCCATTCGGTGTGCCTGATTATGGAGGTGACCATTAAGGGAGATTTTACTGTATATATATTATAGATACCTTATTTCATAGGTATGTTGTTATGTTGGTTATGCAGAGTATAAATAAAAGAAATTGTTTGATTCTTAATTATTTATTTCTTCGTTAAAAGAGAACCAGGGAGACCGTCTTTATCAAAAGCTTAGAACGAACTAACTAACTATTATTAAAAATAAAAGTAATATTCAGACTATAATTGGAAAATAGATTCCAGACGAAAGACATAAAATTATTAACGCCTAAGTAAGTTATGCTTGTTTATTTCTCACCCTAAACACTTAAGCCAGGGTCTCGAACAACCCAAGACATTAATTCCTAAATAAAGACTAAACAAAGATTAGTCTGATATACAAATATGTGAGGATTGATTTTGTATCTCAAATCCAACAAACTATGGACTTAAGTAGTACCTTTTTAATACATGTACTTAAAAAGTCAGCAATAATCCATTTTAACTAGCACTAAGTCACTTTTCGGCTTTATGTAGTTATTACGGATTGCTAATTTTGCAATTTTTCTTTCACCAATATAAAGAACAATTTTAATTATAAAAAAAAAAAATTACCGTCATATATTTCCATACGTTGGACAAGGATAGCTGTATTTCCATTGGAGCCAATCAGGTTTAGTTGCCTCGGGCGCTTCGGAGAGAACTATAAAACCGAGGCAGGCAATTTCTAAATATCATTGACGGCATTAAAAAAATTTTTCCAAACTAAAAATATTTATACAAAACACATATTGCAGTATAATAATACACCGAATAAATTTGAGCAATGAACAGTGAAAATATAAAAATATAACACATTTTAATTCTTTTTTTCGATATTAAAAATTACAAGTAATTACAATAAAATAAAAACTCAAATATGAAAAAGGCCAATCCCAGAACCAGCCAGAGCGCATCATCATTGGTGCCAATTGCTTCAAATGTTCAAGATCATCATAATATAATGTCACCTATACCAAGTGTAATTATTTGTCATTAGTGCTGAGACTAATGCATCTATCTATTACTTTATTATATCTTATCTAGACTAATGACTATCAGTCAGCACGAGACTAGTGCTGAGACCCCGTATATGGCATGCATATGTATGTCTGTGGTTTTCTGTTACTATCAAGTTAATTATTGTTTCCGGGTATTAGTGTTTGTCTGGGTGCATATTTGGTGTTGTATAGTTTAT
Organism: Platypus cylindrus; assembly: GCA_949748235.1. Classification (NCBI taxonomy): domain Eukaryota; kingdom Metazoa; phylum Arthropoda; class Insecta; order Coleoptera; family Curculionidae; genus Platypus; species Platypus cylindrus. The sequence goes on along the minus strand of OX456488.1, from coordinate 44,713,640 downwards.
GTATTTGTCTTTGTATTTGCCTGTCTTGGATTATGCCTTTTATTTTTTGTTCTTGGAAGCCATTGTTTTTCTCCTTTTCTCAATGTGTCCAGTCTATAATTTTGTGTTGTTAATTTTATTGCTCTATCTATTAATCCAATTATAACGATTGTTTTGTGTGTGTTTGCGTGATTGGAGTAGTAGTTTAAATGTCTGCCTGACAAGTAGGCTGTGAGCAAACTAGCGTTACGCGCACAGCTACGGTCTTTTAGTTGAATTGTTACTTATTTAATGTCACGCGCGTATCCAAATCTATATAATCTATAAATAAAGGGCTAAAAAAAAAAAAAGGTTTTGTTCACTTTTCTTGGTATCCATAATGGTATTTAGACGTGAGATACCTACTTCTTATCAATTCTTAAGTGCACCTTCCATAATATCTCTAATATTCTACCTTGAATACAAACACGTTTTCACCAGCAAGCAACCTGACCGTACCGATTATTCACTTAACAAAAAAAACAACCAACAGCATTGTTGATATTATTTTTCTTCATTTCGTTTTCATTCCGCGGTTTGCTTCCACTATTCTCACTTTGGCACCATTTTACAGAGAACGAACAATATAACCATGCCGTTCAATATTTTACTTTCATTTTCGATATAAATTTGAAAAATTGTCAGTTGTACTAAAAATTAGTATTGTGTTGAATAATTAATGTATCAGAACTTGCTAATTGTGAATTGTTTATACTCATATATTATTTTACAACATTTACACAATGTCAGTAGATAACAATAATGTAAGGAATGGTCGTTCCAATATGGAAATTTCTCAAAATAACCAGGTAAATAATCAATCATTAATCAAATTTAATCCGTCCATCGTTAGCTGGACTATATGCGTTGAAAAATGAAAATAACAATATATTATGTATATGGTCTTAAGAAATCATCATGCATATCAATTAACTAATTTACATCATATAAGATCATAACATAGAAACAAATAAATTGTTAAATATCAAGTTTTGTAATATAGTAAAAACCATAACTTTATGACACGTTTAGTCTCTATCCGTTTTAGTTCCTTTAATGTATAGTAATAATAATTAAGTATTTAATAAAGATTATGTAATAGATGCTAATTTAGATAACTCTATTTAGACAGGAAAGTACTTATATTATTATATTAAAGAGACATGGGAATATAGGTAGAAATTATAATAGATTCATGCTTATTGAATACAAATGCATTTAATTTAAATAAAAAATTATACTTTCACATTATATTTTAATTTTAAATTCAGAGAAGGATTTACCCAATTTAATGTAGTAATTAATTAAATACGAGGTTCAGGCGATATAATCGTGAAATAATTAAGATTTGGGTTTATTTTAGTCGACATAAATATCGATGCATTATTTTTTCTGTAGGTAGATTTTCATCCTCTAGCAAAATTATCAAATTTCTAACAGTTAAGCCTTAAATTTCTATCACAAATTTTTTTTAAAATATCTTCTATACATTTTAGGATTTAATAATATCAAAAGATAAAAGAAAAAAACGAAATTGGATAATAGCTAGTATTGTAGCACTTATTCTGTTAGCTTTAATCATAGCTGCTATTGTAATTATTCAAAACACACCTGGACATGATGATAAAGCCCAACAAGCCATAGAACCAACGATTAATTTAGAAGAGTTTTTAACTTATAGATACACACCGAAAAGTTTTAATGGCACATGGGTGTCTGGTAAGTTTTACTTACAGTTAAGAGAAGATATAAATATCACATACAATGCATAATGTGTTTTATTGAAAGATGTTTTCGTGGCCAGCGCTGGCCACAAATATAAGTCATAATATAGATGTATATTGTATAGATTTATATATAAATATACTGGTGATAATATAGCTAAATCCATATTTTTAAATATGGGTTGATTGACAGATTGACATATGGCGACTGAAGTCATTCCCAGTGAAACTCATCTGCTGCTTTATTAATCACTCTACAAGAATTATCGATAGGTGTTATCATGATTATTAATTTTATTCTTATTTATAAAGCAATGCTGAAGACAACAAGAAAAAAATTACACTTGGACTTTGGTTTGCTCTAAATCTTGATTGATTCGTTCATTGAATAAGTCTACTGATTATATATAGATACAATGTGCAGTATCTTATACGAATTGTGATAACATACGAAACGCTGTGCTTTAAAAAGAAACAAATGACCATAATGCAAGATTGATTAGCATATGAATTTTACACCGTGTCCTATATATTACTATGAAAAATTGTTAATAGTCTGAGAAGAAAAATGAAAAAGTTTTAATTGCCCTTAAAAATGCCAACTTTATATTCTCTAATGATAATTTGTATTGCGGCTAGCAGTAATAATGAATAAATGAATATAAATTGAAAGGGTTTGTGCTCTAGATTACTTGAGGACATTAATAATGTCAACATTATTAATGTTCAACATCATTGTTGAAAATTGTTCTGCAATCAACATCGCATCAACTAATGCGACATTCAGACGTAGCGATTTTTACGAATGTTGAACTAATGTTAACGGGCCGCGAGCAAATTGAGAACCGGTGCACGTGAATATAGGCTGTATATTAATATTCATTTAAATACGAAAGCCAACGTAAACATAAAATAAAATATAAAGGGATGTTGCCGTGGCAAAGCAATCAAGATTTGCGAAGTGATAAGATTCAGTCTTATATTAGATACTAATATTTAGATATTTGATCTTCTACATTATATCTCTTATATTAGTTTCAAAGTGTTATAGGTATTGTGATCGTAAAAAAAATATAGAAAGTTGTCAATGCCTAAAGCATTTATGAACAGTAATTCAGTAGTTTCACTTTTATTACGTACACCGTGTTGCACGCATAATTTTTGTTACATATTTTGTTGTAACTTTATGATAATGTGGTTGCTTACTGACACAACACCTGTCTCTGATTATTTATTTATTAACATTGTTACTGGAATGCTAAGAAATAATATAGAAAAAGCACGCCGATAAGGCCCTATTGAACCATTCAGTCCATTTACCGTTCAGAAAAATCGTTGTTTAAATCCCACATTATGTTATTTCTTACACGGTAGCCAAGAATATATGTAGGTATATAAAACTTAAATAATGCATATTTATGTAAATAGCGTAAGCCTAAATTATGTCGCTTCGTTTTAAATATAGGAAATATGCTAATATTCCGAAAATTATTCACACGCATATTGAGATTTGAATGTAATTTGTTCCTCTTTTAATTTGTTAATTTATTGACTTTAAGATAATACCCATAAGTTATAATTTTTTTCTTCGTACCACACAGGCCATCAACTGGTTTATACAAATGCAGACGGGAATTTAATTTTATTCGATGTGTCAAATGGCTCGTTTCGTACTCTTTTGTATTCAAATGATAGCGTAAGTAGTGCATATATACTTTAACACAATGAAACCACATAATGACTTTATTGTTAACGAGTAATACATATATTTAAGTGAGAAGTTTAACTACATTTAACCTTCATCTTAGAATTACACGTTGGTATGGGTGTATCAATAATATATGAAATCACTATTTCCCTAGCTTTAAATTAAACGTAATATAGCTGACTCATTTTCACAAGAGAAAAATATGTGTCTTCATATAAATATGGAGATTCGATTTCTGTGTGTAAAAAAACAATAGCTTTCACCAAATTTCTATGACTTCAAACCATACAAAAATAAATGTGGCAATATAGGAAGTCATCGTTTCAAAATGAGTTCTTTCATAATGTGTATTGATTGCACTACTCATTTCACTTTCGGTCTAAAAAGATAAAATTTTCAAATAAGAAGACAAAATCAATAAAAAAATTATAATAAATTAGGCATGTAAATTGCTTTGAGATAAAATATCGCACGCGATTTTTATATCGGTTACACATGCGATAGGTCTTCTAAAGATTGATGGCACTATGTTTGGGTACTACATTATGTATGTTTTAGACTCATAATCTGCAGGAGTTAAATTAATTACTGCTACTATAAAAGGAGTATTGTGCAATAATATATTTCTATACGCTTACTTTTATATCTTCTATATACGTATGTTGATTTCCTAGTTATGGTTTCGGAGATTAGAACAGTATTTAATGAGAGTTACTGAATTAATTAGAAGTCATAAACTTGAAAGGAAATTACGCCACTACTTTAGAACGAAGATTATTTATATTGAGATATAAACTCATGATAAGTATATATCTTGAAGTTCTCCTATGCTACAACAGGACTAAGTAGCAGTAAACTTGACCACCATGTTTATGTGCCAATCTGATTACGTGAATTATATGGTAACATCTTGGATCAAGACTGGTTGCTTTTGCTTATACAAATATCTAAAGTTGCAAATGTTCTGATTAATGTGTTATCGTGATTTTTATATTACTGTAACAAGACAAAAGTTGAACAAATAATACAATTAAATTACTATCATATCCCAAACATAACATCTGATGCCACCATTTAATAAGTCGAAATTGTTATTATTGAAACTTACAAGCGGTGACGCTGCATTTTAGAAAGTATAAAATATTATTTTATCCGATACACATTTAATGATAGTCATAATTCACGCTAAGTGAGAATTAAGTCACGAACGGTTGAAGCCATCAACCATTGGCTACATTACAGTTATCTGTGGTATTAATTCGTATTCGAAGTTTTGTAGCCTAAACAGGCTACAGATAAAGATATTGTCTAGGTTTATAGCCATCATGGGCGTCGGCAGAGGTCAGGGGCGTCTATGTCTTCTTATAAATTCCAAATGAACTTCGACTTTTAAGAGCCTAAAGGGAAATCCATACGTATAATGTGTGAGCTACAAGTCAAAGTAAAAGTAGGGCAATTTACGGGACAAGCAAGATGCATTCACACGCATCTTGCCTCAGGCTACAATGAGTCATTGTCACCACATGAAGCGCATATATGTATATGTGTGCTGTAATTATATATGTATATTATGATTTTAATGTTATATACTGGGTGTATCAATACCAGTGCCCCCCGACCCCAAATATTTGGACTTGAAAATTTATCCGATCGACATGATGCTTCCTTTGTCTTTTATTGCTGCATGAAGGCTTCATTTTGACCATATAGGGACTCAGATTAGAGTTTTACAAAATAGGGTTTCCTTATCCAATTTTTTTATGTCCTACTTGCTTTTATCTATTACTGCAGGGAGAAAATACCTGGAACTAGCTTCGAAAATCGCACGTCAAAATAACAAACCGTTTCGCAAATAGAGAACACCAAAGTTTATTAATAATCGATGCTTGTTATTGAAAAAGCCTATCAAAAATGACTCAGAGCCTATTTCTACATTATGTAGTGGATAGAATAGAAAATAAGTTTGTTTTTGATACACGACAGCTGTTTCGTGTCTTTGCAAGTATGTTATCTTTTTATTCGTCTTTATTTTTGAATCTTTCAGTTTTGATGTAGTCAATTTTATATTGAAGAAGAAGAGATGAGCTGGGAATCGTTGTAGGCAATTTTTTCACTAAAAAGCCAAGGTAAGTAGATGCGGAGGTAGTACCACACGAGCTGCGGTTTTTAATCCAATCGGTAAAATCCAATTCATATGTCACAAAGCGTCCAGCGTTGACATGTTTAAAAATAGTAAAACCAATTTGTATGCTTGAATCAATTTATGATTCAAACGTTTTATGTAAACATTGCAAAAAATTAATATAAATGTATATAATTTTTTCCAATTTATATTATCAAATCTTTGCAACAATTAGGAATTTAAATAAAGTATTTCCATGATTGATAAGTATTTACTGCAATATATAAATAGGTTTGGCAACTCTAATACTATATAATTCTAGCAAATACTATAGATAGTATACTGTTTATATATCTATAGATATAATATACTCTCTGTAGTATTTGATTCTAGTTTATTGTATTTTTATTTTTTTTATGTATCTGATATCACAAACAATAATTCCACAAGTTTTGGACATTGTGCAGAAATAAATACTATAAAGTAATTAAAAAAGTATAGCTAAAAATCATAATTGATAAATATAAATGTCAAATAAAACATGTGTCGCATCCTTGCGCGATTCTAATTCCTGATGATGTCAAAATTTAGATCGTCAGAGTCGGAAAGCCTCGTTTGGCCCTACCTCCTCATCTACCTGTCTTGCTAAAAAGCAATGAATTTTATTAAATTTTAGAGGTTGCTATTTCTTAGACGGCTTGAAATTTTGATGTGCTGTTTGCGAAGCTGGTTTGAGGTGTTTACTATCTGCAGTGATAGATAAAAAAGCAGCACTTCGTATTTAAAAAAACATAATTTTGATAGCGAAACTCTAATTTGCCAAAACTCTGATCCGAAGGCTTATTGATCGAGGACCCTTGAACCGCCATGAAGCCCATGAGAGACAAAACAGATCCAATCATGTTGATCAGATACATTTGCTAGATCAAAACTTGGGAGGCAGTATAGTGTTGGGAATATATATATATATATATTATATATTCCCAACACTAATATATATATAATTATATATATATCCCTAACTAATATATATATCTTATAGTTAAATTATCAAGTTGTTACAATATGCAAAATTTCCTTTTATGATAAATATTAATATGTGTCCCTCGCCGCTGGAAAAATATATGACAACATTCATGAGCCATGCATTAATTCAAATAGACAAACTAACTAAATAATGCCAAAAGTAACAAATTAATCACTTTATTTTTACAGATAATGTTAACCGCATTTAATTTTAAATTATCAGCAGATGGTGATTATCTATTAGTTGCACATGATTATCAGAAGGTAAGCATATATACTCACTAGTTACAATTAAATCTAATTTATTCCCGTGTTTTTATTATTTACAGCTGTATCGTCACAGTTATAAAGCCCGATACACTTTAATTAATTTAATGACTAGTAATCGAACAATGTTACATTTAAGTAAATCTAATAATTTCGATTTGTTATTAGTCGAATGGGCTCCAGTAGGTAAACAATTATTGAAAAAAACAATTTCTCGTATTTTCTACTACGATATGACTTATACTGAACTATTGGATGGTGTGTTTATTGTAGGTAACGCATTAGCCTACATATTTGAGAACAATATTTATTATAAGCCTTCGGTTGAATCGGAACAAACATTTCAAATTACAAATACAACCGGATTTATTATTAATGGAATGCCGGATTGGGTATACGAAGGTATTATGAAAATTTTCTACATAAATATGTAACTATATAGGAACTGTTAATTCTTGGTTCACTTTCTTCTGTTGAAACTATCATTACTTTAATAAACTTTTGGAATATTTGATTCTCTCGGTTATGGATGTAGTGCATATCCATGTTCGAGTTATCAGTAAAAAAAACTCTTGTTTGTTTAATGTAACAGACTTGGTAAAGCCAAGATGGTGCCATCTTTGCAAGATACGAATGTATTATTACCATACAACAGGGGTCTGATTAGAATAAGAATCGAGATAAGTTTCTCGACCATTAAATCAGCTTTCATCAAATTTTCTCAAAATTTTCAGAAGAAGTTTTCAGTTCCAATAAAGCCCTATGGTTCTCATCCGATGGTAAACAATTAGCATTCATTAGATTTAATGACACAGAAACTCCAATAATGGTCGTGCCAGTTTATGGTGAGCCCGGTAATTTATATTTTCAATACCCTCGAGCCAATATTATCAAATATCCTAAGGTATGTAGATACGACAAAAATATAAATCCATTTAATACGTTGAACGCCGTCTCTAAGGCAGACTTTTTTTTATGCCAAATATATCAAAATAATATAAATACGCAGTAAATTTGAATAATTTTATATTTTTGAATTCTTAAATAGATTTTTGAAGTGTGAAGCACGTATGCCTCACGCGGCCTAAGAAACAAAATTTTCACAATTTGGCCATGTGGTGCACACGTATTTCGCAGAAATACCTGTATAGTTTATACACTTGTTAGCACAGTGGTTGCATATTCGTCTTATCATATTATTTATATCGGTCATACTTATACAGTCTTGTATTCAGTTCGCACAGATTATTGTAGCTTGCAAAGTAGTAAAAAGTTAAAATACTGAAGCATGAATACGAGCGCGAACAGTTACGCGTTCTGTAAAAGATATAAATTTTTTTTAATAATTTATCTGCGCACTTTTCCTTATTTTTCCCTTCTGCATTACAAGAGAAGATATTTGTTTTCATATTGTGCCTTTACTATAAAATAATAAACAAAAAAAAATGTCTCGCTAACATATACATATCTGCTGCTTTTGCAATTTTACTGAGAGCCAGGCCAAAAAAAATTCTAGTTTACTCGGCCACATACTATCAATTGCCATAAGATTTCGAATATAACGCGGAACAAATGTGAAAAGCGCGGCTTGAAGTAAAAGTGTACCTATGAAGCACATGTGTGCGACGTGGCTCCTGTAGATAAGAGTCATGCGAGACACACTTGCCTCATACGGCGGTCAACGTGTTAAGTAATAATAGTCAATAAATCACATCTAAACAATGATAACATTTAGGCAGGCACTGCTAATCCAACTGTTGAATTATTAATGGTGAATTTGGAAAATATCGAAATCGTTGAATTGGAGGTTCCAAGTCAATTACAAAGAACGTAAGTATTTAAATAGAAGAAAAACGTATTTGATCTTGAAATAGTATCTACTAAATCGGGTTATTTTAGTCAGCCCCTTCTAACAGCTGTAACTTGGACTACACCATCTACTCTAGTTGCCATATGGATGAATCGAGTCCAAAATCAATCAGCAATTGTTATATACGAACCTATTTCAACAGCTCCAACTATTGTTAAGTATCACTTAAAATTATTTAATTCAGTTTTGTGTGTTTTTTCAAAGTGAAGATTAAACTTAATTTTTTACATCGGTAATTCATTTTTATTACAGTAAAACCTTTATGTAACTGCCACCTACCAATAACGCTCATCTCCATAATTGGTCACTTTTTGTTTCACCGAATGGTTTACATGAGATTTCTGATTGTTAGCACCACTCAAATACGGCACCTCCACATAACGACAGCGGTCACTATATGCTGCACACTTCTAACCTTTTCTTATGTAAATTTACTTCTTGATAATGGCCGGCACTAAAACAAAGTTTTATTATTGAAATCAGAGTATATAATTTTTTTTATCCTACGGGGTCAAATTAATTTTTTCAATTCATTATTAAGTCGTAAATATTGAATTTTGTAGATCCAATTACGGCCATTTGAATGAGGTAATAAGAAGAATGATTAAAAACGTACGTGACTTAACTGAGATCAATAAATAAATAAAATTTGTGGTAACAATTTTTTAATTATTATCAGGAAATCGGTCTAAACAAACAAAAACAGAAAATCAAGTTTTGATTTTTTTTTATTGATCTTCAAAGCTCTCAATATTTGGTTACCCTTTATGGCATCTTCAATAGATAAGTAATGTGTCACAATTTTGTGTAATATTGATAAACCATTATAAATAACATGTGTAAATATTGGGAACTTTTTTGTGTGTTTTACGTTGATTCTACGAGAAACATTATTGGTTGTTTTGAATTTTCACAGGGTTCTAATCGAGATAATCTTTTTATAAAGTACAAAATTAAGTTAGAGTATATGGTAAATTAAAGTAGATCGTAGCGTAAAAATCATAACAGAGCGACACCGCGTAAAGCGTCCAGTTTTCTATTTAGTTCACGATTAAACTTTATTTTTATTCACTCGTTTTTCAACAATAGTTATTTGAACTTAACTGTAATGAATCTGAAATTTATTTTTGATTCTGATAGTTCTTATTAGTTTGGATTTGTTTATGCCAATTTTATTCACTACTAAGGTTAAATAAAAAAATTTGAAACCAGTTTTATTTCAAAAATTGTGCACTCTTCCAATAACGTCCATTTAAGCTGCCATGTCGGTGAGCGTTATCGAGAAGTTTTACTGTATTTCTATAGTGGAGGTGCCGGGTATTTGCGATTCATAGTCACTTACTCGTACTCAGGACTATTTATATATCATTAGTGAGGAAATATCAGTTAATCCTCAATTATTTATCTTTTTTTATACAATTGTAATATTTTAATCTAGATGTAATTATAGATACTCAGAAAACAGAGAAAAAAGAGAGATTGTCTATTTACAATAATAAAATTATTTGAATGCCAATTATAATTTTAAAGTCAATAGTAGATTACAAGGCGAGCAGGGAAGCTTGCCATTACAGTCGAGAGTTTACTATAGCATTCCGAGGCGCTTGCGCTTCGGAATACTGGACTAATCTCGAGTATTTATTTTATTCCAAATCTTTCATACTTTCATTTTTAAAGCAATAAAATAAACAAATAATAATAAAAATTTTGAATAGGACTGGTTAGTGGCAATATTTATTAAATTATTTTATTTATACAAAAATTACAATGGAGCAAGCATGAATTTTTTTAAGTTTGCTACAATTTATTTATATATATTTTTACTAATTAATTCTAACAAAACAAAAGAAATTATGGAACTAAGAAGTCGTTTTGTTTGCTTACTTTTGTTAGTAAGTTAGGTTAGGTTAATACCTATGGTTTCAAATATTCTATTTTCTAAATAGAACTTCTATAAGTACTTACCTATTAGTTTCTTTTTTTAAATTTAACTTCTTTCTTGTACTAATAATTTGTTATTTTATTATTAATACACTTTTGTTATTTTTCTATTCACTACGGAAGGAGTGAAAGACACTTACTCTAGTTAGATTACCCCGCATACATAAATTTGAAAAAAAAACATGCCAGTTTCTGGGTAATCTTTCTAGAAATAAATACAGCCTCCATTATTTTCTCCGCCTTAGTGGGCAAGTATATTACTTGCCTCTTCTTCTTCTTAGTAAAGAATAGCCTACTTTCAAACTTTTTAGATTATATGGTGGATCTTTTTATTATGTATTTACAAAATAAAACGAAAGAACAAAATGAAGTATTCACTGACGTATCTTTATCAATAATTATGGAGTCCTGAGGATGACTAAATGTAATTACGAATCAAAATACTCGAAACTTCAATAGAAATAATAAAGATTCCAAACATACAATTTGGTTTTCAATTAGAAAAAACACACAATCCGCTAATAGAACTAAATAACAATTATTAGTGTTACTAAAAAGGAACTTTAATCACTGAAAATGTTTCTACTATTTGTAGCATTAAAACGGCACTACCTAACATTCGTCAATTATTTATTTCAGATAAAATACATCACAGAAGCAAATGGATGGATTGATCTGTTTGCATCACCAAAAATATCGAAGGATGGTTCACAGTTGGCTTTAATTTTACCAAAATATTACTCGAAATTATATGGGTCTTTTAGACATTTAGCCCTGTTGGATGTCGAAAAAAATGCTAAGGAGAAATTTCTTACAAGTGGCAAATTTACTGTCACCGAAATTCTCGGTTGGAATACCAATGATAATTTAATGTAAATTATTTTCCATATTTTTAAGTCTAGTTTCGTTGAATATCCAATATCAGTTAATGGGTATTTCTAGAGACATACATTATTTAAATTTCAATTTCTTTTAGTTTTTACACAGCAACACTTCCCAACGATTCATCAATTCAACATGTCTACTCTATTTCACCACCATCAAAACTGATAAAATGTTTGTCATGTCAACCAAAATCGAAAAGCACCAGTGGTAAAAGTTATTCTGACAGTGCTATTAGAAATGCAACTGCTACTAGTTGTCTATACAATACAGCAGAAGTTAGTACCGACAGTTCATATTTAACTATGAACTGTGGTGGCCCAGGTGTACCATATGTAAAATTACTTACAAAAGATGGCATCGAAAAGCATACTTGGACAAATAACGAAGAACTCGCCGAATTGCTAGAGAACAAATTGCAACCAAAACGTGAAATACTGGAATTTCAGATAGCGAATGGATTTACTGCACGAGTACTCTTGAAATTGCCACCAAATTTTGATAGCAGTGGAAATACAAAGTACCCCATGATTGTTAATGTGTGAGTACTGTGAGTAGTAATAAGAACCAAATAGTAAATAAAATTTTTGGTGTGGAATGGTAAATCTGTTAATGAAAGTGACGATAAAGTTGTCACTAGACGGTAAGAATTCTGTGCAGCACAAGAAATACCTCGAATTGAAATTAAGCGTATGCTGTTCAGTGGCAAACATATCGACACTTGTAACAAAGTTCTCACTATTAAGAAAATATTTAATCAGATATGGTGGTCCAGATACTAATCAAGTTACTCAAAAATTTACGATGGATTGGGGTAGCTATTTAGCAGCAAATAAAAGTTATATTTACGCAACAATAGATGGCAGAGGATCAGGTTTACGAGGCAGTAGGCTATTGTATGCCAGCTACAGGAAGCTTGGAACTACTGAAGTAATAGATCAAGTTAATGTGACAAGGTGAGTGTTTATATCAAGTCGACAGATACAATTCAAAAGTAAAGTTACTATAAGGCCCGTTTGCATAGGTTCAGGTTAAACCTGAAGTAAAGATTAATAATTGGCAACTCAAGTATACGTTTTAGACTGAATCTATACAAGTGAACTTAGACAGTCACAGCCATAAACCTGTTGAGTTACAAGATGCAATAAGAGTCCAAGTAGATTCTATATTCAGCACGCCCCAATTTATAGACATTGTCTTTCTTTTGATCCTTAATTTAAGGCGACTATCTTTAAGTGGATCAGTGCTATATCGTAATCGAATTCTTGATAGCCTTAGATATTTTTACAAATTTTCTGATTCATCCGAAAAGTTGAGCGGAATGGGAGTACCTTTCAATAGAGATGGGTTCGTGACGCGTTCTGAGCATGACACGACCGTAACACAACGTGACGTATTTATATTTTAATTCCAACCTGGCTTGTTCCGGTTTCGTATTAGTTTGACAATAATGTAGGACGCTCGTGTGTACCCCAAGCAGCAAGGGTACCTTAAATTGATGTACTAATTAGGTGATATTCTAACTTTAAAAGACTTTGACGTTTAAATGACGTCGCTCGGTACTTAACAAAAGCCTAAAATATTTTTCATAGGTTTCAAGTATGACGCCGTATAAACTACAAAAGTTCTTCAATATCCACACAACAATAATAAGATACAATTAACATCAGAAATTATATTTTGATTTAAAAAAAGATAATCTAAATTTTGCTTCATTGAACCGTGTTTACAGAATAAAATAAAAGGCGTAATCGTATCGAAGAAATAAATTTGTTCGTGTATTTATAATTCAATAAGGAATAAAATCATGTTTTCTCTTTAAATTTGACAAATTTTGCGGTCGAGGCTTTATTTTCGGTGTACCTCGTATGGATGCGTAACAGTAGAAACTTCCTACTGATAGTGCTGGTTAATTCGTTATCCGTTATGCCTTCCTATATACCTATACGGAGGTTTCGTGTTGGCGTCGGAGGTGTGAGCATGTATTCGAGAGCGCTTCAGGTAAAATACGTTGATACATGTGAGGTAGGATTGGTACAGAAATCGGAAAAGTTAACGCCAAAGGCAAGAACGATTAAATATTATATTATTGGACATAAAAGCAATAAACAACATCGCAAAAGAAAATATTAAACAAAGGAGAAAAATAGAAAAAACCGAGTAGGAATTAGACGTTTCGAGCGGTTGAAGCGGAGTATTGCCTATCGCGTTTTACCGCGATAACAAATAATAAACAGAAATAAAAGGAGAGCTCAGTGACGGAAGGCAGAATAAAGGACAATAATGCAGAAATAACAATTAACCGAAAAACCGAAAACGATACGAAAAGTATCGAAAATTCCTCCTTACTCGCTGCAAACGAGAAAGAGAAACAGATAGAAGATTGAAAATTAACAAAACCAACAAAAGAAAACAAGAAACCCTTTAGATCGCCTACCGCCAAAGTTTCGAAAGCGAGAGGGGAGGGAGACAACTTTGAAGCCATCATCAAAATATTTAAAAAACGAATAGAGAAACGCAAGAGTTAAAAAAACAATGAAAGAACTGATAAAGTAAGAGGCACACTAAAAAATCTACCCAATTTTAGAATGATCACCTAAAGAATAACAATTGCACTTGTACATAAGTCATTTATTTTCACACCAAAATATCTTGAAAACGCAAATACTAGCTAATCAGGAAAACTCTAATGATAATCTCTAACTAACGAAAGCTACGTCTTGACAGATCGACGACTCAAATCAGAACGTCTTTCTTTGTTTTACTAAAAAAAATACATCGAAAGAATGCATGAAACGTAACTCTCATAAAAATCTATATATCTAGAAAAACAAAACATGAAAAATGATATAATACCAGTAAAAAATACAGTGCCGAGTACCAAGCAATACGTACATACGCGTGAAACATAAACTCTCATCAGCATATTTGTTTTTGACCTATAATACGCAATAAAAACTTCTGCTTTATTATTATCGGTACATTTTCCATATATAGAATCATCTAAAAATTTTTTAGCTGGACCTAACACTACTACTACACAAACTAACTAAACTACTAAACTACTACAATGCAAATTAGTTTTTCACATAATGTGAGCAAAAAAATATACATAATATATATATATATATATTATGTATATATATATTATATATATATTATTGTACATATATATATATATGTACAAAATCAGTAACAACACCATGAACATTAATACATTAACTATTGTCCCTAAAACACTTACTAACAACCAAACTTCTGGGGTGGTTTCAACACTCGACCACTCCGCGTAATACGAACGGGTACTCTGCTTTTGACCTTAGAATCAACGTCAGACACTCCCGCGTCGCGCACCTTTTTTTCTTCGATAGTCTCCAGCGGATACAAGCGTTGAATTGGCCGCAACAGTTGACCTTTTGATGTTTGTACCCAAACCAATTTTGTTTGTCCATCCTTTCCAGTAATCAACTCGGCTACTCTGGCCAAAAGCCAATTCATCAATTTTTTGTTGTCACTTCCGACTAACACCAGTTCTCCAACACGAATCGAACGCACATTTTTCTTCGTATTGTCTAATTGCAATTGCCCGAGATACTCATTCCGGAACCGTTCATTGAGATTTACTCTTAACCGTTGCAAATAAACTATTTTTCGCGACTCTGCACTTTGATCAATTAAATCACATTCGGACGTCTCAGCTCCTACCTGTCCTCGTAAAAACCTAGCTGATGTAATCGCGCTACTATCGTCCGGATCGTTAGACACACAAGTAATCGAGCGCGAATTCACCACGGCTTCACAATCGCATAAAATGGTCGACAATTTCTCATAATTCAATGAGGCTCGACCTAATACTTTCTTCAAAAGTTGTTTCGTTACTCCTGTTAAAAGTTCCCAAAATCCTAGGCATCACGCAGCTGTTTCAAGGCTTAAATACAAAGAAAAGCGTGCAACGACTTCAAACTTTTGAACTATCGAGCAATCTAATTTCAAAAATACATTATTAGTCTGTACAACATTAGTATCATTATCCGTATAAATGCGCTTCGGCCTGCTACGTCTAGCTGTAAAACGACGAAGTGTTTTTAAAAAACTGAAGGTTAATAAAGACATAGTCAGTTCCAAGCGAATTGCACGATATACAGCGCAAGTAAATAAAAAAACCCAGATTTTCTCGCCACATTTCAAATGTATAGAATCGGCAAAATCAATACCCACTACCTCAAACACTGCAGCATCTCGAACACGATTTACGGGTAATGGGGAGACTGCACATTAAACGATTTCTCATTGTGTCTCTTGCATATCACACAATTTTTGATAATTGAACGGAATATTCTTGTACCACCAAGTATCCACAAACGCTTTAATCTAACACCTATAGTAGCCGCTGATAATTCCAATCTGGGAATTGTCATCTTCTTTATTGGACTAACTCGTGTTTTTGCTACTAGTAAGTGAACCGTTACTTCCCTGTTCGTTACTATTCTTAGAAATATTGCTACCACATACGCATCGTTGCTAGCGTCACAAAATACATGGATTCGTCACCAATTGCTCTCTTTAATTCCAACATTAATCTATTTTGGAATCTTGATGGTCGTCAGATGATGTAAATCCTTAGAACACTTATTGAAACCTTCAGCTGATTCATCATTCATAGGCGAACAATAGATATTTACTACCAAAACTCTGCATCTGACATTCAATAAGGCAGCAATGACTAGTTTCTTTGTACCCGTTTTTACAAATTTGATTTTTTTGATTGTATTCTCTTAAGTGTTGATTTTAACATGTGACTTGGCTGGCACACTTATGTTCTGACATCATCAATGTCAGTGCGCTAAATATCAATTTATATCAACGGTAAATATTGAGGAAATAACATAATAAAACGATAAAACTTATGAATTTATAAGTTAAAATAAACATTCTTCTAATAATAATCAATAAATGCACAATTATACGTATACGGGTTATTTATTTTGAGCTGTAGAATATTCACACCACGTACTCCTGACATCAATACAAACAACTTTTCTTAATAACTTTTTCCAGAATAATTTAATTATTTCACAATATTGCGCAACATTTAAAAGCTGCTAGAAACAGTTTGATATCCTCTGTACTCTACGACGTTGTCACCCTTAACTATTTTAGGTTTGTTTTTTAATGACCTATTCGTGGTGTGACTTTTCCTACAAGTCAGGGGTTACACCGTGTATATAAATCAATAACAAATATTTTGGTAAAAAAGATGCGACTAACTTTTTTTTACCTACTACTTTTTACCTACTTTATCTACTAGTATTTTCATTTAATTAATTTAGTTAATATCCATAGTCGTAATTTCTAATTTGACTACCATTGAAATTAAAGAACAACCGTAAATAAACGATTCCAAAGTGTAGGTCGGTTACTTTCTTTTCTTTCTTAATGTACGATCATTAAATTTATAATATTCAATAAATAATTTTTTAGACCAGTTTTTTTTTGTTTTCATTTTATTCATTACTGAAGTAAATGGCAAAAAATTTGGTAACCCTCCTAGTGCCAGCCACGTCCTTATAACAGCCACTTAGGCTGACATTTTAGGCGAATGGAGAAGTTTTACTGTGTATAATATATGTATATAATAAATCTAAATATATTTTATTTATTTTTGGTAGAGTGGTGGTTTCCACTATATTTCCAGTGGGAAGTAAAGAAAATTATAACAAAAGAATAATAGAAAAAAACACGACAAAAAGATAAGTAAAAGATAGTTAAAGTTTTTTAAGTACCATTCTTTAGTTGGTATACTATTTTTTATTTTTTCTTCATTCTTCAGAGCAAAAGGCGAAATATACATTGCAGGAGATTTTAATAGTAGAGTGGGAAAGGGAAAACCAGGAGAGAGTAGAATATTGGGCCAGAATGGGGAGACAATACTAAATGATAACGGAAAAAGATTGATAGAGTTTTGCCGAATCAACAATATGTTTATAGCAAATACTTATTATAAGCACAAGGATATACACAAATATACTAGAGAGATGAGCAGCAAAAATGAAAAATCAATAATAGACAACATAGTAGCAGAAAATGAGAATAGAAAGAACATAGTAGATGTAAAAGTATCAAGAGGACCGGAAGTGGGAAGTGTTCATTATACGGTTATATCAAAAATAAAGAAACCACTAAAATCAGACAACAGAGAGAGAAAAGAAGATAAGATGGAATATGAGAAAATAAAAGCGTATAGACTAAAAAACGGAGAGGTGGCAAAGCAATATAGAGAAAAAATGAAGAGGATGAAGGAATTCAAAAAGATGACACTACAAATAAGCTCGGAAGTGTGTGGAAAAATAAAAAGAAATAAGAAAATAAAACAAACGGCATGGTGGACAGAAGAGATCAAGAGAAGAGTGAGATTAAAAAAGAAAAAATGGAAGGAATATTTACAAAAAAAAGTAGAGAAACGTATCAGTGTTACAAGAAGGAAAGGAAAATAGTGAAGCAATTAGTATTAGAGGCGAAAAGAAATGAATGGGCAGAATTCGGCAATAAATTAGAAAACGAAGCTGCAGAGGGAAAAAAATATTCTATAGTAGACTAAGAACAATAAGAAAAGGAAAGACCAACAGTGCTACATATATAAATAACAAAGAAGGAAAAATGTTAAAGCAGGAAGATGAAATAATGGAAAGATGGAAGCAATACTTTGAAGAGCTGCTGTCAGACAATATAGAGAGGAACGATACAAGAGAAGCAGACAATACAGAGAGAAAGCAATGCAAAGACGAGGAAGAGGAATTTAATATGGAGGAATTGGAAAAGACCATAAAACAACTGAAGAATGGAAAAGCACCAGGAAGTGGCACAATAACGACTGAAATGATAAAATATATGGGGGAAGAGGGAAGGCAGGTAATGCTGGACATATATAACAAAATATGGAAAGAGCAAATAATACCTAAAGAATGGCAGCATGCACTGATAGTACCAATCTTTAAGAAAGGAAATAAGAAAGATTGTAATAATTACAGAGGAATTACTCTATTAAATACGAACATGAAAGTGCTGCAAATGATGATAAACGAGAGAATAAAAATTAAAATAGAGAAAACACTGGACGAATCACAGTCAGGATTTAGGGAAGGCAGAAGCATTCAAGACCATATATTTACAATTAAGCAGATAGTGGAAAAAACAAGTAAAAGAAAAAAAAATGTATACATGGGTTTTCTAGATTTAAAAAAAGCATTTGATAAAGTAAGAAGAGATAGATTGTGGAAGATGATGTCAGAGAAAGAGATAAGCAGGAAAATGATTAGCTTAATAAAAAAAATATATGAAGAAAACTCAAATAGCGTGATAGTCAAAAACAATCAAAAAAATTTAAAACGAAAGACGGACCAAGACAGGGAGAAGGACTAAGTCTAACATTATTTAATATCTACATGGACCAAATAATAAGGAAAGTGAAAGAAAGAACTAGAGGACTTAGTGGGATGGAATTATATGGAGAGAGTTGAAGTAAAGATTGGAGCATTTGCGGACGATATAATGGTGATAGCATCTAACGAAAAAGAGTTGCAGACAAGCATAAATAAATGGAATGAAACACTTAGAGAGAACGGAATGGAGATGTGTAAAGAGAAAACAAAAGTAATGGTAATCGGGGAGCAACATGAGATAAAAATCATGGTAGATAAGGTAAAATTGGAGCAAGTGACGAAATGGAAATATTTGGGAGTAGAAATAACTAGTTCAAGAAAGCAAGAAGAAGGAATTAACAGCCGAATAGGAAAAGCAATGAAAGTGTTTTACAGTATCAGCAATACGATTGTGGGGAAAAAAGAAATAACAAGGAAAACAAAAATAAACGTCTATAAAACAATATATATATATGTATCTTGAAGTTTGTCTACCATTCCTGGTGTAGGCTTGTTAGTCTTTATCTTTTTTTCCTTCTTCCTCTAGGCCCCCGCGTTTTCGCTTCGCGTCACTGCGTCGCAAAACTTTCTCCATTCTTTCCTGTTGTTTGCCATCCTGCTAGCTTCACTCATCGTTATTCCTCTTCTTTGCAATATCTTTTCTATCATGTCATTCCAAGTAGTTTCAGGTCTTCCCCTTTTTCTTTTCTGTCCAGGTCTAGCTTCCCATACTCTTCTCACTTGTCTTTCTTGTCCCATTCTTTTCAAGTGACCCCACCATCCCAACTGTCTCTTCTCTATGTATTCGTGTATCGCCTCTATTCCCAGTTCTTTTCTTATTTCTTCATTCCTGATTCTTTCTCTCTTTGTCACTCCCTTTACTCTCCTCATGTATTTCATTTCTACCGCTTGAACTTTACTTATTTCCTTTTTATCTGTTATCCATGTCTCACATCCAAATGTCAGTATTGGTCTCATTATTGTTTTATAGACGTTTATTTTTGTTTTCCTTGTTATTTCTTTTTTTCCCACAATCATATTGCTGATACTGTAAAACACAGTATTGCTTTTTCTACCCGACTGTTAATTTCTTCTTCTTGCTTTCCTGAACTAGATATTTCTACTCCTAGATATTTCCATTTCGTCACTTACTCCAATTTTACCTTATCTACCATGATTTTTATCTCCTGTTGTTCCCCAATTATCATCACTTTTGTTTTCTCTTTACACATTTCCATTCCGTTCTCTCTAAGTGTTTCATTCCATATATTTATGTTTGCCTGCAGCTCTTTTTCATTAGATGCTACCACCATTATATCGTCTGCGAATGCTCCACTCTTTACTTCAACTCTCTCCATATAATTCCATCCCATTTCAAGTCCTCTAGTTCTTTCTTTCACTTTTCTTATTATTCTGTCCATGTAGATATTAAATAATGTTGGACTTAGTCCTCCTCCCTGTCTTAGTCCGTCTTTCGTTTTAAATTTTTCCGATTGTTTGTTTTTGGCTATTACGCTATTTGAGTTTTCTTCATATATTTTTTTTATTAAGCTTATCATTTTCGTGCTTATCTCTTTCTCTGCCATCATCCTCCACAATCTATCTCTTCCTACTTTGTCGAATGCTTTTTTTAGATCTAAAAATTCCATGTATACATTTTTTTTCTTTCTACTGGTTTTTTCCATTATCTGTTTGATCGTGAATATATTGTCTTGGATACTCCTTCCTTCCCTAAATCCTGACTGTGATTCGTCCAGTGTTTTCTCAATTTTACCTCTTAATCTCTCATTGATAATTATTTCCAGCACTTTCATATTGGTGTTTATCAGTGTAATTCCTCTGTAGTTATAACAGTCCTTCCTGTCCCCTTTCTTGTAGATTGGCACTATCATCGCATGCTGCCACTGTCTTGGTATTCTTTGTTCTGTCCATATTTTTCTGTATATATCAAGCATTACTTTCCTTCCCTCTTCCCCCATATTGTCTATAAAACAATAATAAAACCAATACTGACATTTGGATGTGAGACATGGATAACAAATAAAAAGGAAATAAGTAAAGTCCAAGCGGTAGAAATGAAATACATGAAGAGAGTAAAGGGAGTGACAAAGAGAGAAAGAATCAAGAATGAAGAAATAAGAAAAGAACTAGGAATGGAGGCGATACACGAATTCATAGAGAAGAGGCAGTTGGGATGGTGGGGCCATCTGAAAAGAATGGGACAGGAAAGACAAGTGAGAAGGGTATGGGAAGCTAGACCTGGGCAGAAAAAAAAAGGGGAAGACCTGAAACTACCTGGGATGACATAATAGAAAAGATATTACAAAGAAGAAGAATAACGATGAGTGAAGCTAGTAGGATGGCAAACAACAGGAAAGAATGGAGGAAGTTTAGCGACGCAGTGACGCGAAGCAAAAACGTATAAGCCTAGAGAAAGGAAGAAAAAGAAGAAAAAAGGAAAAAAAGATAAAGACCTACACCAGAAATGGTAGACAGGCTTTACGATATATATATATATATATATATATTTTTCTTCATTCTTTTTTTTTTTTTGGAGAAACTAAGGAGACAGACCGCAGTAGCGTTACATATTTTTAATTTATTGTGGATATACAAAATCTACACCATCATTTTTACTCTGTTCTATCAGTACTTGCAATACTGCTCTTATAAAATATGTGATTCCTAAATGGTTTTTAATATCTTTTGTATGAAACCTTTTCATGTAGGTTGTTTACCAAACACAACGCCGTTGCCTTTCGTTAAACTTTAAGTGGATCCTTTGTGGAGCTTTGTGTTTACTGAAATTGCAAATCCACCATTTGATGGATTTGCATTTTCCTGCAAACCGCTACTAAAGCCAGCGAATCGGAAAATCGGATCCGACTTTTTTTATTGGTAAAATTTCAGTACATCTAATTTGATTGAAATTCGATCAATAAGAACTTGGAAGCAACTTGTGCAGCCAAATGATGCAACTTTCGTATGCATCATTGGGATACATGGGACTCTTGCCTAAATCAGATTCGTGTATTATAAATATTAAAATGTGCATCCTCATTTTTTAACAGCTCATAGAAGTCATCGATTACTATGACCGACAAGAGCTTAATCAGTACTTTCGCAGTTCCTTCGTTGTATTCTACTAAATAAAAGTTGAGCTGTTTGACTATCACTTCAAAGTCTAAATGGCGCTTTCTCTTGTTAATACAGGTGTACGATTTTTCAATATTATTATTTATACATTACGTCATATCCAATTTTATGAACCTTACTAAATGTTTTTCTATCAGTCTGGACTGAAAGCCGCGGTTGATATATTGTCAGACTAACCATCTATCTAATGCTTAAATTTATTAATTTTTAAGACTAATACAAGAGAAACTTCCTTATGTGGATTCAGCTAAAACAGCTATTTGGGGTTGGAGTTATGGTGGTTACGCAGCTGGTATGGCATTGGCGTTTGACACTGAAAATATTTTCAAATGTGGCATTTCAGTGGCACCCGTTACAGATTGGACCCTCTACGGTAAGTAGATTTAAGAAAATGTTGAATCATTCTTCGTAAAATTACATATCCAGTTAATAGTCTTGTAATTCTACCGCACATCCAATCTGAAGTTTCCAATTATTTGTTTATTTGTAGATTCAATTTATACTGAAAGATTTATGGGGTTACCGACACGAAATGACAATGAAGTCGGTTATACAAATGGGCAATTATTAAGGAAATATGCCGGAATAAAAAACAAAATGTATTTTCTTATTCATGGCACATTTGATGATAATGTTCATTATCAACAATCGATGATGTGGGCGAAAATGCTTGAAAGAAATGATATCTTATTTAGACAATTGGTAGGTGAATGCTCTGAGATAATTAGAATGTTTAACTTTACATGTAAGATCAATAGATGTATTTCTAACATAACTTTTTGTTTCCTTTTTAGAGTTATACAGACGAAGATCATAGTTTAGGTTCAGTACGACCTCATTTATATCATTCACTAGGGAATTTCCTAAATGAATGCTTTTCGAAATAATTAAGACAAAACCTGAACACCACTCAGTTCCTGACAAAGGCAGCTGAACATCTTTTACTGCTAGTCAAAATTAAATGTGATCCGTTTTAATATTGTAAAATAATCTAGATTTTTGTAAAATCATTTTTATCCATTAACTGATCAACATCAAATGATAACAATCAAACATAAAACATAATTTGAAAACATTAATATTAGAGTGCCATCTTTATTTTACACGTTCCATTAAGTACAGAGATATTATGTAAATATTAACTATAGAAATATATAAAACTATTCTAAAACCAGATCAATGTTACACTTTTGAAGTATCTACTAAAATACAGTATACCAACACAAATTTCCGATAAAAGCAGACTGCGTCCATGTTAAATTCAAAATAATAGTAGGTATGGAAAAGCAATGTTGTCAGAATAATAGTTCTTATATTTTTAATTAAAAATCGTTCGGTTATTAAATTGATAATTGAAAGAATTAGAAATTAGTATTAAGTTTTTCATGCTATATAACAATAATTCTGCCAACATTGTATGAGAAATCATAGCAACAAAGACTTGTCAAAAGTGTAGGATTGATTTGGTTTACCTATATTAATATGTTTCTATAGGTATTAATTGTAGAAACTTTATTATTTAATATATGTATATACTACCTACTTCATTATTTATTCTCAAGTCAATGAGGACTAGAGTCTTTTATGGGAAAAAGAAATTCTATTTTTGTTTCGTCAACGTTTCAAAAGATACTTTCATTATCAGGATTCTGGAAATACAAATTAAATTTAAAGAGACTGCAACTATCCTTATACATGCTCATACATTTGTAGATATGAAAATAATTAGAACCGAAACTAATTGGTACCAAAAACCAATATACACGGTAAGGCTTATAAATTATTAGCCTAAGCACACTATTAAACATAAAATAAATTTAATTAAACATCTATAGTATAGATCAGAAAAATTTTCCTACAGTACATTCCATACAGATAATGATTAAGAAATTACGAACTATTTAAAAAATAATAAATTTCTATTAAGTCTAGTAAAGAGAATCTTGAATAACAGTCAACCATTTAAAGTAGATAATTAGAATCTAACTAATAACACACTAAATAAGTTGATTGTTTGTTTTTGATTATGGAGAAAAAATAAGACAATGTTTACATCTTTATTTTTTGTCATCGCAATCAAAAACAAACAATCAAACAACAAATCCAAGTCACTAAGGAAAAGTGGCAATAAATAACACTTAAAATCAAATGGAGTGACCACCCAATAGTTAAGATAACAACACAAAAAAAGTTATATATCAAATATATTATAATTCAAAATACTGCACGTCAGCTAACTAAGTAAGCCCATTAGAGTAGAAGTAAGAACAGATAACACTCAGTGTGTTAATTTCGAGTTGTAGGATACTTACACAACGTACTGGTTATTATAAATCAACTGGAAAATTTTTAATGTAGTGGTCTATCGTTTATCTTCAATAGATTCCGAGATAATCAGCATTCCCTGATTTCTTCAAAACGTTCGTGAACCGCAGCGTAACTGACCTATGTAAAATTGGGTCTAGAAAAATAGCATGTTCTATTTTCAATAGAAACATTTAATTCATTAACAAGATCAGTGTCATATCTAGTATAAAACTTCTCCATTTCCTTTGAGACAGTGGCGGCGTTTTAATAATGTAGTCAAATTTTAAAGTTTAAATTTTTGCAGACTTTCAATCTTTTAATATTAACATTTTGTAATTAATACATTTTCATCTCTGGAATTAAATGGTTGATCTAGAACATTTTTGAAGATACTAAAGGCTGATTTTTTTAGTTAATCACCTAATTTTGGTATGTGTCATAGTAAGCGTTGATAGTGAGTTGTTTAGTAGTATAGTATTAATTAATATTACTAACTAAACATTTGACATTGCATAAAACAAAATTTCAATATAATAATGTAATTTAATTCTGGTTTTTATCGAAAGAAATAATTGCGATGACGCGTCTTGCACATTTGGGCTGCTATGCTGATACCCACTACATAACGGTCACCCAAAATATCAGCCTTAGTGGCTTTTCTAAGGAGGTGACCGGCATCGGGAGGGTTGCAAAATATTTCCAACAAAATTGCTATAAAACATTTTTATTTGCCTCAGCAGTGATAAAAATTAAAACGATAAAAAAAAAGTCTGAAAAAATTATTTATTGAACATCATAAAAAGATGGTACAGTAGTATAGTATAGCAGAATAAACAGGATGTTAAGAAAAAGTTGTAGAACATTCACACCACGTACTTTTGACATCCATATAAAAAACTTTTCTTTTAACTTTTTTCCGAAAAATCAACGGCTACTAGAAACAGTTTGATATCTAAATGAATGCTTTTCGAAACAATTAATAATAATAACACTAAATTTGAACACTACTCAGTTCCTGCCAAAGGCAGCTGAACTTCTTTTACTGCTAGTCAGAATTAAATGTAATTCGTTTTAATAGTGTAAAATAAACAGGATGTTAAGAAAGAGTTGTAGAGTATTCACACTACGTACTTTTGACATCAATACAAACAACTTTTCTTTTAACTTTTTTCCGAAAAATCAACGGCTGCTAGAAACAGTTTGATATCTACTGTACTGTGCGGCGGCTGGAGTCAATCAATCGTGAACAACCATTATAGAGGGAGCCGTGACAGACGTCGATAAAATAACACGTACAATGACTTTAAATTAGAGTAAAAAATTTTAATACGAAAAATTTAGCATTATTTATCAAGTCTTAAAAATACGTTTCAAAAACACTTAAAAATTTAAAAAAAAAGGTGTTAATATTATTCAAATTAGTATAAACCGTCAATGGCCGTAATTGGATCTTTCTATGAAATTATATATTTAAGACTTAAAAATAAATTCATTTAAATTCATAAAATGACAAATTTGTATTTTCTAATTTCGATAAAAAAAAATTTGTTAACATTCCGCCCGTTATGAAGAACGGGCGGAGATTCCAATTTTACATAGGAATCGGTTAGAAGTGTACAGTGTGTAGTGGCCTCAGCCATTATGAGGAGGTGACCGTTTTTGAGAAGTTCTAAATAGTACAACTATTCGACCAACAAAAAGTGGCCGATTATGGAGGTGGCCGTTAAGGGGATATTCTACTGTATATCCTTTGAAATGTTGATGAAGTAAAAAGAAAAAGACTCTTCAATATAAAAGATTCAAATCTTCATTAACCTAAAAACCAAAAATATTAGTTATAGATTTGCTAACATAATCAAAACTACTTTATTATTTATATGTATTTTTCTTCGTATAGTATCTTTATTCTGCTAGTATTCATCGTGGTTATGTATTTCCACCACGCCATAATCGCAGCATGTATATACCACACACACTGAACCAAGCTACATTACAAGCTTAGTGATTAATGTACTTACTATTAAATGCGTTTATATATGATATATATATGATATTTAATGAGTTTATTATTAAATAGAGTGAATGAAATATCTGGAGAAGCAATCTTAATATCTTCGAATCAATGAAGACTTGCAGTCGTATTAAATCTTGTAGAATTTAGTAAACTTCTGACATCTATTGGTTCTTCAGGTATACTAATTTGAAATTGTAATAATACCACTAGATATGTCACCATAGTTGCCAACAACTTAACAAAAATTTCATAAAATGAATAGGATAAAAATCAAGGCATCAATTTAACATACCGATTTAAATAAATTTCGATTGACATCAAAAAAACCACACAAGCACATATCAGTCGGATTCATTTCTGTAGCACGTAGAAACATATTTATCTGAAATTAATACATACTTGTTTAATGGTCATTCTTTAACTGATATGCATCCAGACCTCTTGTTGGATATCATCATTCATCCAAGATAATTCGACTAATAACAGTTTTTTTTGGAAATATGTTCGAACACATGCAGATGCATAATGTGCTTCATCACAAATAAAATATAACATTGTAATAGCCGAAACGGCTGTCAGTGTTAATCCAATATCTTTCAATCCCATGCCATCTTGAATTTGTGAAAATAATCCATAAATTGTTAGAGTGATGACAAAAAATAAATATAAACATAAAAATGTTAATGCATAACCAAATGAATTGCCAACATTGCGTATAATTCGACTTAACATCATCCAGAGAGAACGGTAATTTGATACTCGATTTAAAGGGCCAATATTTTTTAAAGCTTTTTGAAAATCATCGGCGATATGCATTGCCACCTCACCAATGAGATCACAGTATATGAACCAAGCACCACCTAACATATAAGTTATAACGTTGACGTAGCAGTATGGAATCACCTAAAATTACATATTAGAAAAGTGTTCTAAACAGCATCTATTCTTCAAGCCTATCGAAAAATATACAGCATTTTTTTACAAACAAAAGACACCCTTAAACATTTACCTGAACAACAACGAAATTTGCCATTGTTAAATGTGTAATAACCATTACTAATATAGCTAATATTGGTAAAATAATAGTAACAACCAATGGTTTCTTTCTAACATTAAATGTCAACTCTTTTTTTGATATATTATAATGAATTCTTTCAAATGCCAAAATATCTGTCAATACATTGGCCTGCTTACGTGCCTCATATAAGGTCAATGGATTTATAACTATTGGTATTAAATATACTGTAAATAAATAATCTATTACAACTTCTTCGAATTTGCCTTCGGTATTTTCGATGATTTTAATATTGGTCCATTTTGAATAACCAACGTAACCTATAAAGTGAAGACAGGCATTAAATAGTTCTATAAAATTATTTTATATAACATACATTATCATTCATAATAAAAATGTAGCTTATAATAATTCACTCCATGCATAAGTAACGATGATGACAACTTTGCAAAGCTATTTTGGATCATCAAAGTTATACAGTTAGTTACTAATTGAAACAACCCAATCCCCGTTTAAGCTCATCCAAGGGATTCAAGGATTCAAGGATTTAAAAATATTTGACTATATTTTATACCCGCAACCTTTACTACATCTGACTAATAACTACCCAATGACCGAAAGTATGCATAAGTAACGTTACGGAAATACTTTGAATCAGTAGACTACTTGGGTATTTTATATATACTTTGATTCACCAAACCTTGGGTTCACGTCATCAATTTAATTTCGTGTTACGCCACACGATTTTTAACGACTTACATGCTAGACAAAGATCAATTTTACGGTGGATGTGTAGAAAACGGATATTATCAAAAATAAATTGATAACGTGAACTCAAGGTTTGAATCAAAAGGTACTTTGATTTGTGATAAGGTGATGCAAATGCCACATTGCTGGTCATTCAATTTTGTGTCGGCCGTATTGGGTAGATGGTGCTTATGCTGATCAGCCGTCAGAGCCAGTATATTTTCAGAGATCAGACTACCGCATTCTTTTGAAGCAGACAAATGCCGAGACGGCAGCAATTAATATTCCCCTTGACAAAGACAACGTTTTTATCTCTGTCTTGCAAGATAAGATTTGACATTTGTATAGATCATTATACCATTATCTTTATTATATTATAATCATCAAAAAAGTAAAATAATAAATAAGAGTATAAAATACTATTATAAAATAATATCCATGGACGTTGTTTACCATAACCATGTTTAAAAGTTTTAAAGTGCTCGTGGAATCATCACCACGTCAACAATCTAAGAATACATCCTCTGACCAGTTTCACTGTAGTACAGCTCATCAGTGAGCCTAGTGCCGCCATCGGTCCGAAGACGCTTTGGGGAAGAAACGGACGAGCACTTAAATATATTAAATATGAAATATTTAATATATTTAAGCGAATATACTTACGAATATACAGACTTGTCAGCGAAGTCTGTGAATGAGACAATTCGCCTCTACGATAGCAGAATGGCGATGGCTGCCCTAGCCTCTCTGATGAGCTGTGATACATCGAAACCGGTAAGAGGATGGGTTCCTAGGTTGTTGATGTGGTGATGATTCCACGAGCACCTTAAAACTTTTCAACATGGTTATGCTGAAAAACGTTCATGGATATATATATATATATCCATGAACGTTATATACAGATATATATATATATATATATATATATATATGTATCTTAAAGCCTCTCTACCATTTCTGGTGTAGGCTTGTTAGTCTTTATCTTTTTTCCTTTTTCTTCTTTTTTTTCCTTCTTCCTTTCTTTCTTTCTCTAGGCTTATTCGTTTTTGCTTCACGTCACTGCGTCGCTAAACTTTCTCCATTCTTTCCTGTTGTTTGCCATCCTACTAGCTTCACTCATCGTTATTCTTCTTCTTTGTAATATCTTTTCTATTATGTCATCCCAGGTAGTTTCAGGTCTTCCCCTTTTTCTTTTCTGCCCAGGTCTAGCTTCCCATACCCTTCTCACTTGCTTTCTTGTCCCATTCTTTTCAGGTGGCCCCACCATCCCAACTGCCTCTACTCTATGTATTTGTGTATCGCCTCTATTCCTAATTCTTTTCTTATTTCTTCATTCTTGATTCTTTCTCTCTTTGTCACTCCCTTTACTCTCCTCATGTATTTCATTTCTACCTTTCACTTTCCTTATTATTTTGTCCATGTAAATATTAAATAATGTTGGACTTAGTCCTCATCCCTGTCTTAGTTCGTCTTTCGTTTTAAATTTTATTGATTGTCTGTTTTTGACTATCACGCTATTTGAGTTTATGCTGAAAAACGTTCATGGATAATATTTAAAAATGAGGGCTTACGCCTACCTCGAAAAAATACTTCGTCAAAATTATAAAATGATTATAATTTATTAAAGTTTATATTTGATTTGAATGATTAAATTTAGCTTCTATTAATGTATGTGAGATGTACGTCTTTATTTATTTGTCGTACGGTGTTCACCAGTTCGCAGCAAGCACCCTGCATGGCATCGTCAATCTTTCTCTATAGCATTTATTGTGGTATTAATCAGTCGGTAATCGTAGAGAGACATGCACTAGCGGTCAGTGTGAATAGCACTATCATTTGGTATTCATGGATGTTTGGAAAAATTATTAATTATGACGCCAAGTCATCGTGCATGTATTAATTACGGACCAATTTTAGTAACTAAACACAGTTTCCTGCACTGTTCTTTCTACTTTTACGGCAACTATTTGAAATAATGAAACTATGAAGAACTGAAACAAGGATGCCGAACCATGATACTAAGACTAACAAGCTATTTTCGTAATGATAATCCGGAATAAGTTCGAGTATTACTAGCATTCAGAACAGAAAGTCACCCCGAACGAAGTCGAGTTTATACTCTAGTATACCATAAAGTCATGTGAGAAATATAATGTATACTCTGCTTAAGAATGAAGTTGTAAACGATACTAAACTAATGGCATAATAATTTCGTCAGAATACGGTACTCGATATTAAATTCTACTGGCTCTGCCAGTCACCTGGCTGACAAACAATGACAGTGAATTTTTCACTCTACGTTGTAGAAGCAACTGGTGGCGGCACTTCGTCAATAAAATGACCGCTATATACATATATATTGCATATATATTTGTTCAGCATTACCTGCAACCAATGCAACAACCGCTAACGAATAAATAATCCATCCAATTTTCACTTGAAAAACCTCTTCCGAATAAGATATTGGGAGTAAACCAATAAGACGCATTGTAAGGTATATTGGTTTTAAGCATTGAAACATTTTGCTATTGAATATCTCATTTTCAAAAGCCTGCTTCATTTCTGTTCTTTTGTCAATATGTTGATTAAATGATAAAGGTGAAGGAGAAACCTAGTATATTACAAACTAAAGTAAATAAATACATTAATGTGTGCCTTTTGTCCAAAAACAGCCTTTTTTGGAGTGGTCCGTTTTGGAATCTGTATATCCTCCCAATTCAAATAAATATAGGAAATTCAACTGTCCAAGTTCATGAAATATTATACGAAATAATTAATCGAAAAACATCTTAATAACCGTTCTGGCCTGTTACATTCACTAACTGCAAATTGTACGTTGTTTTAAAATACGTATCTAAAAACTGTGGATAATACTACTTCATTATTATTGGTGATCTAACTACTGCCCGTGGTTGTAGTTCATCTGGAAATTATTCTTTTTATTGATGCAAAATAAATACACACGGTACACACCATGGGATTAGAACACTGCCTGTTACTAAATTTCAAACATATTGTAACGATATTTACTTCCAGAAGTATGGAGGACTATAGGAAAGTCGTATAGGAAACTTCCCCTCCTATAAGAAAAAGGAGGGCAAACGACTGTATGAAAGTCAATATTTTTCCGGGCTCGAAAACGCCGCCCTCAATATGTTTACGGAAACGGACAGAGTTAGTTTTGACAGTTACCGTTGACAGCGTATATTTGGTTTGCCTTGTTTTTTTGTGTTTTAATTTTTATTTAAATTTTGTTTCTCCTTATTTATATTATCTCGTGACCTAAACATATAAGATGTACAAAGACCGACGTTGTTTTGTTGCGGGTTGCAAGACTGGGCTCCCATCGGACAATAATTTAAAAATAAGTTGTCAACGCCACTGATCGTATAATATTAAAATTGATTTGTTACATTAAACAGCCCGATAACACAATCATAGTTGTAATTTTTTTTATCATAATCCAAAATTTAACCATTAGAAAATGAAATTTCCGATAAGGACAATGTTAAATTATTTGTACTAGTCTGCTCCAGCGCTACCTATTGGGCGGACGCTTTTTTTTGTTGTCCTCATTCTTATAGTCCTCCATATACAGAAGTAGTGGCTACCACGCCTACCACTGGTAGTACACCCTAGAATAACCTCAATGGCATATATTTTTAATAGTCAAATTGTCTAGAACTTACGATATACTTATAAACTAATATAAATTAGATTATAAAACTAAATAAACAGTCTAGAACTGTCTTGAATGACATAGATTATTCAAGTCAGTAAGCCGGTAAAGCCATAGACTAATTAGAATCATTGAGAATATTCTAGGAAGTGGATTTTGTATATACAAGGCCTCAACTTTTTCTCCAGTAATCAGTTTTAATATTGGTTAGACATGCGTCATATAAATAAACAGTTGTATAAAAATCCGCTCGATTTGTCTTTAAATAAGTAGTCTGTGTTCTTATATTGTTCGAATAATATTTTGTTTATTGTATTATTGTATATTAATTGTGCTAATTGTTTTGTGTTCTTTTTCATTAATTTTTTAATTAAATAAAGAATTATTAATTCAAACTACAATTATTTTTCTACACTCCGAACTCACGAGAGCAGAACATTACAATATATAACTATAATTATAGCCATTATACATAATACCTTTGTATTATGTACTATTGAGGTTTTCATATCATTATTAAGAGCTCACCTTAAATTATTAATAAAGGCAGATTAACGGCTATCCAAAATGGCAGACTAAATGATCGTTATACTGAGGTGATTATTGTTGGGAAAAATGCATAAATGCCTATATACCGTTAGGTGAAGAATATTCATGGAGGTGGTCTTGAATAGTAGTTTCACTGCATTTGCAATAAAACTACTTGCTGGTATTAACAAGTGCAGTTAAATTATTAGACTTTAGTTGTAGGTATTGACATTTATGTTACTGATCGCGTAATTTCAGTTTAAAATGCAAACAAACCTTTGATGTTCTTGAAAAATTACCGTAAGATGTTATCGCACCATCCAAATATACATGTCTAATATTTCTAGATAAAACTTCATGATGACTATCATCCCCAATTCGTCTTGTAGGCGATGTTACTATTTTATTTCTGTGCATCTGTTTTAGCCGTGTCTTGTTGATCGCTTCGAACTAAGTAATGAGTTTTAATAAAGCGTTCAATATTGTATGTGTCGAGCATTCGATTGTCAATTTTTTCTAACTAGCAATGACTAGCAAGACTGTTCAAATAACAAAATATGGGTCAAGATATAACCAAGCCATCAATCAAACCTAATGAAAATTTTAGCAGGTTAAAATTGGAAATAGTGCCTTGAAGATAAACTAAATTTTAATAATTGAAACCTTGTAAATAATTAGGTAGAATTTCTTCTAGCGAATGGCGTTAATTTTTAGTGAATTAATACGCGTGTTTACCTTCCTCGTTTAAAATTTCTTGTTCTAGTTTCATTTTATATATGCTTACCTAACCTACTCTGAAACGATTCTTTTTCTTAGACATTCACCTATAGAATTATATATAGTATATATTGAATAAAATTAAGAATGTTGCGGATCTTCTATAACGCCGCACTAGATAAAATTTAAAATGTAACTGTGAAGTAAAAAATGGATTTTTCTCTAGAAAATTTATTTATTATTCTATTTCTCATGTCGGTTGTACAGAGTAACCTTGAAAAAAAAGCCACAAGAAATGATTGCAATAAATTAGAGCAAGGTAAGTGAATGACAACAAATTAAATTAGAAGCTGGTGCTAGTAATTATTTATTTTTAGACAAATCTCTTAAAAAGCCTACACCAAGTTTACCAGAAAAAATCGTGCCATTATTAATGGTACCATTTTTACTCTCTTCAGCTGTAATTCCATTAATGATAATTGTGATTAAAGTGTTATTTATTAAAAGTATAATTGTGGCATTAATTAACTTAAGCTTAATAGGTCTTAATTTTTTTCGACGAGCCAATGGAGAATTTCACAATAATAATAAAAATTTTAACTATATGACTAATTTAGTCGAAGAGCATTATGGTTATCATGGTATTGTGGAGCCTGGAGTTTATATTAATTAAAAGTATGGCTATAAATATTATTTATCATATTTTATCATAATTATTTTTTGATAATTTGGTATCACAATTACGATTAATAAGTGATACAGCGAATTTATAGCTATCTAATTTATAATCTATAATTAAAACATAACAGACCTTTCAAATAACAGAAAGTATTTTACAAAAAAGTTAAAAACATTTAAATTTATAAACTTATTAAATTTATTATTAATAATAACTTTATTTTTATATAAATAATAAAACCAATTTTCTTAATATAACAAGTATGGAGAACTATAATAAGGAGTTGAATTGACCTAACAAAAGTCAGGTCGAATTCTTGACAAAGGGGCAGAAAATTTTTTGTCCGCCAAAGGGATTCGGGCTTTTAGTGCTAATTGTCAAATCAGTGACGTGCTTTGTTATTGTTTAGTTTTCAAATATTTTAACATTTTACATTAATTTTAATATTTAAAGTAATCCATAGTATTCCAAAGAAACCATTATATATTATGTTAATATATAACATAATTGTTATATTATTTGTATAAAATCATTAGTAATAAAAACTTGAAAATCAATTTCATATAATATAAATAAATTAATAACGTGACAATTAACGTGGGGAATTTTTAATATTTACTATGTTTAGATGCATACATAAATTGACCTATAACAAATAGTTAGTTACTACAACATATAGTAACAATAGTATTCAGAATTGTTTATTTCCGAAACGAAAGGGAAAAGGACAGTGTGTAAAGTTCACTGTGAACACTATGAACTATGTAACCGCATGGAAAGGAAACTTTTCTCTATTCTCTTAATTTCTCTATCTATGTTCAAAATTGGTACTATGTAAACAAATCCTATTCTTTCGAAATCTATTCGGTTTTATTCGAGGATAAGGAAATAGAAACTTATAGCAAGACCTAATTAGGTCTTGTTATGCATTTCTATGTCTATTTTCTAACCTCAAAGCTTATTTTTGCGCTTTTACTTTTTACATTTTGTTCTGTTTTCTTAGAGGGAAATCTCTAGGACCATTTAAGTACAAAACTGTTATCAAAAGTATAAATTTATCACAAAAATAGTTTTTTGTAGCTGAAATGTTTACAACATCTTATCGAAATTGATTAGTGTTTCAAAGAAAAATTATTAAATATGATATATCATATATAATATTATCATATATATGTGATAAATGTGATATAAATATCAACCATTAAAATTGATATATATATGTATCGTAAAGCCTGCCTACCATTTCTGCTGTAGGCTTGTTAGTCTTTTTTTTCAGGTCTTCCCCTTTTTCTTTTCTGCCCAGGTCTAGCTTCCCATACCCTTCTCACTTGCCTTTCTTGTCCCATTCTTTTCAGATGGCCCCACCATCCCAACTGCCTCTTCTCTATGTATTCGTGTATCGCCTCCATTCCCAGTTCTTTTCTTATTTCTTCATTCCTGATTCTTTCTCTCTTTGTCATTCCCTTTACTCTCCTCATGTATTTCATTTCTACCGCTTGAACTTTACTTATTTCCTTTTTATCTGTTATCCATGTCTCACATCCAAATGTCAGTATTGGTCTTATTATTGTTTTATATACGTTTATTTTTGTTTTCCTTGTTATTTTTTTTCCCCACAATCGTATTGCTGATACTGTAAAACACTTTCATTGCTTTTCCTACCCGGCTGTTAATTTCTTCTTCTTGCTTTCCTGAACTAGATATTTCTACTCCTAAATATTTCCATTTCGTCGCTTGCTCCAATT
Organism: Platypus cylindrus; assembly: GCA_949748235.1. Classification (NCBI taxonomy): domain Eukaryota; kingdom Metazoa; phylum Arthropoda; class Insecta; order Coleoptera; family Curculionidae; genus Platypus; species Platypus cylindrus. Next base: position 44,678,077 of record OX456488.1, on the reverse strand, counting down.
TTACCTTATCTACCATGATTTTTATCTCATGTTGCTCCCCGATTACCATTACTTTTGTTTTCTCTTTACACATCTCCATTCCGTTCTCTCTAAGTGTTTCATTCCATTTATTTATGCTTGTCTGCAACTCTTTTTTGTTAGATGCCATCACCATTATATCGTCCGCAAATGCTCCAATCTTTACTTCAACTCTCTCCATATAATTCCATCCCACGTCAAGTCCTCTAGTTCTTTCTTTCACTTTCCTTATTATTTTGTCCATGTAAATATTAAATAATGTTTGACTTAGTCCTCCTCCCTGTCTTAGTCCGTCTTTCGTTTTAAATTTTTTTGTTTGTCTGTTTTAGACTATCCCGCTATTTGAGTTTTCTTCATATATTTTTTTTATTAAGCTAATCATTTTCCTGCTTATCTTTTCTCTGCCATCATCTTCCACAATTTATCTCTTCTTACTTTATCAAATGCTTTTTTTAAATTTAAAAAACCCATGTATACATTTTTTTCCCTTTTACTTGTTTTTTCCACTATCTGCTTAATCGTAAATATATGGTCTTGAATGCTTCTGCCTTCCCTAAATCCTGACTGTGATTCGTGCAGAGTTTTCTCTATTTTGCTTTTTATTCTCTCGTTTATCATCATTTCCAACACTTTCATGTTTGTATTTAATAAGGTAATTCCTCTGTAATTATTACAATCTTTCTTATCTCCTTTCTTAAAGATTGGTACTATCAGTGCATGCTGCCATTCTTTAGGTATTATTTGCTCTTTCCATATTTTGTTATATATGTTCAGCATTACCTGCCTTCTCTCTTCCCCCATATATTTTATCATTTCTGTTGTTATTGTGTCACTTCCTGGTGCTTTTCCATTCTTCAGTTGTTTTATGGTCTTTTCCAGTTCGTCCATATTAAATTCCTCTTCCTCGTCTTTGCTTTCCTTTCTCTCTGTATTGTCTGCCTCTCTTGTATCTTTCCTCTCTATATTGTCCGACAGCAGCTCTTCAAAGTGTTGCTTCCATCTTTCCATTATTTCATCTTCCTGCTTTAATATTTTTCCTTCTTTGTTATTTATATATGTAGCAATGTTGGTCTTTCCTTTTCTTATTGTTCTTAGTCTACTATAGAATATTTTTTTTCCCTCTGCAGCTTCGTTTTCTAATTTATTACCGAATTCTGCCCATTCGTTTCTTTTCGCCTCTAATACTAATTGCTTCACTATTTTCCTTTCCTCCTTGTAACACTGATACGTTTCTCTAGTTTTTTTTTGTAGATATTCCTTCCATTTTTTCTTTTTTAATCTCACTCTTCTCTTGATCTCTTCTGTCCACCATGCCGTTTGTTTTATTTTCTTATTTTTTTTTATTTTTTCACACACTTCCGAGCTTGTTTGTAGTATCATCTTTTTGAATTCCTCCCAACTCTCTTCCAAACTTAATGTCTTCCATTTCTCATTTCTGCTCTCGATAATCCTCTTCATTTTTATCTCTATATTGCTTTTCCACCTCTCCGTCTTTTAACCTATACGCTTTTATTTTCTCATATTCTATCTTATCTTCGTTTCTCTCTCTGTTGTCTGATTTTAGTGGTTTCTTTATTTTTGATATAACCATATAATGATCACTTCCCACTTCCGGTCCTCTTGACACTTTTACATCTACTATGTTCTTTCTATTTTCATTTCCTGATACTATGTAGTCTATTATTGATTTTTCATTTTTGCTGCTCATCTCTCTGGTATACTTGTGTATATCCTTGTGCTTATAATAAGTATTTGTTATAATCATATTGTTGATTCGACAAAAGTCTATCAATCATTTTCCGTTATCATTTAGCATTGTCTCCCCATTCTGGCCCAATATTCTACTCTCTCCTGGTTTTCCCTTTCCCACTCTACTATTAAAATCTCCTGCAATGTATATTTCGCCTTTTGCTCTTTCTACCGTCTCTGTTAGCATTTCCCAGAATTTCTCTTTGTTCTCCTTTTTGTCGTCTTCATTTGGTCTATACACACTTATTATCGTTTTAATGCTCTCATTATCGTCCTTCATATTTATTGTCAATATCCTCTCTGAACACACCTCCCATTCTTCTATATTGTGTGCCCATTCCTTTTTTATCATACATGCGACTCCCTCATCTGCTCTTTTCTCTGTTTCCACTCCGCTATATATAAATATACTTCCTTTCATCATTTTTTGCAATCCACGCCCTTTCTTTTTCGTTTCCGTTACTGTAAGTATGTCTATCTTATTTTCCAGAAACTCATCTTCTAGTTCTATTTCTTTTCCCTTTATGCTTCGTATATTCCATGTTGCTAGTCTCCATATTTCTTCATTTTTTCTTCTCATTGTTTTCTGCTCCTTTCCCCACTTCTTTTTCAGTTTTTTGTTTGTTCTTCTCTTCTTCCCAGCTTCCATAATCTATCCTATTTCGATATTGTTCCTCCTTTCGTTTATATATTTGGCACTTTTTGCTGGTGGCCATGTGCTCTATATCTTTACCTTTAATTCTTGTGCAGTTGGCGCATTTTATCTCATTTTTCTCACAATCTTTCCCTTCATGTCCACATCTGTAGCATATTTCCGTTCTTGTACAGTACTTGGCTACATGCCCATAGCAGCAGCATTTATAGCAGATCGCGATCTTTGCATATTCCTCTACCTGTTTTACAGTAAAATCTATCAATAATTTTCTTTTTTTTACCACGTAATTGAATATTTCGTTGTTAGCTTCTACTACCCAGTCCTCTACATATTGTTTACTGTTCCTAAGGCATTTTTTTAACTGCTGTCATTACTGTCTTCACCGCTCTAATCCCCACCATTTCACTTTCACTTCATCACTACCAATCCACTTTTAATTTTTTTTATTTCCTTTATACCTTCTTCCCCTACTTCTTCTATCGTAAGGTTTTCTCTTATTTTTTCCATTACATTCTCCGCTTCTGCCGCGTTCACTGTTATTTCGCTTATTTTTTCTGGTGTTTTCCATCCCTGATTCTTTTTTGTACCATTTTCATTTTTCCTTTCCATGATCGCCGCATATGTCGTTTTGCTTCTTTCTTGGTTTATTGTACCTCCCACTGTCAATTCCAATATTTTCGTTTATAATTTATCCATTCTGGTTTTAAATTGCTTCTCTATTTATTCCAGTCTTTGTTCTACTTTATCTTCTTTTTCTGTTCTTTGTTTTTTCTCTTCATTCACTATTTTTTCATACACTGTGGCGGTCATTTTACCTACTATTTTCTCTATATTTTCTATGCTTTTTTCCATTTCTTCCCGAGTTAGCCCTTTTTCTCTTTTATTCCCCTCTTTAAATACCGTAATTTCCTTTTGTATCATTTTGATTTCATTTATTATCTCCTCTGATACTCCGCTTGCCTTTTTTTCACTATCTTCTCTTTCTTCTGTCCCCCTTAGTTTCATTCTTTTTTCGATGTTATCACCAACCTCGCTCATCACTATTCCTCTATACGATTTGTTTGTATTTTCTTCCTCATCCTCCTCCGTTGAGGATTTCCTTATCCTGTACTCCACCTTTCCCACTTTTGACTTTCGTCGCTACTTTAAACGGATTTTTATCCTCCATAATTATCTCCTTTTATTTTTATAAAAATAAAAAAAAACAAAATAAAAAATAAAACTTTATTGTTATTTCCACCCTAAACCACTATACACAAACAATCAATGCTCTGCTTATCTATGTATCGACTTTCGATTGCAGCATAAACAAGCATCCGACCACTTTCACTGTCCGAACTAGACTCATATAACTTAGATAATATACTTATATTACAAAGCAACACATAGTTTGTATTACAAAGAATTGACTAATTGTTTCAAACAGCGTACTAAAGCAAACCTATATCTCTGTAATTTGTGTAATATGTGTTCATTTTATTTCAGACAAAAGTATGCTATACTTTTGTTGTTATAGACTTTCTAGTGTATTGCAGTATAGTCGGCTGTTAATTATTATTAAAAGTGAAAACTATTATTTGTTAAATTTGTAAAAAACAAAAATACGTATTTGAATTTACTATTGACTTGTAACATTACAATATATTGAAGATTTAATATTTGTTTCTATTAATTTATCTCTTATAAAGTTGTTTTTGAATGTCTTATATTTTTTGCTAATAATTTTTTAGAACGAGAATTCAAAGCCAACAGTGCTCACTGGCAAATAATCATCTAATATTTTAGAGAAAATCCAAATTTGCTGAAAAATGAATTCAAAGGATTTAGTGGCTATAAAAAACTCCACGATGAGTTGTGGAGCAATTTAACGAACCAGTTAAATGCGTTAGGGTACGGTTGTAAAAGTACCGAAAAATGGCAATTATAGTTATTTATGTAAGTTATTTATATCCAGAATTTGCGCTAGTGTTCATTTTTATTGTTACAATTAATTGCAGACAATCCAAAGATGGAAGTAGATATACAACAGCAGAACTAGACAACTGGTTCAAAATTTCGCCACCAGAGGGCGTCACAATCGCAGGGGCTCCATTTTATGTCATTGAGTTTCATGTGTTATCCGCTAGGTGGCGCTGTGTGTAAATTTTCGTTTTTCAATTTTTATGTTAGATGGCGCTTTATGTGTCAATTGTCACGGTCATATTTCTGCATTTTGTGTGTCAATTATCAGTGTCATATTTTTTTGCGTCAATGAAATGTCATATTTATTTTTGGAATGTGGCGCCAAGTTTCAATGTGTTTTCCAAGGTATCTTTTGATGTAATGTTTGAAGTTTGATGTTGTGTGGATAAATCTCGGTAGCATCGGATATTGTCAAAAATTTGAAAAAAGGTGCAGGCTTGTGCAGCGTGCTTACTATATAGATAAGTATTAAGATGCCGTCGGGGCGCAGTCATAATAGGCGTCCCTTATGACGCCTATATTGACTATATTGACTAATATGACTATTATGAAAAAGAGAGAGAGAGAGAAAGACAGAAGATCTTTAAAATAAAATTTTTAGATGTGAATAGGAGTCGAACCTATAAACTTTTATGGGGGTATAAGGACCTTACCACTGAATCACAAAGCCAACCGACATCCATTATGTTGGGTTGAGTATATAAATTGAATTTTGGGTTGTGCCGAAGAATAATCTGTATTTTTAATATAAAATATAAAATCGCCCGAGATCTTTAACAGGATGTTATTTGAAAGGATTATAAGGGTGAAAATTTTTTCTATAAATGTTATAATCTGTATTAAATCTAAATTAACATATTTAGCCATAAGCAAATGGCTCTAAAATCAGCTTTTATAAAATTATTATAAAATGTGATAAAGTCAATTAAATTTAGCCTATTAATTACGGGAAAGACATGATATGTATTGATGAGTATTATGTTAACCATATCAGATTCTGTTAAGCATATAGTCTTTTCCTGTCTAGTAATTTGAATAATTTTTAATTCCTCATTATTATTACCTGTTATGATTATATTCTTACAACAAATAAAACGTAAATAGTCTAATTCCATTGCACTAAAATGTATATGACGAATCCAATACATATTTAAAATCAGTGTTTGCCATTAAAATTCTTCCAATTCGAGGGTATTATTTAACTTTATAAAAGGTCTAATATTTAGTCGATCATCAATCATTCAGTTATTGTAGAAAATCTCGTATATCCAATACATATTAGTGTTTTCTTATTTAAATGCTTCAAATTAAGAGAGCATTATTTAATTTTACAAAAGGCCTAATGTTTAACCGAACATCAATCATTCTTTATTGTATTTAATAATAATAAAGGTTTTGCTTCATGACAAACCGATCTTTTGTCATTTTGTTTATCAATTTGAACAGCACTTAAAACACATTTCTCTTAAGGAATTTTAGAATGCGTGGAATGATAATCTGTATTTTTAATATAAAATCACCCCAACTATTTAACAGGATGTTAGTTGTATTAAAGGATTATAAGGATGAAAAATGTTTCTAGAAATGTTAAAATCTCTATTGTATATTTAGCAAAACATAAAATCAGACCGATTATCTTTTAAAGATTTAAAGGATTTCTTATTAAAGGGACTATGATTTTTGCTGGTGGTGGTGCTACCTGAATCAGGTATTTAAGCAGTATGCTCATAGTAATGTTATAGTATTCTACTACAAAGAATTAAATTTCTGGTTGCTTGTAATATTATAAAGTTAATAGTATTGTTTTCAATTGTATAAGTGTGCATATAGTGATTATGAAAAGTGCAATTAATTTAAGTAGTGATATAGTAAATATACTTTCAAAAGCTGTACCATTGTTACAAGAAAGTTCCAGTCTAGAAAGGAGCACATGGATCAGGAAAATCAACAAAAGTATCCGAGACATCATAAAAATCATGCGCAAGAAGCAACAGTAAGTGTTTGTGCTAAGCTTTCTACTAATTTAAGTCACTTAAGAATATTTCGTTTTACATTAAAAAATAATAATTACCAGACTCACACTGGTGGTAATTTGCGTGCTTCTAAGAGAAGTGATAAAATAATTTGGGACGCTCTAAAATCTGCATTCAACAACCGTATCCGAACAGGCATCATTTACAACATAAGACACACAGATGCCACTGAATTTTTAAAAGATTCATTTGAACTTTTTAAGAGACGTGTAAATAATATATTAAAGTCAATGAATTTACTTATAGTAAACACCTGTTTATGCGCTCAATATATCACCATCAAAGAAAGTATAAAACTTTTAAAAATTAAATATTTTCATACCAGAAACGAAAAAATTGATGACATGTGTTGTGATGACAAAAATGGAAAACATGCGAATTTATTGTACATACAAAATAAATATTATACTAAAATAAATGATTACTCTCCGGTACCCGATGTTAACACGGAAGATGAGAAGCTTAAGTATCACTATTGCCTTATAAAAAATATGTCTAGGCTCATATCAAAACAGATTAATAAACGTAAAATTTTTGTTTGCGATAGGTGCCTTAATTATTTTCTAACTCGGGAAATACTAAACAATCATCTCATTTTATGTGAAAGATTCAAGTTCTGTAAAATATCTTTTCAAAGTTATGATTACGTAGAGTTCAAAAATATTGTATATAAGCAAAAAGCACCTTTCGTAATTTATTTACATTTTGAATGTGTCCTAGAAAAAATAGATATTTCACGCAATAAAAGTCAAATTTGTTATCAACAGCATACGCCATTTAGTGTAGGCTGTTATGTAAAATGTGCTTATGATCAATCACTTTGCTACTACGACTTTTATCGATGAAAAAATCGTGTAGGATGGATAGTAAATCAGTTAGAGTTATTAACAAACAAGATTGAACAAAAGATTAAATCATCTGTGTCTATGTCTAGTGAACTAGATGTTGAAGTAGCAAAAGATTGTCACATTGATTCCGATAGTGGTTATATTCTCGAGGTAGACTTAGAATATCCAATGTCGTTGCATGACAAACATAAAGATCTGCCGTTCTGTGCAGATCATGAACTACCACCAGGTTATAAATCTGTTAAATTACTGAATACAGTTACTAATAAAAAAAATTATATTATACATTACCGAAATTTAAAACAAGCCTTGCAGAACGGTCTGGTCTTGATTAAAATTCATAAAATATTACAATTTAGCCAAGCACCATGACTCCAACCATATATATATTTAAATACTAAATACCGAGAAAAAACTAAAACAGATTTTGAGAAATTTTTTTTCAAATTAATGAACAATGCCGCATTGGGAAAAACAATGGAAAACATTAGTAAACATAGAAATATCAAGATTGTACGAAAATGGGAAGGCCGTTATGGTGCTAAAAATCTAATATCGAGCCCATTATTCCATAGCCATAAAATATTTGATGAAAGTTTAGTTGCTATAGAGCTAAACAAATCACATATAGTGTTTAACAAACCAGTTTATATAGGAATGTGTATTCTAGACATATCTAAAACTCTTATGTATGACTTTCATTATAATTTTATGTTAAAAGAGATTTCACCAACTGAAAATTGCAAATTAATGTACATGGATACAGATAGCTTCATATATGAAATCATATCTGATGATGCATATTTAGATATTATTAAAACGCATATTCAAAAATTCGATACAAGTAACTATGCTGTAGATAATCAATACGGTATACCATTAAAAAACAAAAAAGTTTTAAATCTGTTTAAGGATGAGGCAGCTGGCAATATAATTACAAATTTCATAGGATTAAGATCAAAAATGTACACTTATAAAATAAATTGCTTCAATAAATGAATAAAAAAATTAAGGGGGTGAAATACAATATAGTAAAAAATGAAATAGATTATAATTATTATTATGAATGTTTAATGCTATCTAAAGAAAAAGCTATAAAGCAGCGTTCCATACGTTCTTATGAACATAATTTATTTAGTGTAGAGGAAATTAAACTAGCTCTTAATTCATTTGATGATAAACGTTATTTGATTGAAAACAGTACAGACTCGCTTTCTTGGTGTCACTATAAAATTCAATCTAATTAACGACAATAGTAATGATATGTATATAATTTGTATCTCAAATGTATGGTAGCATTGTGTGTAGTATTACTAAACATCTATAAATTTATTCATTTGTAGTACAATACTTTGAAATAGATAATTAGAAATATATTTTAGGAATAGGTATATAATATGTACGTATGGACTTTCTCATTTTTTATGTTTAAAATTACTTATGTGTAAAATTACTTTTACTTAAACCTTGTGTGTTTTAAATAAATGAGAATTACTATTTGTTTGTGTCGTTTGTTATACTTAACATCACTATACAATGTATGCTACCAACTAAGCTGACACTTTTCAAGTTCAAACAAGTTCAGATCTGTTGATAGACGAAGGTAAGAAAGTAGGTAAAATAAATAACTTATAGTTATTAATACGCAAGTAATAAATTAAAATAACTAATTCCGTAATAAATTTATTATTTTCTATTATAAACTGATATAAAAATATAATAAATACAAAAACATTCAAATATATCGATTTAAAATAATTTCTTCACATATGAAACAGTTAATCTTATGTGTATGTAGAAGGCCATCAATTACATCGGAATCATCATCATCTTTATTTGTACGATGTCCTCAGCAAGGCTTCAAATATTCTGATACCATTTCTTCTGGTAGCTCTAATTGATTACTCAATATCTTTATAAAATAATCATGGAATTTGAGTGGATACTCAATGCTGTTAATCATATCTTTTAATTCTAAAATTTGATTAGTCGTTACCATGATTTCTTCTTTTACCAATAAATTTAAAAGCACACTTTAAAAATAATGTTGTTGTTTCTGTATTGATGAAACAGATGAAATAAATATTGGGGCGAGGAATCTCTCTAAACGTTCCATACATTTAGGAATATCACGATTAAATTTAGGTACACAATTAGAATTACTTAAAGTTTCAATATTTATAATTTTGGGTAGAACTGATGTTGATGATGAATTGATTCTATTAGATTCACTGAATAATGTTTTTAAAAAGTCTTTCTTTTGATGTCCTTTAACATACACTATATCAAATCCATATAATTTCTTTATTATTAAATGAATATCATTGTATCTTATATGTCCTGATTGATACAATAGTCCATGAATATTATGAATTGCATAATTTACATCTTTCTTTTCAGAAATGGTTAATGTTGAGTAAGGTTTAGGCTCTTGAAATACATAATGACTATACTGCGATCCATTCATAATAGTGATTTCTTTAACATGGAACTCTCGTTCACCTTCATAATTATTTAAGACGAAGCCTTGCATGTCAACAATAGCAATTTTCATGGCTAATTAATTTTTCTAACTATTTCACTGAGAGGTAAATATTCTATCACACACTCGTGAATAATGATACAGTATGCTTTAGTGTCGGAAGCAAAACCTTGATGTGACTTTATTTTGAGTTTAACGTCAACTGTTGAAGATTTTATAAACTCATCTCTTCTTGAACAATCAATTACAAACAACGCATGTGTACAAAAATTATCGTAGCTTAACAAAACTTGTTTGCGTTCTAACAGAGATTGGTTCATATAACTTCGATAAAAATCTGAATAATTACAGTATATATCTGCATAGTTATTTGAAGCAAAATTTATATTTGGCCTTTCAAATGGATAATAGTCTCCATTTAAAAGCAGCCTAATGCTAGAAATATTAGTATGATCCAATAAAATATTATCACTAGTTATCTTATTTTTTGGTTTTGCTGAAAAGCAACAATGACATACCGAGGACATTCTACATTAGTCGTAGTTTTCACATTCCATATCTCTTTTGTAGATCCCATATTCAGAAAAGGTAATTCATGATAACTCCATTTTCTGAATGGAATTAAAATTGGTCGATCATGCTTTATCGATTTTAATAATTCCATTTTTATATAATCATTGGGCCTTATATGTTTTACTTTCAATTCAATATTGTCAATTAGAATTTCTCCTATTGTTGTATTGTCACTTGTTAACATAGGATTGTTATCATTACGAGAACGTACTAAACGTAAAGTATGTTTTCCGCACATCATTGTTTTATAATCGCTGAATACACCAAATAAATGAGATAGTGGTATTCGCATAAAGAATTCCATTTTGGCACATGTTGATAATCTATTTGGGAATTTCCAACTTCCTATAATTAAATGTTTTGCATCTTCTTCAGTATAACATAAGTATCCACGAATAAGACTAACAATTCCCGGATCTTTAACATGCTCCACTTCTACACCATTCAATTCATACGTTACTGAATCAAATAAAAATGGTCCTGCATTATTAAGTGGGCACACAGTTCCATCTCCTTTTGTCTTTTTCAGTTTTCCTTTAATTACCAAAGCAGATTCGGCCATTAATACCCAAACATCATTTCTATTTATTGTTATTTCAATTACATCACTGTTAGAAAATGATTTAAAATAGGGAAGATATGTTCGACATTCCATATGTGTTATAGAATCACCATTCAATGGAGATTTATACAGGTTTAAAATTTGATCTATTTATCCATTCGATTTCAAAAAAGTTGTGTTTAACTTTGACAATTTACCCCCCAACTTTCTAGCTGAGCGGCGTTATTTAAATGAATTTGTTTGCTTGTTAATACTCCTTTTATACGATTTATTAACATTCTTATTACTATCACTATTAATTATTAAAACCATCTTTTTTTAATTTTAACCGAACGATAATTTCTTCTTCTCGAAAATTTACAAGGTTAAAATTCTGATCTAGTATTTTTAGTGAAATGGTAGATATCTCTTTTCCTACTACTGGTAAATAAACCAAGTTTCGTGTAATTTCGTCTATTGAAAATCCAGGACTGGACGTGATGGGAAATTCGTATAACGTATGTGACGTTTGTTGTTATAGTATGCAACACTTGTTATATTACTATCCACGTGAATTTGTCGTTCGTACTTTTACAATATTTACAGGATTATCAGATGAATGAACTATTCCTCATATAATATCTTTAATATCTATAATATACCTATAATATCTTTCGTTAGAATCCTAGTAGTTCTGCTAGCGAATTTTCTGTATTAAAGTCTATATCAAAATCACGATGAAAAATTTCACACTTTAAAGTATTATTATTTGGTCTTAGGAAAAAAATATTTTCTTCTTTTTCATTTCCATTCAACTTGAAAGGTATAAATTTCTTCTTTAGATAATTATTAATCTCTGTAATCTCATATACCCCAGCAGGTAGATTAATTGAATTGACTTGTTTCTTTTTATCTATATAGTGAAATTTAGTATTTTCTTCAACGTTCGGTATAGTGTTGTAGGAAGAGAAACCAATCAATGCCAATCCGTATTGAAAATTTGTATCTAGCTGTATGGGATTGGGAAAATCTATGGAAAGTGTGGATTTACGATCTTCTAATGTGAGTATTATAGACATAACTAACACGAGACTGTACTATGGCTTGCTATTATATAGAAACTCAATAGGTAAATGACCACAATTATTAGAATTAGATTTTTGGAATCAACTTCTATTGTAGATTATATTGCTTGATTCACCGAAATATTTTACAAGTTCTATTGGTGGTTTCAAATTACCGAAACTATCGAAATAATTGATAGTATTACCTAGCTTTTTATGCGCCACCCAATGAGTGCCTACATTGGCCTTCAAATCTAAATTAACAATACCACTTTCATTACAACGTATATATTTGGGTAATGTATCATGCATAAAGACACCTCTAAAATATGGCAATTTCAGTTTATTTATACAATTTAATATTTCATAATCATAAAGAGCTCTGTCAGGTAGATTCAGTGATTTTTGCGTAAAAACAATCCTGAACCTTTCTTGCCAATTTCAACATTGTTGCCATTATTCCCATTTACTTTCTTTTTTATATCTATTATATTTTTACCTACAGTAGACGCTCCTCCAGCTAGGGCACCCATTGCTCCCAAGGCAGATAGAATAGGCAACATTGGTAAAAATCCTCCAGATTTATGCTCAAATGGAATAACGCGTGGCAAACGGATATTTTTTCGGCCCCCTGCTTTTTTAATAGCCAATCGGACTGCTTTTAATCCTTCTAAGCTTGATTTTCGTAAATTTCTATGATTCTTATATTTTCTTAACGCTTTCGATGTAGGATCAATAACGTGGGTTTTGAATGAATGCTCCAGTCCTATTTTTCTTTTAGCTTTTATTGTATTTACAACTAACCAAGATGCAGCTTTTTCACCAAAACTGGAATCTTTTGATTTCACTCGTTCCCAAGCACGATTTTCTAATTCTTTGTACGCCTTATGTCTATCAGATAATGCAGAACTTGAGTTGTATGCGAGGTCGTGCTGCTTGCAAGCTGCATCTAATGGGTTGATTCCAGGATCACCACGTGCCAGGCGCTTCTGGATTCGCGTGCCAGGTCCGCACCACTGATAATGAGGGAGATGGGCCTCAAAGGGGAGGCCCGTTAATTGATAAAATTGGTATTTTATTTGATAATTAACGAATTTACTATACGTATTTAATTGATAATTAACGAATTTACTATACCCGCACCTCTGTAGTGAATAGGTTTCATATTACTAAACTGTATAAGCAAAATTAATTCATTTATATAGCCAATTCGTTTTCATCTTCATAATAGTTACAAAAATGTGTTTAGTAAGACAAGATCTTAAACTTGCCATCGAGAATTTGGACTTTGATGATTCGACATCTAAAACATATATACACAGTGAATTACTACCAAATTATTTTCGCGGAATTTTCTGTGGTCCGAGCAAGTGTGGCAAAACAAATTTACTCTTAGCTTTGTTATTTGATCGAAATGGATTAAAATTTGCTAATATCTATCTTTATTCAAAATCTCTTTATCAGCCTAAGTATAAATTTTTGAAAAATGTATTGCAGCAAGTTAAAGAAATAAAATATTTCCCATATCAAGATAATGAACTAGTTATTGATCCTGATGAAGCTAAAGAAAACTCTGTATTTATATTCGACGATGTTTCATGTGATAAGCAGGTTAAAATTAGGGCTTATTTTTTAATGGGACGACACAAATCCATAAACGTAGCATATTTTTGTCAAACTTATTCCAAAATCCCTAAACAATTAATAAGAGACAATTGTAATGTGATTTTACTTTTTAAACAAAATGATATTAACTTAAAACGTATTTTTGATGAACATGTCACATCAGATATATCGTACAATTATTTTAAAGACATGTGTCAACAATGTTGGAATAGTAATAAATTTAAACCATTAGTAGATGTAAAAGAATTCGAATTAAATAATGGTCGATATCGATGTGGCTTTGATGTATATATAAAGGTTCATAACTAGTTTTATTTTCAAAAAAAAACAGTTCTTTTTATAATCATGAAGCTTCTAGATAAGTCGGAAATTGCCCGCAAAAGAAAAATTGTAGAATTAGCTAATGATGTCCGAAAAAAATATTTAGCCTTAAAATTGGGACGTTCTAATGAAGACAGTACATTGAACCGAATTTTTACACCTGTTACTGATTAGTTAAAAAAATTAGCAGCAGACAATGTGGTTGTTAAAAATAAAACGTCTGAAATAAATGAAAACGAAATGAAAAATGTGAAGAAAATGAAAAAAAGAGAGATATCTGAAGTAGATCAAATTGACAAGATAGATGAAGAAGTAGAAGAGGAGGACGAGGAGGAGGAAGAAATTGAACAAGAAGACGAGCTGGATGAGGAGGATGATGAAGTAAATGAAAGCGACGATACAATTACTAATGTAGATACACCGCAATTAGATAAATTTCCACAAGTTTCTCAAGAACCTATAAAGGACTATTTTCAGAATTCTCCTAATATTGACATTACTCATTCTCCAAGATATAACACTATTACTAATACATGGACCTTGGGTCCTAATAAAATTGAATCTGATAAAACAACTCGCCATATAATAATAGGTAGAGAACTATATACAGGTAGCAAGGAACTTTATAATTTATTATTTTATAAAGATCCTAAAAATTATACTAGTAAAGACCTCGAGGAATTTGATCACATATTAGATGACACTAATCTATACAGAAATGGTTACTCTTCTCAAGGCAGAATAGTTGGAGTCAGGAATCAGAAATATCGACGTATTATTCGTCCATTGTTGATAAAGCAACGTGGAAACTATAATATGGTCTATAATTCCAAGCCAATAGAATATGTTTATTGGGATGATGTTAATAACTAGTTGATAGATTACGATTGCTATTTGCATCACAACAAGCAGGTAATTCTTCCCATAGTAAAGAGATTGCGTCAATTATTGAAGAATTAAAAGAAGCAAAAGTTATATATTAATATATTACCAGTTATAAGTATTATTATTTAGTTAAGCAACGGTGATGGGTATAGATAAATTTGGACGTTCGTCCGATAAATATTCAGATTATCAGATTTCTTCCTCGCCTATTTCCTCATCATTATTTTCATTCACATATAATGGTGATTTAGATATTGGAGGTTTAAAAATATGTAACGTTAATTTACCCACTCAAGATGATGACGTTGCTAATAAAAAATATGTGGATGGTTCATGTGGACCAATAATGAATTTGTATTTAATGCTACAGCAAGATGTGGCTAAAAGTGAAGAAAATAATAGACAGCGATTAATAGATATATCTAATAGAATTAATGATTTAATCAATACTTTTGAGACAAAAATTGCAGAATTATCGGCATTATTGGATAGCAGTAGAGCTGAATCTAATAACACGATTGAAGATATAATTAAAACATTAGATAAGGTTCAGATGGATGTATTTAATAATCGCGACAAGATAGAAAATCTTAATTATTCCATAACTGATAAACAACCAGGAACAACATGTCTAGACTGAAGGTAGTTTGCTAAGATTCTAGACACCTGTTATATAATATTTAAAGTGATAAAGCGCTAAATGGCATCGAAAGGAAAAAATCAAGTTGGAATGAACTACATAAACCAATAAGATAGAATTTTCAGAGGAGACATACAATTATTAAAGGGTTAGACGATTTATGGAAAGCAGATCTTGCTCAAATGGATACATATGCAAAAGAAAATAATCAGTTTAAATATTTTCTGCTTGTTATTGATTATTTTCCTAAATATATTTGGGCCGAACCGCTAAAAAATTAATCTTGTGATTCAGTGGTGGAAGAGTTTTTAAAAAAATTAACTGCTTCAAAGCGTAACCCCAAAAATTTACAGGCTGATCAAGGTAAAGAATTCTATAATCGTCATTTTCAAGATTTGCTTAAACAATACAAAATTAATCACTATTCAACATATGTTGAATAGTTTTATCGATGTTTTCGATAAAAGGTACAAACCTAACTGGACCACCGAACTATTTAAAATATCAAAATCAATTGCACCAATCCTGTGACGTATTTGTTGGAAGATTTAAATAAACAGCCAATAAGTGGATCTTTCTATAGTTATGATTTGCAGAAGACAAAGCAACCAGATATCTATTTAGTTGAAAAAGTGTTAAAGAAAAAAAGCAACATGGTATATGTAAAATGGCTTGGTTTTGGTAATTCTCATAATAGCTGGATTCATAAGACAAATATACTATGAAAAAAAAATTAGTTGTTGAACAAAATTTGTATAAACATGACGCCTTCTGAAAATAAACCCGTTTTAAGTGCTGATCAAATTCATAAAGATCGGTTTGAACTATTAGACAAGTTTGAACATGAAAATACTAAAAAAAATTAAACAAACGTTTATTATTAAATACAAGATTTTCTACAATAAGTGATAATATATTAATTGATGTTGAATTAAATATGGCCATGGACTTTAGGCCTTTTATAAAGTTAAATAATACCCTCGAATTGGAAGAATTTGAATGGCAAACACTGATTTTAAATATGTATTGGATTCGTCATATATATTTTAGTAAAATGGAATTAAGCCATTTAAGTTTTATTTGTTGGAAGATTATAATCATAACAGGTAATAATAATGAAGAATAAAAATGATTCAAATTACTAGACAGGAAAAGACTATATGCTTAACAGAATCTGATTTCGTTAACATAATATTCATCAATACATATCATGTGGTTCCCTTAATTAATAGGTTAAATTTAATTGACTTTAACATTTTTTATAATAATTTTATAAAAATTTTAAGGAATTGTTATCAGGATTAATTTATCCAGTAAGTGTAAAAAGTATAATGGATGAATATTGTTATTTAACATTTGATAAGCGCAGTTTTTGTGTGAAAGAATGCGTGTTAATAAATAAAGAAAAAAAATTTGTTGACTTGTATAATTGAAAATTTACAATGAATGCAATACTTTGAACAGCTGCTGTCAGAAAAGAGAGAGAGGACTGATATAGGAGAGGTAGCCAATGTAGGCAGAGCTGAAGGCAGAGACGATGAGGAAGAGTTTAATATGGAAGAAATGGAAAAGGCCATAAAGCTATGAAAGAATGGGAAAGCGCCAGGAAGCGACACAGTAACAACAGAAATGGTAAAATATATGGGGGAAGAGGGAAGGAAAATAATGATTGAGGTGTATAAAAAAATATGGAAAGAACAAAGAATACCAAGAGAATGGCAGCATGCAATGATAGTGCCAATATACAAGAAAGGGGACAGGAAGGACTGTAATAACTATAGAGGGATTACACTAATAAACACCAATATGAAAGTGCTGGAAATAATGATCAATGAGAGATTAAGAAATAAAATCGACAAAACACTGGATGAATCACAGTCAGGATTTAGGGAAGGAAGGAGCATTCAAGACAATATATTCACGATAAAACAGATAATCGAAAAAGCAAGCAGAAAGAAGGAAAAAGTATATATGGGATTTTTAGATCTGAAAAAAGCTTTCGACAAAGTAGGAAGAGATAGATTGTGGAGGATGATGGCAGAGAAAGAGATAAGCACGATAATGATAAGATTAATAAAAAAAATATATGAAGAAAACTCAAATAGCGTAATAGTCAATAACAAACAATCGGAAAAATTTAAAACGAAAGACGGACTAAGGCAGGGAGGAGGACTAAGTCCAACATTATTTAATATCTACATGGACAGAATAATAAGAAAGGCGAAAGAAAGATCTAGAGGACTTGAAGTGGGATGGAATTATATGGAGAGAGTTGAAGTAAAGAGTGGAGCATTCGCAGACGATATAATGGTGGTAGCATCTAATGAAAAAGAGCTGCAGGCAAACATAAATATATGGAAAGAAACACTTAGAGAGAACGGAATGGAAATGTGCAAAGAGAAAACAAAAGTAATGGTAATTGGGGAACAACAGGAGATAAAAATCATGGTAGATAAGGTAAAATTGGAGCAAGTGACGAAATGGAAATATCTAGGAGTAGAAATATCTAGTTCAGGAAAGCAAGAAGAAGAAATTAACAGTCGGGTAGAAAAAGCAATGAGAGTGTTTTACAGTATCAGCAATATGATTGTGGGAAAAAAAGAAATAACAAGGGAAACAAAAATAAACGTATATAAAACAATAATAAGACCAATACTGACATTTGGATGTGAGACATGGATAATAGATAAAAAGGAAATAAGTAAAGTTCAAGCGGTAGAAATGAAATACATGAGGAGAGTAAAGGGAGTGACAAAGAGAGAAAGAATCAGGAATGAAGAAATAAGAAAAGAAGTGGGAATGGAGGCGATACACGAATACATAGAGAAGCGGCAGTTGGGATGGTGGGGCCATCTGAAAAGAATGGGACAGGAAAGACAAGTGAGAAGGGTATGGGAAGCTAGACCTGGGCAGAAAAGAAAAAGGGGAAGACCTGAAACTACTTGGAATGAAATGATAGGAAAGATTTTGCAAAGAAGAGGAATAACGATGAGTGAAGCTAGCAGGATAGCAAACAACAGGAAGGAATGGAGAATGTTTTGCGACGCAGGGACGGGAAGCGAAAACGTAGAAGCATAGACAAAAAAAAGAAAAAAAAAAAGGAAAAAAGAAAAGATAAAGACTAACAAGCCTACACCATTCGAGGGTAGAAAGGCTTCAAGATACATATATATATATATATAATTGAAAATTTATTATATTAGCAACAGGGTTGTTGTGTTTAAAACATTTTTCTAATATGTGATTTTTTTCCGAAAAGTAATTAAAAAAAACATTTTAGCTTAAAAATGCAGCAAGAAAAATATCATGCTGCTGAATGTTTATTGATTAAAAAATTTATAAATGGTATGTACCATATTTAATTTTAGATTAATTATTTAGTTCTTTAAAGACTACTACAAGTTTAGCTGCTTTCTCATTTCCCAATCTGTTTCTTAACTTTGAATGAACCAGTCCATAGGAAGAAAAAAGACGCTCTATATTAGCAGAAGCTATTGCCGTATGTAACTGTTTTACGAGTTTATTTGTTACATGGTATATAGAACAAATAGATTTCCACCATGCCAGTGGTTTTATGTTGGTTACAACGTTTTCTAAAAACATATACGGTTTAAACGGAAGACATTTAGCACGATAATTAATTATATCTGGCAACGCATCGCCGTGATACAGAGATACATATTCCATTGCCTTATCTACTTCTCTTTGGTGAAGTTTATTGCCTAGAAATCGATGATCCAGCATATTAGCGAGATAATATGCTGGAGTCCAGGCCATTTCAAAACTTTCGATAACTTTTTGGAATTCTGTTTGGTTGCATTTTTTATTTCCGAGTTCAATTTCGAACGACGTTTTTAAATCAATCCAAATTTCTGTCGATTCACTAATGGTGCAAGACTTTCTTTGTATTTTGTCTAATGCGATAGCAATATACCTTAATTTCTTTAGGTATTTTTGTGTATTTTATTTCAACTCTGTATCATTTACAATTATCAAAATATCTTTGTCAATCGCTACGCTATCAGTAGAGCAAACGTTATACAAAAGTGCCCAGTTCTTCAAGTAACTTTCTAATGTGTCGGCTAATGAATTCCAGCGAACAGCTTGAAGAAGCACTAAACAGGCTCCACCTGCTTCGACATATTTTGATCGCACAAAATGAATGCTTCTGAAGTATTTGCATACTTTCTTAATTTTAGACTTGATATCGGAAATCTCTGATCATTTGTCTAAATCATGGGCTAATAGATTTAGCATATGTGCCGAACAACCATATGTAATAATGTCTATTTTACCCAGTTCTTTAGATAATTTCTCTCTCATTTTTACCCTATTTGACGCATTGTCGGTTACTATACTGGTAACGAAACAGTTATATTCACCTGTGCATTTCAAAATCGACTTTTTTAATATCTGTAATAAATAGTCTGCAGTATGACTTTGACCAGAAGTATTAATTGAATCTAATAAGTGTATATTTTCAGGTTCCGGTTCTGTTATACAAACTCCAATTATTGGGTCATTGTGCACATTACTCCAACCATCAATACTCAGCGAAACATTTTGATTTAAAACATTCACTTTAACCAATTCTTGGACAGAATCATCAATTTTATTTAATAATTGATTAGACAATGCGTGCCTATTGTACGCCTGGAGTATAACCAGGACGCAGTGCATTTATTAGGCGCTTAAATTCTGTGTGTTCCACAGCACGGAAAGATGTATTCGTTGCGTAGAAATATTTCGCTATTTGCCTGTCAATGTTTCTCTTTTGAGACGAATTTGTTCGGATTATATACTTATCCATGATAGACTCCGATGCAGCTATAAATGATGTAACATTTTAGTTGAACATGTCGAACCAGTTGTACCTATAATAATGTAAAAATTAAGGTAGCAATTTAAAATTAATTTCTTATTCATAGATGACATAGATTCATTCCCGGCATATGCATTACTTAAGAGTACCTACCTCCATCAACCGTGTCTTCACGGTACTTCTCCAAGAATCACTCTCAGAAGAGCAGCACGGATGTTCCTCTAAGTCTTCCTGAATCTTCCTTATCTAAAATGCCTTGATCTTCTAATTCCACTACAGCGGGTGAAAGGGTGCCATAGTTCTCAGCGTGCTTTTTCATTCTAGCTATTAGGCCGACAATACTTATTTTACATTTTAAACATTTGGCTCTAACAGTTTTGTTATCTTCTTTCATTTCTTTCTCAAATAAAGACCAAATAGTATCCTTCTTTCTTCCCAAATTAGATATTTTGTTGCATAATAATTAATTAATAAGTTGTTTTTAATCAAATAGAATTCAAAATGAAAAATTAATCACTAATAATTTCACTATACGACACGTACGTAGAGTACCTATTTTCACTTCACAATAAACTAACCTTTGATGACAACAATCATCTATTAATGGATGCGAAATTCGAATAATATTTATATTTTACTTTTAAGTCTAGAGAGGTAATTGAAGAAGGAAGAAAACATGAAAATACATATTGTGCATTTTCTGATATCATCTCAATTCATTCATGGAAACGCAAAAACATATTTGACAATTACTGCTTAGTTAGTCATTTCATTTTCATAGTTAAAGATTATTTCAATGGAAGATTCCATTTTGCCAATGCGAAGATATCGAAGTCAGCAAGTTAGCAGCGATCTCGAGTTAAAATAAAAAAATATCAATATTTTTCCGATAATTTTGCTACTTCACGATTCATCAAAATATTATACTAATATTCTGTTGATTCATATTTTTGTTTATTTGTTATCAAATCGCACAAACCATTGACTCTTTTATAATTTTCATTAATTTTTTCCCATTTTATATTATAATTCTGCGTATTATAAAGAATTTCATATTTATAACATGTATTTTAATCAGATTTATTTTGTTTTAAACATAATTTTTATGGTAATGTTTTAAACACAAAAAACATTTAAAACAATAAAAAACGTGTTTTATAACAACCCTGATTAGCAATAATATACATATTGTAATATACATTTTTAAAATATAAATCGTTTTATTTTCTTTTAACTATTTTAAATATATATATTAGCAGGTTGAAAACTGGGAAATCTGCAAAAGTAATTATAGACTTTAGAGAGAAAAATCATGAAGATAATTTTAATTTTTTAACGTTTCGTATTACCTGATGTAACTGAGAGCCACTTTAAAGACTGGAGTCGAATTTAAATTATTAACTGCAGTTAATTCTTTAAAAACAATGCTTAACTTGCTCGCCAAAAAATGGTGCAAATTTTTATTGAAAATTTCCGTTACTCGTAGGGGCAGCAACAGAATCTTATTATCTGGAAGATCCACTTGTACGCCTTCTCCATAACGGCTGTTTGAGATTTTAATTCCCATAATTGCATATTTCTGGTTTGGTACTAAATCTTGTAATTTTACTAACTCTTTTCGAACGTATTTAGCAGAATTATTCAAAGCGTCTAAATCCATCTAAAAAAAATATATATATAAATATGAGAAAAAAATATAAAAAATAAGATAATAATATAGTAAGGAATAATATAGTTACTTACATTTTATTTCTTTTTCTTGGCCCTCTGACAAACACTAAAGAACCAATTCAGAATTATACAGTTGAAATGAGTACTATAACATTACTATGAGCATACGGCCTAAATACCTGATGCAGGTACCACCACCACCAGCAAACCTCATAATCCCTTTAATAAGAAATCCTTTTAATCTTTAAATCTTTAAAACAAAATAGGTCTGATTTTATATTTTGCTAAAAATACAATACAGATTATAACATTTCTAGAAACATTTTTCATCCTAATAATCCTGTAACACAACTAACATCCTGTTAAAGAGTTGGGGTGATTTTATCTTAAAAATACAGATTATTATTCCACGCATTCTAAAATTCCTTAAGAGAAATGTGTTTTAAGTGCTGATCAAATTGATAAACATCTGTTTGTAGGTTTGTCATGAAGCAAAACCTTTATTATTATTAAATACAATAAAGAATTATTGATGTTCGGCTAAACATTAGGCCTTTTGTAAAATTAAATAATGTCCTCTAATTTGAGGCATTTCAATTGGAAACACTGATTTTAAATATGTAGTGGATTCGTCATATATATTTTAGTACAATGGGATTAGACTATTTACGTTTTATTTTTGTAAGAATATAATCATAACAGGTAATAATAATGAGGAATTAAAAATGATTCAAATTACTAGACAGGAAAAGACCATATGCCCAACAGAATCTGATTTGGTAAACATAATATTCATCAATACCTATCACGTCGTTCCCGTAATTAATAGGCTAAATTTAATTGACTTTATCACATTTTATACTAATTTTATAAAAGCTGATTTTATAGCCATTTGCTTATGGCTAAATATGTTAATTTAGATTTAATACAGATTATAACATTTATAGAAAAAATTTTCACCCTTATAATCCTTTCAAATAACATCCTGTTAAAGATCTCGGGCGATTTTATATTTTATATTAAAAATACAGATTATTGTTCGGCATAACCCAAAATTCAATTTATATACTCAACCCAACATAATGGATGCCGGTTGGCTTTGTGGTGCAGTAGTAAGGTCCTTATACCAACATAAAAATTTATAGGTTCGATTCCTATTCACATCTAAACATTTTATTTTTAAGATCTTCTCTCTAAGGAAATGAAATGTTTCATCATTCATCAATGACATGATGGGTTGCAGAGACAATCTTGACTCTGATTGGTACGTCATGTTGTTTTAAAAATGACTCTTGTTTTGTTCTATATTGAAATATAGGTGACGAACATGATAGAGATTTAAACAAAAGCTAGGTAATGTATGTTGATTCGCAGCCAAATAGCGATGAAATTCAAACCATTGTACGACAGTTAACTAAAAAAAGATTAGGAATTTCAATGATGAGAAAAATCAAATTATGAAACACTTACAACGTCATTTAGATTTAATTACCACTACAACAGAATTAGACATTGTAAAAGAAACTATGGCACCACTTTCTCCTACCTTAGCCGCCGTAAAAGAGACGGAACCTTTACCGATAGTTAACAAAGATGTTACACCACACAATACCAAAATTCTTCCACAGTGACGAATTTGGTCAACCAAAAAAAACGAGGAAAGTCTGAAGGTTTTTTTAAGAAACTGACACTATATGAGAGTATAAGTGTCGCTGCATCACTGTCGCTGTCCAATTCGGATTTACCAAACAAATAAAATTAAAAATATTCAAAATTGTTATAGTCAAGAATAAATATAAAAAATTTTTATTTAAAAAAAAAAAAATTATAAAATAGAGCAAAGGCTGGAACAAATAGAGAAACAATTCAAAAACAGAATGGATGAACTAGAAACGAAAATATTAGAATTGACAGTGGGAGGTACAATAAATCAAGAAAGAAGCAAAACGACATATGCGGCGACCACTGAAAGAAAAAAAGAAACTGGTACAAAAAAGATACAGGGATGGAAAACACCAGAAAAAATAAGAGAAACCACAGTGAAAGCGGCAGAAGGAGAGAATATAATGGAAAAAATAAGAGAAAACCTTACGATAGAAGAAGTAGATGAAGAAGGTATAAAAGAAATAAAAAAATTTAAAAGTGGATTGGTAGTGATGAAGTGCAGAAACAAGCTACAACAGGAGCAAATAGGGAAGAAACTGGAGGAAGTAAAAGGAATGACAGTAAGGAAAATGAAAGAAACAAAGCCGTTGTTTATAATAAAAAAAATTGAGCAAGGATACATTGAAGAAGAAATAGTAAACGAAATATTAAGAGAAAATGAAGAAATAAGGAAAATGGTGGGGATT
This sequence comes from Platypus cylindrus, assembly GCA_949748235.1. Taxonomy (NCBI): domain Eukaryota; kingdom Metazoa; phylum Arthropoda; class Insecta; order Coleoptera; family Curculionidae; genus Platypus; species Platypus cylindrus. The sequence continues at coordinate 44,653,836 of OX456488.1, read as the reverse complement.
AGAGAGGTGAAGACAGTAATGAGAGCAGTTTAAAAAAATGCCTTTAGGAACAGTAAACAATATGTGGAAGACTGGGTAGTATAAGCTGACAAGGAGATATTCAAGTACGTGGTAAAAAAAGGAAAATTATTAATAGATTTTACTGTAAAACAGGTAGATGAATATGTAAAGATCGCGATCTGCTATAAATGCTGCTGCTATGGGCATGTAGCCAAGTACTGTACAAGAACGGAGGTATGCTACAGATGTGGACAGGAAGGACATGAAGGGAAAGATTGTGAGAAAAATGAGATAAAATGCGCCAACTGCACAAGAATTAAAGGTAAAGATATAGAGCACATGGCCACCAGCAAAAAGTGCCAAATATATAAACGAAATGAGGAACAATATCGAAATAGGATAGATTATGGAAGCTGGGAAGAAGAGAAGAAACAAACAAAAAACTGAAAAGGAATTAGAAAAAGGAGCAGGAAACAATGAGAAGAAAAAATGAAGAAATATGGAGATTAGCAACATGGAATATACGAAGCATAAAGGGAAAATAAATAGAACTAGAAGATGAGTTCCTGGAAAATAAGATAGACATACTTACAATAACGGAAACGAAAAAAAAGGGCGAGGATTGCAAAAAATGATGAAAGGAAGTGTATTTATATATAGCGGAATGGAAACAGAGAAAAGAGCAGATGAGGGAGTCGCATGTATGATAAAAAGGAATGGACACACAATATAGAAGAATGGGAGGCGTGTTCAGAGAGGATATTGACAATAAATATGAAGGACGATAATGAGATCATTAAAACGATAATAAGTGTGTATGGACCAAATGAAGACGACAAAAAGGAGAACAAAGAGAAATTCTGGGAAATGTTAACAGAGACGGTAGAAAGAGCAAAAGGCGAAATATACATTGCAGGAGATTTTAATAGTAGAGTCGGAAAGGGAAAAACAGGAGATAGTAGAATATTGGGCCAGAATGGGGAGACAATACTAAATGATAACGGAAAAAAATTGATAGAGTTTTGCCGAATCAACAATATGTTTGTAGCAAATACTTATTATAAGCACAAGGATATACACAAGTATACTAGAGAGATGAGCAGCAAAATTGAAAAATCAATAATAGACTACATAGTAGCAGAAAATGAGAATAGAAAGAACATAGTAGATGTAAAAGTATCAAGAGGACCGGAAGTGGGAAGTGTTCATTATACGGTTATATCAAAAATAAAGAAACCACTAAAATCAGACAACAGAGAGAGAAAAGAAGATAAGATGGAATATGAGAAAATAAAAGCGTATAGACTAAAATACGGAGCGGTGGCAAAGCAATATAGAGAAAAAATGAAGAGGATGAAGGAATTCAAAAAGATGACACTACAAATAAGCTCGGAAGTGTGTGGAAAAATAAAAAGAAATAAGAAAATAAAACAAACGGCATGGTGGACAGAAGAGATCAAGAGAAGAGTGAGATTAAAAAAGAAAAAATGGAAGGAATATTTACAAAAAAAAAGTAGAGAAACGTATCAGTGTTACAAGGAGGAAAGGAAAATAGTGAAGCAATTAGTATTATAGGCGAAAAGAAATGAATGGGCAGAATTCGGCAATAAATTAGAAAGCGAAGCTACAGAGGGAAAAAAAATATTCTATAGTAGACTAAGAACAATTAAAAAAGGAAAGACCAATAGTGCTACATATATAAATAACAAAGAAGGAAAAATATTAAAGCAGGAAGATGAAATAATGGAAAGATGGAAGCAATACTTTGAGGAGCTGCTGTCAGACAATATAGAGAGGAACGATACAAGAGAAGCAGGCAATACAGAGAGAAAGGAATGCAAAGACGAGGAAGAGGAATTTAATATGGAGGAATTGGAAAAGACCATAAACAGCATTTGATAAAGTAAGAATAGATAGATATATAGAAAGATGATGGCAGAGAAAGAGATAAGCAGGAAAATGATTAGCTTAATAAAAAAAATATATGAAGAAAACTCAAATAGCGTGATAGTCAAAAACAGACAATCAAAAAAATTTAAAACGAGAGACGGACTAAGACAGGGAGGAGGACTAAGTCCAACATTATTTAATATTTTCATGGACAAAATAATAAGGAAAGCGAAAGAAAGAACTAGAGGACTTGGCGTGGGATGGAATTATATGGAGAGAGTTGAAGTAAAGATTGGAGCATTTGCGGACGATATAATGGTGATAGCATCTAACGAAAAAGAGTTGCAGACAAGCATAAATAAATGGAATGAAACACTTAGAGAGAACGGAATGGAGATGTGTAAAGAGAAACCAAAAGTAATGGTAATCGGGGAGCAACATGAGTTAAAAATCATCATAGATAAGGTAAAATTGGAGCAAGTGACGAAATGGAAATATCTAGGAGTAGAAATATCTAGTTCAGGAAAGCAAGAAGAAGAAATTAACAGTCGGGTAGAAAAAGCAATGAGAGTGTTTTACAGTATCAGCAATATGATTGTGGGAAAAAAAGAAATAACAAGGATAACAAAAATAAACGTCTATAAAACAATAATGAGACCAATACTGACATTTGGATGTGAGACATGGATAACAGATAAAAAGGAAATAAGTAAAGTTCAAGCGGTAGAAATGAAATACATGAGGAGAGTAAAGGGAGTGACAAAGAGAGAAAGAATCAGGAATGAAGAAATAAGAAAAGAACTGGGAATGGAGGCGATACACGAATACATAGAGAAGCGGCAGTTGGGATGGTGGGGCCATCTGAAAAGAATGGGACAGGAAAGACAAGTGAGAAGGGTATGGGAAGCTAGACCTGGGCAGAAAAGAAAAAGGGGAAGACCTGAAACTACCTGGGATGATATAATAGAAAAGATATTACAAAGAAGAAGAATAACGATGAGTGAAGCTAGGAGGATGGCAAACAACAGGAAAGAATGGAGAAAGTTTAGCGACGCAGTGACGTGAAGCAAAAACGAATAAGCCTAGAGAAAGAAAGAAAAAAAGAGAAGAAAAAAGGAAAAAAACGATAAAGACTAACAAGCTTACACCAGAAATGGTAGACAGGCTTTACGATATATATATATATATATATTATTTTTTACTTATTATTTACTTAATTAATAATTATTTAATTTTATACGTATAAAGTTTTAGATAATAATTTTTGCAGTAAATATTTTTAAAAATGCAAGAAATTGTGATTTAGTTATAAAATTTAATTTAAACTAAATTTGTGTCAGCAGTAGCGGTTATACAAACTAAAATAATTTAAAATTAGGGTTGTTTCGATAAAATTTATATAGGGTGTTTATACTTTAATAATAAGTGAAATTTTATTTATAATTAGTCTTTTTGATATTTAATTGAGAAATTTTTATTTTAAACTACGATTAGATACCCTATTATAAAAAATATATTATTTGCTTGATTAGTAATAGTTTAGTTCTTGAAAATTAGAAGATTAGACTTCTTTTATCCTTACTAATGGAAAAAGAGTTATTAATTATTTAGCTAGATGTATTGTCAGATTTTCTAAACGGAGTATAGACAGAACCAGTGTACATGTTGCAGCCGAAGGGAATGAAAATTTATGATAGGGGTGTAGTATGCAAACTAAAGAAATCATTGTATGGATTTAAAGAAGCTCCGAAGTTTTGGAACTATCTTTTAAACGACACTTGGCCCATTTAAATTTTAAACGTTCAAAGAAAAATCCATGTTTCTCGGAACATACTTACATTTTAACTCATGTGGATGAATTAATAATTCTGTCGAAATCAAGGAAAAACTTTATTACAGTCAAGGACAATCTTTGTGGTAAATTTAAAATGAAAGAATTTGTGAATCAAAATATTGGGGTTTTAGGACTAGAGTTACTGGAAAATAATGGAAAATTATACATAACTCAAACAAATTTAACAAGAAAAGTTCTTAAAAACTTTAATAGGTTGAAATACAAAACCCCTAAAAGTTTCAATGCAACCAAAATTGAAATTATATTGTGGTGTTAGAATATTGGCATCAGCGCCTTACAAAGAATTAATTGGATGCATCATATATATAATGTTGGGTTTTGCAGTAACATATTTTAGCCAAGCAGTTACGATATTGAACACTGGAAATACCTGAAGAATATTTTAAAGTATCTAAAAGCAATAGAAAATTATTGTTTAAAACTTTCTTCGAGTGCTGATGGAAATTCCGGAGTTGAACTATTCACTTATCCTGATTCAGATTTTTCGCAAATGATGCTGATCGCAAAAGTATTTCAGGATGGGTAGTGAAGGTGAATAACATTCACCTTCACTGCCTAGTTGCGAAACGAAGTATATCGTATTATCTGTATACGTCAGTGAATCTGTTTACTTTTCTCAACTATTGTCAGAACTGCTAAACCGGAATGAGCCTGTAATTAACATCTATGAAGACAATCAAGCCTGTATAAGAGTAGCATCTACCATGGAAACAAAAAAATCGAAACATGTCGATATGAAGTATCATTTTATCAGAGACTGTGTCAATACGAATAAAATAAACTTAAACTTCATTTCTACAAAAGGATAACAAGCAGATATGATGACTAAAGCTTTGTTCAAAACGGAAGTTTGTTTATTTCAAAAATATTTGGAATGTTGTGGATACAACAATGGGGTGATTTGTGTTGCGGTTGTTTTTTTTCTGTCTTATTTTTTGTGTTTCAGTTGCAGATTTGCAGGGGAGTGTTGATGTAGAAATGAGGCAACTTCATTGTAAATATAATAAACATCGACATACCTGATAGCTAGGGCCAGTAAAGAAAACCGAAAATCATACAAAGCAAAATAAATATAAAAATACAAAACTTAAAAAATTCCGCTACCTCTAGACTGCAGCATAATTACCGAATACTAACGGCAGCAGGCACCACCACTTTACACATAATCAGGACGGCATATTGCGCGGCTACCGGTATTTGCGTGGCATACGTCCCCCGACCTAAATCCAACCAAAAAGGATGGACTCTGCCTACCGGCAAACCCCTTGGAAAGGTTAAGTAAAAGGAAAGGTTAAAATCGGAATGCCGAAGAACTCACTTGCTAGTCCGAAGCTGGAAAAGATAGAATCTGGCTGCCGGAGAACACGCTTTCTAGGCAGAAGAGGGAAAAAGACCTTTACCTTTAGAGGTTGAGGAGTTGTAGTCCCAAAGACCAGGACTGAGTCTTTTCTACAGAAACAGCCCTTTATATACATTTCTGCGTCGCGTAGGTCCGTAGTGAGGGATGCTAAATGCGCATGGGGGTGGTTTCTGCTGCAGTGTGTTTTCAATTAACAGCGTATACTTCAATACTTATCAATATTATTGTCAATAATACCTTCTCTAAGCGATGCAATTACAAAGCAGTGCTTTGTAAGAAAAAGCATAATGACAAAACTAAATATTAGTAGAAGGATACAGTTAAAATATAATAAACAAACTGATTTGCAGAAAAAATTTTCAATTTTTGAAAAGCTAAAAGGGGAATTTGAAGCAGCTGGTATAAGTAAGTTGGAAGAGGATGACGAAGTCTGTCATTTACTGTTAACATTAGCATCAATCTATGACACAGTAATAACCGTGTTAGAAGCCCTGCAGTAACCGTCTGCCATAAATTTTGTAAAAGCGAAATTAGCAACACGGAGCTAAAATTGAAAAATGGTGTACTGAATTCAGGCTCATAATATGGCACACTATATAACCAATAATAATGACGTTTAGTACCGATGTCTTCACCATTCAGTAAGTTGTCATTGGTGCTACTAAGCCTTTTATAATGGTGATCTTATCAGTAAAATTTAGAAAAACTTCTTGAGATTGCAGCGTGTAGTGTGTGTCCTATTGGTTTTCCATTTATTCCTAGCTTTTAAACATGAAGAGTTTAATTAGAGTAATGCACTAAGACTTTTACCATGACTAAATATTTAACAATGGTATACAAGACTTACATATTGTATACAAAGAAAAGTAATATAAATAGTCATTTCAATGTCAAATATAAATATAGAGAAACTAAACTGACAGTATGATGTAATGATAGTTAAAATTATTCTGGTTGTAGTTCAATACATACCAAAATATTGTAAAAATATGCATATTTCATAAGAATTTTTAATAACCTTGTTCCAAGTAAGATCAAATTATAAAGTAAACATCATAAATTTAAATGAAAGATGAGAATCATCCATGTCCATAAGTAAAAGAATCCGCATAATTTGCAAAATATTACTTTTACTGACATTTAAAGAAACAGCAATTGCTTCATTAACAAATTTGATATGTATTAAAATCGATGTTAACCATCATATTAATATAGATTAGAAGAAATAGTTCAGGGTTCTTTTTAATATTCTTGACAATTGATTTCATCTTTTATTGATGATTTTGATATTGATGATTTCCACCATTTTATGTAACATTCTATTTGTTTGACAGAATTTGTATTAGTAATAAAAATCTAGTTATTTTCAGTTACAATTTCGGGGATTGTAGCGTAACCTCTATATATAAAACGTTATCAAAAAATAAAACAATGAATCCTCAAAAAATGCTAAATAAATTTGCGGCCGTTAGGTTTGTCGTATCCTTGGGTCGGTAGCGTATTATATGAGGGGAACGGCATTCATTTTCGTTTGCTAAATAAAAAAAACATCGTTTTTATTCTGTTGATTATGTAAGTATTTACATAGTTAAAATGTAACTAGAAATTTGCACATTTTGATTAAAGTTGTTTTCTTCTTTATTGCCTCCACATTTAATGACTAGAACTTATGTTATGATTTACGAAAATACAAGATGACCTCAAGGCAAACATTATAATTATTTCTTATACGTAAGCAGATATAGTTTATAATAGGCAGCTACACATGGAGTTATGCAAGTTGTTTAAAATTGACAGACCTTACGGGCCCATCGTTTTTCATATAGTACTGATGTGTCGATATAAGTATTTTTTGTTGATATTTGAACTGGGTCAGTGAGTGGATTTACATTTAAATAATATGATGAATTAAATGGAATTTTATAAATGAGAACACGTTTATAATCATCTAAGTATTTAATTATACGTATTTGAAATATATTAGTGGAACTGAAATATTTTGTATAGGGAGATGAGTCATTTGATGCGTATATGAATCGTTTATCAGCAGCCTGTAAATGTGTTAAATCAATTTAGAATTTGTTTTTTTTTTATTTCATTTTTTACCTATCACCTCTGCTTAAGTACACTCTTATTTAATTTTTTTTTAAGAGGGAGAAAACCATAATGACTTTCACTATACATTTAGACGACCGTGAACCATAAATATGTTTTACAATGCAGGTTACCTACTCTTCCTTTTTTTTCTTGTAAGTATTTGTGGTTTTAATTTTTGATTGATTTCTGTTGAAAATTTCTCACACACTACAATAAAATCGCCTCTCACTATAAGTAGACAAATACGATCATAAATTTATAATCCAATAATTTATGACACATAATAGGAATTGTCTATACGAGGAAACTCCATTTTTTCCGTAACCTCAAAAATGATGTTTGTATGCTCAACTCTATATATTGGCGCCTACATATACAAAATGGAAAACACACTTTTTAACCGAAACAATCAAAAGATAATTGGAGTATCTGTTATTAATAGACTCCATTTAGAAAATAAAAGTAACTCTAGAAACAAAACTAGATATAGCCTATAAAGCATAGTAATAAACCATTTTTCTGTATTATCATTATATAATATTTAGCAATTCTCCACAAAATTTTCTCATTCAGAATTTTTTCAAATAGACTTATTTCACTTTTAATGAAAGTGAAATATCGGGGCAAATATGGATCGTGAATCGTGATAACCTTTAGCCCATATTAGTATATTACAGGGAATCTCAACTAATAGTGTTGTACTGCACTGATGATGTCCTTTAATGATGATGATGATGATAATTTCTGAAACATATTTTGCAACTGTTCTCTGTTTTGTGATGTGAATACTGTTCTTCTTCTGATGAAACTGGACGATAATAAATAAAATAATGTGTATGTATAGAAATGGTGACCATTAAGTATTACGAAATTTTTCTATTTATTCACCTATACCTATACCAGGCATTTTGATTTAGTGCATTCGATTTCGATATTCGACATTTGCAATTCTTAACTTTATTATTATTATAATTATTTATTATTGAAATGCGCATTTCGTCCGAAAGAATTTATTTATCAAAATATCATCTTGATTTACGTATAAAATTAAAGGATATACCTTGAAAAGCTCTGCACGCTGCAGAGTTTTGGGAACAGGATTCCCCATTCCTTCCTATCCAAGACATTTTGTGTAAAAACATGATTCATCGGATTCATCCAAATTATTAATAAATTTCTAGTCATCTAATTCAATGGTGTAACACTACATATCTAAAAGATTGCTACATTTTTTAAAACTATACATTTCATTCAACCCCAACTAAATAGTTACACCACTGGTATAACTTTAAAAATCTACTATTTGATTAGCAATGCTCATACTTAAGGTTGCATAACAATTACTATTCTTCATATTTTTGCATTCACTTTTGATGGATACATCAATATTTGAAAAAAGAAAAAAATATAATTAGATGTATATTGTATATGCCGATTTGATGAAGAACAATGGAATAAAATTTCAATGCGAATTCATTTATGATAGGATGAAAATGAAAAGGTGACGCCGCGGCAAAAGCGTTGAAATTTTTTTCATTGCGACCTTAAATTATATAATAACGTACTGGAAATAATTATATATATGGTACATTATTATTGACTGCTATCACTATACGTTTTTTTGTTCAATTATTGCGAAACACATACGTGACAAAATCTAAATTAATTTGGTGCACAATTCAGTAATTTTTATCTTTTTAGCTACTCAAATAAATGCTGGATGAAGTTTCGAAGTTTCATTATATGGCAGGTTAAAAATTTGCTAATAAAAATTCTCTAAATTAGAATTTCGAAACTAATTTAAACTTCTGTACAGTTGCGCAAGTGTAATGTTTCTCTAATAATTTACGGCAAATAATTAAAATTCTTCTTAAATAATTAACTATGTCAACTTGACCTATAATAATAAGTTATTTATTTTAATTTATTTAGGCACACCCTATATAGACAATAGTGATGCTGGGTGTTAGAAAGAATTAATAATAATAACAATTCTTATTATATTCATATTTATATACAATATTTTTTGTAAATTTAAATATTCTAAATGTATTATGGAAGACATTACCGGCATTCGTATATATAAATACAATCAAGGAACATTAATTTTATTAGTCTTCATTTAGTTGTGAACATTAATTCTACATATCACAAGATGATTTGTGATAAAAAATATGTAAGTTTAATCCTAAATATACCTAATACTAGTATGCCTAAGGTCACTGGACGTTTTACAAATACCGCCAACTTGCATCCCTTACGAAAAGAATTTGCAGTTTAAAGGTGAGCAATGTTAGCAAGTAATAATGACAAATTAATGTTTCTCATTGTCTATCACTTGTAATACCAATTTAATGGTGTCACTATATTAAAGTGCTTATTCAAGTAAACGAAACAATGAAGTCGCGGTACGTTTTAGAACGCTTGTGACAATGGGCCGATGTGAATATCTAACGTATTTTTTCTTCTTGTTAGTTAACAACAGCTATGACATGTATCATGTTGCCTTTTATTATCTGTCAACGTTTGGAACGTGGATTTTCCAGTCCTGAGTCAGAAATCAGAAGTCCTGATCAGAAGCCTCTAAACAAGCACATACCAATATTATATATGGAATTGGACAACAATGGTGAAGGTGCGTACAGATATGCATATGAAACTGGCAATCAAATTACCCAACAAGAAGTTGGTAAGTAACTAATTTGATATACGCATTTTCTTGGAATTCTTCCTGGAATGTATCATTTTATATGCTCTTAGGTGATGGTAGAAAATCACAAGGTTCCTACACATATACAGCACCAGATGGTCAGCATGTATCAATGTCATATATTGCTGACACCAATGGTTTTCAAGCTCAAGGGTCACATATACCAATACCACCACCAATGCCAGATGCAATCCAGAAAGCCATTGAACAAAATTTAGCTGATGAAGCACGTGGAATATTTGATGACGGGCAATACAGAGTGCAGTATAATACTGAAGAATCAGAAGCTCCTAAAGCACAGCAATATAGAAAAGTGTGATAACTTTGTATCACACTTGTCTGTTTAACTAATGACTAGCTAATGTCTTTCTGATGCGTTTGATTATACAATTACGGCGAATTATATTAGAGGTCTTAAATACTTAGTGACTGTATATAAAGAAAATTAAATTTTATTCTGAATTAAGCTAAGTTTGTTTTAATTTTCGCCATTTATTAATAGATATATACCATTGAAGCTACAGAAAACTTATTTTATTATATGATTAATGAAGATCTTGATTCCATTCTGGATGTCATTATCTTTTTTCTAGGGTCCTATAAAAATGCTTAACTATCGTCACTATTTACTTTACACGAAAATATGATTTCCGTCACCAGTTATGTAATAACCCATAACGTTAACTTTCGTTACTTGTGACGAAAGCAAATCAGTAAATCAAATACTTGATTTGTATGTGACATGTATACAATTATAATGATTGAATTATTGAAAGAATAATGGGAAAACATGATTTAGCACCAAAATAAAAACATTCCCGTTTTTCAAAAGCAAAAATTACAATTAATCAACGAAGGCGTTACTACGTAGCAATTAGCTATTTAACTACGTAGCAATTAAGATACTGTTTTAAAGTATCTACAGGGTGACACCCACAGGACATTTTATCACAAATTCGAAATTATGCTATTATTCACTCACACACGCTTTTGTTATAATTGGTTTCAACGTCTTTATTTTAATTGATGTAATTTTTCACAACTATATAAAAGTATATTTAACATCCTGATCTCATCCAAGAGTAATTTTAGATTAGACAATTACATGTATAGTATCAATCTTTTATATATGTATGTAAATAATAAAACTCATGAGCATTAAAGAGTTTTTACGCTTTCCAAAATAACGTCAGTTTTTGCAATTTAAGTTATCGTTATTTGTATACTAAAGATAACCATTACTATCGTTAAAGGTTGCTCATTTGAAAACGGCGCATGTGGAGAATAACGACAGACGTAATGAAATGCCCACTATTTCGTGATTTCGTAATGTTGGTCGTTATTCTGTGCATACGCAGTCTGAAATGAGCAACCTTTGACTTTATTAACGATTATTGACTATTTCCGTTATTATATATGGAAGAAATAAATAATTAATTTCCTTACTGCTTATTTTATTTGACGTCTTTTCACATATGGTTGCGTTGTCATATCTTTATAATTTAAATAAATTTAGTGAACTTACATATTTCTAATAAAACTTTATTTCAATGTATCTCTTTTTAAATATCTATTAGAGGGTAAAATAAGTAGCATATAAATTGTTTAAACTTAAAACGTATTTATTTTCTATCATCAGCTATGATAAATGTATATCTACTTGTGATGATTTAATTTAATGGAAAGATTTATTTAGGAAATTGTTTGACAGCAATCGAGTGCAAACTTAATGTCATATTGAAAACACAAACAAATTTGACAATACTATAACGAACTGTCATTTTCCTCTATTTCTATTTTAAGTATAAAAAATCTTTATTATTTGTCTGTAGTTATGGTTATCTTTATCACAAATAACGATAACTTTGACAACAATTAACGTCATTTTGGACGGCGTAAAAACTTTCTGTTATCAAATAAACTTTAGCTTTTGTCAATTACATCAAAATTGGTTAGTCAAAAACGATTTTTTCAGTACTGCCTAGAATACGCGAATCAAGCCCTTTATAGTTCCAGGGCCACGCTATCTGTAGGATCTATAGACTGAGTTTCATTGAATTCGCATTTGTCTGTGCGATCTGAAAAAAATAAGCATTTTCTAATATTTCCATAAAAAAATTTCTAGTTTCTAAATTCCTAGAATTCCAATAAAATAGTTTAGCAAACGTTGTTATATGCAAATAGCCTTACATTTTCGAATAGCCTTGAGAATCGGAACTGGCGCAGGTCCTATTTAAGCAGAGATAAAGCGTGCGATGCACGCTTTCGGCACTTACCTATAGTCGCAAATTATTTTTTTTCCGACAATTTCTATTGTTGAAACCTATAAGCATATAAAACCATAAACTTAAATATAAGATTTTATTTAATTTATTAAGGGCCAGTTGCATAATCAATGTTTGACTTTAAGTCAAATTTACAATTGACTGTCATTGTCTTACACTAACTTTCAGCCAATAGTGTACGACTTTAAATTACATGAAAGTTATATTGTTGATTATGAAAATGGCATTAACTTAGATAAATAGATGCTTTTTTATAATTCTTATTAATCCTAAATTCATATTTGCATTACGTGATCAGTATTCTATAATATTGATACCCACTTCTCTGTAACCAGATAGATAAGCCCAGCATTTTTGATCACGTTTTATTTCTAACGTGCCTTAAATAGAAATAAAATATAGTTTAGATTTAAAATATTTCTTTCCAATTTGTAAAGCTGTCATTTATTAAATATTTTTATTATTAACTGCCATTAATCTCCACTATTATACTTACTTTATCATTACTATATACTTATTACTTTCCTACTATAAAAACTTCCACTTAAAACAGACAGAATTTTCCAAAATATAACGTTTTCGAAATTATTCACAAAATTTTCGTTATTTATTATAAATCTGGAAGTCTCGTGGCAACGGTATCTGAATGTAACATTCTTGTTAAATATTTTTCCTCAGCGTATCTCCTGAATATATATATAACTACGCGAACGTGTATAATAATATGTTTTTATTACATAAGTGCCTTTATATTATTAATAAAAATACCGTACATCCATTATGATCATTAATTAGAAATGTATAGAAAGGATGAACCGGATATTTCGGAATCTGTAGGATGCTTCAATAACCACCTGTTTAATTCCATATGCATACTACGATATGGTGCATAAATACTGCATAAGACAATAAGGAACTGCAAGGAACATATAGTAGGTAGATTCTGATGATCTTTATAATAGAATATAATCCCGATCATGAAATACTCCCAATACTCGGTCATAGTTGATAATGATGCATTTTTTCAAATAAGATAAGAATAAAATCACATAAATTGGTGAAAATAGTTTGATGAATATAAAATTTTAGCGGTAAGAAAGTTTGGTTACCATTTTAATTAGCTTCCACGCCGCTTGGAAAATATTGTGTGAAACACGTTTTATACGTTGCCAACCTATTTCCAGGCCAAAATAAAATTTTCAACAAAAATGTGAATTTTACACTTAAATTAAATAAAATTAAGATAGTTTTTACTTTTAGAATATTTCAATTATAATTCTGATCATTTTGCAATAGCCGTTTACTCATTTTACAGAAGTTATTTTATAATTATTAAGTTGGCAGTACTGACACGCCTTTTTTTCATCGATGACGTGCACCGTTATTAGTATCGCGGCAAGTCTAGAAAAAAAATAAATGGAAAATAAGACATCAAACCGCTCGCGGCCAGGATTTGTAATCGGCAATTTCTTAATTTTCTATTTTTTTGCTTGGGCAAATATCATCATTATTCGATGGAAGATGATGATGGAGAAGATCTTCTAATCATGATGGTGGGGATCATGTGGTATTTTCATTATTATTATGTGATTAATGTATACCTATACATATGCACATGCACATAATATATAAGACATCATTTGGAATGGTGTACCACAATATTTGTATTATGCACCTTAAATCACATAGAATTATTAATATGAAACAAGTAAGATTATTTTTCTATTTTCATTTGTTTTCGGTTCGCGTACGAATTAGTAAGAACGAGTGAGTGAGATTATGATCTTGAAATTTCCTCATATTTTAATCTAATTTTTTCATCGATTTCTCTACTACTTCAAACTTCTGCCCTTAAAACAATTAATTAATTTTAATAATTCGTTTCAGATAGCACTAGTATTAGTCGCTATACTAGGTTGGTGTGCTTGCGCACGTTTAGATAATTTCCAGTACCTACCGCCGTCACAACGTCCCAGTGTGCGACCAGGAGCTAGTGCTTTTGGAACTGGAGCAGTGTCAGGTTTAGGTGTAAAGCCTAATGCTGGTGGTTTTGGATTCGGTAGTCCTAGTTCGGGTGGCCGCGGATTTGTGGGTGGATCCGCTGGGGCCAGCGATGGATATAGTGGAGCAACTACAGAGTACAATGCCGGTGGTGGTGGATCATATGCTGGAGGTACGTCGGATATGTTGCTTATTTCTTCGAAATGACATGCAATGTGCATGATTGTTAGGTGGCGGAAGAGCAGGTGCCGGTTCAGAAATTCCTATTATCCGTTACGAAAGTGTAAACGAAGGAGATGGTATTTATCATTTCTCATATGAAAGCGGTAATGGAATCAGTGCAGAAGAACAAGGTTATGCTAGAGGTGATGGAACCAAATCTCAAGGTAAGAATGCTAAAAAATAGTAACTCTTTACCTAATAAATTGAAATTCTTCAAGGTTTATTTGCTTATACCGCACCGGATGGTCAACAAATTCAACTTCAGTATAGCGCTGATGAAAATGGATATAATCCACAGGGCGCACATATACCTACACCGCCACCAATTCCACCAGAAATTCAGCGGTCAATTGAACAGAATTTAGCTGATGAAGCTAGAGGTAGGAACCTGTTAGCTGAAATATCTAATTGTTTTAATTCAATTCTTATTTTGCAGGTATAGTGAACGATGGTGCCTATAAACCTGAAGCAGAAGAGGACAGCGTTGTCGGTTATTATTCTCAAGGTAGAGGTGGAGCATTTCAGGCAAGTACTGCTAGTGGCGGTGGCAGTGGCGGTGGCGGCAATGTATATTCAAGTGGCAATGGGAGAATATCGTCAGGAGGATTTGAAGGTAAAATATCAGAGATCAACTGATGAAAAGAACCTGGTTTATAATTGTACAATTCACAGCAAAAGCACCAGGTGGTTTTGGAGGAAGCTACAAATCAGGAAGTATTGCCAGACTCGGTTCAGGACAATCATCCGGTGGATCCGGATATAGATATTAACGATTAATAACAATAATAATGATAGATGTTAACAAAAAATCGATTTAACGTGCCAGTGATTCAAAATGGTTTTAAAACCTGTGTTGAAAAAGCAGTTAACTGAATTACCTAATTAACTATTTAGTGATCTAGATTAATTAATTTTATTATTACACAATATGAGATCTATTGTTTTGTTGTAAATTAAAATAATGGAATGAATAAAATAATCGCAAGTTGTAAAAAAAATAGAACAGAATAATAATTATTTATTTATCTTTTACTATATCTTTCCAACGATTTCACTTGTAGGTGACAGAACAGTATAGGTATTATGTTTCATGGTGGCAATGGTTAATAGTAAATATTGAATTATAAAAAGTATTAATAATTAATATCTTTTATTAATGCTATTAATAATTTATGGCACAGCTTAAGTTGCACGTGTAAATAAAACAACGAACAGATTAAAATATTCCCCCCATAATCAGATTTCTGTCGACATTTTACAGATACGTAATAAATGGCTATATAATTAGAAAAACTTAGAAAGCCATAACTGAAGATAATAGACTGTTTCTTCAAGTCTTCTTTGAAATATTGAAAACTATAAGCTGCATAGCGACAAAATAGAACAATAGATGATGATGAGAATACATGAAGAAGAAAAGAAGATCAAGATCACAATTATATTAGTATTGTTATTATTATTGTTTTTTTGAGAGAAGGAAGATGGCCCTGATTGGACTGGTAAACCAATTCGGAAATCTGACATTTTTATGTAGTAGTTTCTCACTAAGTATAAAAACCCACCTATGAAAAACCAAAATCATCACATTGCCCAATTTCTAGTAATCTGAATTATCCAACAATATGAAATTAGTAAATACCTCCTATAAAATGTATCAAATAACTTAAAACTAATCAAATTCGTTTCAGATTCTAATTTTAGCAACGTCATTTAGCATAAGTAAAAGCGCCCGTTTAAATAATGTCTATCTACCACCAGCACCTCGAACAATTAATTCCGTCAGCAACTTAGCAGCACCATTTAACAATAATGGCGTCGCCAAAACAATCACAGCTAATAATCAAGTTCCAATTTTTAATTTCGCTTCTGACAATAATGGTGAAGGAACTTATAGGTAAACACCCACCGGATAGAATTTGCTTTGAAAAATTAAAGTAAGTCTCATTTCACCGCTTCTGTTTCTGAATAGATAAAACTACGAAACTGGCAATAGTATAACGGCCGAAGAACAAGGAGACGTGGTGACGGTACCAAACCACATGATTCTTATTCTTACACTGCACCTGATGGAAAATTAATATCGATTGCATATATTGCTGACGAAAATGGTTTCTTAGCACAAGGTGCTCACATACCAACACCAGTACCAGAAGCCATATTGAAAGCTTTGCAGGAAAATGCTGCAGCTGAAGCACATGGAGTGTTCGATGATGTACGGGGTTGATGGATTAGGTGAAAGATAATATAGGGCAGGAGCAGAAGCAGAAAGCGGAACAGCAAGATTTCATGGCAAAAACAGTGCTGCCGGCTATGCTATTAATGGAGGATACAGATATTAGGTTTTTAAGTTTGCAATTTAATAGTAAAATAAGTAATATACTATCACCTATGTGTACAAAGCGTGAATATGTCATTAAAATATTCAGAATCAATGCCATAATAAAGGCCGATATTAAAGAAAATTTTATTTCTGTTTTAATTTGTAATATGGATTATTTAAAAATACATATTGATTGAACTGCAGTTTAAATAATATAATTGTCAACTGATATTAGGAGAGAGTTGCTGATATCGTACTGATCACCTAAATCATACCAGTTGAATGGATTTTATAAATGTTATAAATTCAACGGATGTTATAAATTCAAACTGATTTCTAAACGCAATTTCTATTACTGGATGTTACCTCAGTAATATGCGAAAAATATTAGTCGAATAGGTGTTTCTGCAATTCTACTACAGCGAGTTACATGTTACAATGTAAATGTAAGTTTGTGATTAACTTTCACACCCCATAACAATGTAAATATTCAATTTATCTCGTAGTTCTATTTGTAATAATTAAAGTGAACTTTTTTCATATAAGTTGAAGTTGCGTTTGTATTTATATTATTATTAAAGTTATATTGATATTTTTTCAAATGCCATTGTAACCTAAATCGTACCATACTCGCGTTTCTTATATCGTACTGGGACGATATTGTTATTTGGGCACGAAAATCGTATTGAAAATATGATTCAAATTTCAATGGATTGTTTGTATGGCATGTGTGCTCGTGAAATATGTGCATAGGAGTATTCAAAAAGACAAAACATGTGACGGCTGTTAATGTGATCTATCACATAGTTACTAGTAAAATCAGTTGAATTAATTTCAAAATATAATTTGTAATAAAAGGTCAATGCTAAACAGATATTGTTATTTATAAAACGACTTTTCATATTGAGTTATTTTTGATTTTCTTATCTTTATAAATAATAAATTTAATTTTTGTACCCTAATTCTGTTTTACTTTCTCTAATAGTAACAGTTCTTTTATTTGATTTAAGTACGATTTTGGAAACCTATCGGCACGATTTAAGTTTCCGGTTACCTAAGTCGTACTTTTATAATCTTTTCAAAGACGGCTCCTAATTATACAATGGAAAACTGATTTGTAATCATTGTCCCTGAATTCTTAGATAACATATCTAAGTGTATGACTTAATTTCAAGTTTCAGAAGTTAATCACTATCTCTTCAGATTTAAAGAATCTGAAGTGGTATCATTTCGGCAACCTCCCCTTGTCTATTTATGTTTATCTAATAGAAAAATAGAGCACGATTTCGTGGAACAGCTTATAAAGAATTAAATTGAGATGCTTTGATTCTAATTAATATGGAAAAATGAAGAACTAATAAATAAATCATTAAAGCATCCAAATTTTATCTATAAAACATAATTTCGTTAGTACCATTAATCTTCCTTTAAATTATTCATAATAAAAATACAAATTAAACCATAGTATGCATAGATTTTAATTACAAATTTTCGCTCGTGGCGTTATAATAATTTTTTGATACGTAGATTGTACTTATACAGATTACATCTAATGGAACATTAGATTGCATATCTAATTAATCCAAAGCAAAAAAAACAAAACTAAAAATAAATAGGTAGAAGACATAACAAGGAACAACTGAAGATGAGAAAGTAGACCAGTTAAATTGATGTTCACCTTCATTTTTTTTGTGAATATGAAGATCCAGAAATCTATATTTTTCAAAATAAAAGCAACCTTCAGCCCACATTAAATGCCAACAAAGATAACAGATAATTATGAGGAAATGACTTAACTATTAATTGCCTTGGGCAGCTCAATAATTTTTTTCAAGGTGCTTTTTGTCTTGCCCCAAACTTCTTTCGAAGATGATCGAAATAATGATGATAATAATGACAATCCGATAATTTTTTTCATTTTTTTCCATACATGAAAAGATTACATAAATGAATAATTTATTAATTAATCGTAAATTTATTAATTGGCTGGATTCCTGACAGCATTTTGGGTACATCTCACTACCAAAAAATCGACGCGCCTGATTGTTTTTCACCATTCTAAACATGTTGCTGTTATATAAGCGCCTTTTGATCATCATCATCTTCTGCTATTCTTCATTTTCTATATCTAGATATCTAATCTTCATCTTTGAAATTTTTTTCCGCCCACTAAATAAAAATTTTTTATCTCTCGACTTTATCGTTGCTATAGGTTGGTTGAACTAGTGATCTTAATGCGTCCGTGCTCATTTCACTTTCTCATGGAATATTATCACCTTTACTTGTCCTGTCTGACATAATACTATAAACTACAAAGTGCTTGCATAATACTTAATAATTTCATCCTCCTGTGTTATATGCCATTAATAAACTATAATTATTATAAATAGTTTTTTTGTTCTTTTTAAGAAAATCATATTTAATTCACATAGTTTCATATTTATCTTACAGCCATAGTTGGATAAATCTTAAAAATACGATTTTGAGATTTTATAATACCCTGTATCTCAGCATAGAACAGTCCGCAATAAAAATGCAAAGTGCTTAATAATAACATAACATTTTCTAATTTACAATAGATATGTCTACTGATAATATTAATGTTCAAACAATCTTAAGGAAAATTAATTTTTTGTGTGTTCTCTATTAAATTGAACGTGAGCCTCTATTTAAAAGGATTTTTCGCATTTTGCGACATAGTTATAATATCCAGATGACGAAATGTTAGTGGCTCACAATATGACCGAAGTAGAAAAGTATTTTCTAATTAAAAAATACATATGTTTTTAATTACATATAAAATTCTTATTTACAAATAATCAAAGATGCATATAATCTGCCAAAATTAAAAGTAAAACTTTTTAATTATCGACAAGTTTCCACATCCTCCTCGACATTCTAAATATCTTATTTACAGAACTTCTTGTTTTTTTTTTTATCTAAGATCTAACATATTAGCCGGCATTCTTCTTCATTCCCAATAACAATTGAGTATCTACATCAAAATCTATCAAATTTTTTTTTTTTTTTTTAAACAATAAAACAAAATGTGCTATTATTAAAAGAAAGATAAGTGCAATTTCACTCTTTGTGAGAAGAACCTTCGCAACAACAACAACAACTACTACTACTTATAACTACTACTACTATCATCGTTGCAACAAAAATTAAACAGATCATTGGTGCGGGTAGGTGTGCGGCAGAGAGAGAAAATATGGTACCCCATACTAAACCGATATATACATTGGGGGATGGGTGTCACACTACCAGGGGGTATTGGAAATACATATAAATATCAATTGCCGAATTTTTTATTCATTCAGAACCTATTTAGTGTAGGTTTAGTTATAATTAAGTAAAAGTTGTTATCAGTACCTCATAATGAGACAAGTAAGTATTCATGTATTTACGTTACTTATTTAATTATAATTAACAATTATTTAGTAAGAAATGTATTTCAATTTGGTTTTAGCATTTATGGGTAGCATTCTACTTTAAATTTTTGTATCTATTGACAGTTATAGAAAGACAGTACAATTTCAATTCAAATTTGTATCTTAATTAATAAAGAGATTTCTATAGGATTTATTAAATATATTTCACCGTACCTATGACCTTTTGTAGTTCCACTTACGTAAAGTTAATCTTAAAAGGAAGATGAACAACCACTAACCGCTTTAGCATTTAATTCAACACTATTGATTACTTAATTTAAAATTAAAAATGTAATAGCACCTTTTATTCGTTTAATTATCCATTAAATTCTATGTTAGTTAATAAAGATATACAGAAGGCCACAAATACAGTGTATTAATTAATTTAATATAATTTTCTCTCTGTTATATCTAGACTACCGTTGTAGCACTTTTAGCATCGCTTGGCATTGCATCATGTGCTAGGCTAGATAGTAAATATTTACCACCTAATCAGGCAGCTAATCAATACCAAGGCGCCGCTCCAAATTACTATTCATCATCGAATGCTCAAGCACATCAGAAATCACCAAATCAAGATATTCCAATATTGCGATTAGACAATCAAAATGAAGGTGATGGTAATTATCAATATGCATATGAGACTGGCAACGGAATTCAAGCTGCGCAGCAAGGTCTAGCCCAGTCGGATGCTGGAATCCAAGCACAGGTAGATGTGCCATATTACTT
The DNA here is from genome assembly GCA_949748235.1 of Platypus cylindrus. Classification (NCBI taxonomy): domain Eukaryota; kingdom Metazoa; phylum Arthropoda; class Insecta; order Coleoptera; family Curculionidae; genus Platypus; species Platypus cylindrus. Next base: position 44,632,933 of record OX456488.1, on the reverse strand, counting down.
AGGTTACATATATGATCTAGAACCATATTTCTAGTTCTAAAAGATTAAATCCACATAACATAGATTGTGTAATTAAGTTAATTAATTTTCATTGATTTTTTTAAAAGGGGTCCTACTCGTACACATCACCTGAAGGCGAACAAATTCAAATCAATTATCAAGCTGATGCCAATGGTTTTCAAGCACAAGGATCTCACATACCAACACCTCCACCCATTCCAGAAGAAATCCGTAAAGCAATTGAACAAAATTTAGCCGATGAGGCACGTGGAATTGTCGATGACGGACAATATAAACCTGAGCAAGATGGTGGCATTGCTGTTGGCGCCGGTGGTTATCAACAAAAAAGTATGCGAGCACTTAGATACACTGTTAGATATAAGCCAACTAATTTTGATATTTTAAGGTGGCTATCAACAAAGGAACAATTTTCAACAAGGGCCACCAGAAAATCAATATATTCCTCCTAATAATAATGGTTATAAATATTAAGGGTATTTAAATAATTGCTGAATAATTTTTGTTAATATGTATTGTTAAGGGTGTTAATAAAATATTAATTTGTGATAAAACAATAACTATTTCATTGTTAGGCATTTACAGGAATGTGGGTTATTGCCCAATAATCAACATAAGAATGATTACTTTGATTCAAACTTTTAAAATTGGAGACAAATTAACTGAATAATTAAAAAGAGAAACATTATATAACAAAATTAACGAGCATTTCTCATGTGTCGTTCATAAAATGTGTTATTTTCTGTCAAAATGTCGAATTCCGATAAATTGTGTGCGTTGAATAGTAGAGAAAGTCGCGATTTTTCGCTTGAAAAAAAAAACGATTTTGATTTTTTCAACTAAAACACATAATATATTGCATACATTATTTCACGATAGCGTAAACAAAATAATACTATTCATGTGTACTGACTACAGCGTAGCTAAAGTCAAAATTACGCCACTTATGGATTTAGAGGTGTAGCAATAGCCCTCTGCTGTCTGCGGTATATTCCAAATTCCTATATTCCATGGCATGGTCATAATTTGTTGTTGACTTGTCCTTGTAGAACAATCGTTTTGTTTCTCATAGACATTACTAAATGATTAATAATAATAATAATAATAATAAGTTCGTTTGTATTTTTGTTTTGTTTTTAATTTACTTTTTCAATTTTTCAGTGAGAAGAATCTTGAAAATATTTTAAATTATGTAACTATTATTATTATTACCATATATCATCTTTTGACTTCTTCATTTATACTACCTATATTAGGGCATCTTTTTTTATTTAATCTATCTATTTAACTTAGTCCCATTGTGACGATTGTGAAATAACATATAGCGATTTTCTTCACATATCCTCAGTTCAGAGATAACCATTATCAATTTTCAGATGTGGTCTGTTGACATGTGGTCAAACAGACCACATGGTCAGACAAAGTGACATGACAATTTGCAAGAACTTGATCAGCTAACAGGTATTATAACTAGATTAGGAAGGTTACAGTTGAAAAATTATCATATAAGTTTCCTTAAAGCTTTAACCCTTTATTCAATTCGAAAAAAGGGTTTTTGTTTAAACATTAACTCTTTCATCAGTCTATCGCTATAAAGTTTTAAAATTTTGTTTAAAACAGAAGTACATTTTATCAACTATCCATATATATATATATATATATATATATATATATATCATCTATACATATATATATAAGGCGTACCAGTAATTAAAGAAAAACAAAACTTACTGAAGATAGTAAGTTCCTATCAAAAACTTAAAAATGGTTCTTAAAAAAATAATGTTTTTCTTTAAGTGGAATCTTCTTGAGAAGGATCTGTGGTGTTGGTCACCAAGTTCCTGGTAATCACCAAAGACTTGGTGATATAAATGCAGCACTGTTTATTATTTTTTTTATATTGGATAGTATAATAAAAATTTTACTTAGCTTTTTTGGATATTCTATTCCGGGTTTAATTTTTTTTTTTGTAATAGTCTCGTCAACTCTGACAGCTGTTTCCATTTTTAAATCTTTTTTTAAAAAATTCACCTACTAGAACTGCGCTTAATGTTCTAAAAACGGTAATATCATTGCCATGATGTCACTTCATATGTGTTGGAAATACCAATCAATCATGCCACTGGGTTGCATTGCTTATACATGTACTTATTTAAAGGGAAATTTTAATTTTTATTAAAAAATGTTTAGCTTCCTGACTAACTGTTGGTTTGAAACAAATTGTTTGTCACCCTCTCCCATTTTTGTTTTCACTGCGTGTGGTTCATTGTGTCAGTCTGGGTCTTCAAGCTAATGGATTAGCTGTCGGAATAGAAAATATAAAAATGAGCAAATAATAATAAGGGATAACAATATTCATTAATAATATTTGTAATAAACAATATTTATTAACAATATTTGTAATTGGTTGTATTAATTAAGTTCTGTTAAGTTTTCTGTAATAATTACAGATAGTCTAATTGGAAAATTTCAATGTGTTGAAAATGCGCAGATACTATTACTTCCCAGGTAGCACAGACTGGTCATAATGACGTGAATAATTAGTGATAAGTCGTCAGTGGACGTCCTCTACCCAGTTCTCGACGTGAAAATCACGTGTAATATATGTCGTCAAAAAGACGGTAGTTTCTCACGACGTTTTAACGTTTATAAGTAGCCGATATTTCAAGAATTTTAAATTAAAGTAAAAAAAACAATTTGTTTCAAAATCTTTAATTTTATATGTAACAGAGTGTGGTCTACAGTTAATTATACAGTAATTATAAGTTTGTTATTCATATATTTTTTCTATTATTTTAGAGCTTCAAAAAATCTTCTATGATATTAAAAAAGGGAGAGAAGAAATTGAACAATTAAAATATTTGATCAAACAGTCCAAAACTGCAATTATATCGACAGACATATCTATAAATATTTCAGTGAAATTCCCGATAATTACAACTGAAGATTTGCAATTATTGGAATTATACTTTAATGAATAAGAGGTGATTGCAAATAGTAAGAAATGAAGTAGATGACAATTAAATGTGCTATTCCTTATCTTTTAAATTTATTTCAGGCAGCATATAGGCATCTCTAAGAAGCACATAAAATACCAATCAAAGGAATAAAGTTTAAAGGTTTTAGTTGACCAACAATATGATTGGTCAACAGTATCGCACAATACGTTTTTGCGAGACAACGAAATTTGAAAAACTCCATCTGGGTAAACTCAGTTAGATTCCGTCATTATGCGTAAGTCTATTTAATTAACAATAACCATTTAGCTGGTTGAGTAACCAATGCTGACTTAGTTTTATGTTTTAGGCGCTATTCAGATCCGAATTCCTGGAACAATTCAAAGTGAGACAGAAAATGCCATTAAAAATCAGTTGAAACGTGCTACTCAAAGAACAAAAGCCAACGCTCGTTTAACAATTTAAGGAATCATGTATAAACAAGATAACGATTAACATTTTTTTTTGCTATACTACAGTAAGTTTTTCTTCATATTGTTATTTAATTTATATTTTCTCATTTATGTTAAATAAATGGCTATTTTGTGAAATTGAGATTCTAGTTAGTTATTAAACCTACATGTGTTATTATTTATCGTAAAAATTACATCAATTCCACGTAGATAATGTCCTCATTTAACCGTTATTGATCACGTGATACAGACGTTATGAAATGACGTCTGTCACGTGACGTTTGACGCCAAAAATACTAGAACAGATAACAAATGAAATTAAATCGACTTCTAACGAGACAAAAAATTACAAAAGCAAGCTTTAATACAAGAACAAGTAAAGTTTGCCAACTTTACTTATTAGACATATTGAGGTACTCGATCCACAATAAAACAATAATTATTGCTTAATAAAATCGAATTTACTGAAATCATTTAAATCAAATCATTTTACATTCATTTTCAATAATTTTAATATACATAACCACCACTATTATCCAATCGCTGTAAAAATTGACTTCCATTATTATTATGGCCTTGAAATTTTCCATTTTGATTGAAAGCGTCTGCTGCTTGATATCCGCCATTACGAACTGAATCATGGAAAGGTTTCAATGGTTGTCTGTACTGATACGGTGCTGAATTGAAAGGCTGTTGATGTTCAGTGGAAAATTCCTGTGGGATTGGACCACAAGCAAATGAGGATGATGCTTTTTTATTGCATTTAGGCACCTCATGTTTTTCTTCGACGAATGAATTATCCTCAGGTTTCTGAGAATTAAATCTATTTAATACTGTCTTATCATTAAATTTCCCATTTCTATTGGGTCCATTATTATTTCCATGAAATTTATTTTTATTTTCAGAAAATCTATTTTTTAGTTGATGGCTGTTTTGATTATCGAAAAATCCATTAGTAGCGTCAGATTTAAAATTTGTGGAAAATAGATTTTTTTTCTCTGGATTTATTGTTGTTCTATACTGATATCCAGATGACGGTTCTACAATATTGTACTGATAGTTATTGGATAATTTACTGTCTTCTTCCTCTTTCGAATCTTTCTGATATGCGATTTTAGTTTGTAACGTTAATGGAAAACTTGATGGTTGACCATCTTCTTGATTAGGTAGACTCGATTTATCGTCTTCATCAGGTCGATTTTGTCCACTAAATTTTCTGTCGTCTTTAAAATGTACCGATCCATTCTCATCCGCGGTTGCCAAATTTTTATTATTAAATTGCATTGAAAACGGTAGAACATTTCCCAAGTTACTTTCAACAGGTTTCAATTCAGATTCAAATGTATCATTTCCAGAAGTATCCAATGGAAGTACAGCAGGTACATTATCATTATTACTGGTGGTATTCAATTGAAACCCATTTTGGTATCCAGTAGAAAATAATAGCTTTGGATTGTTGGCAGTGGTAAATGAATTTGAACTTCCAAAGGCTGGGCGTCTAGTTTGATCTAAACGTCCATTGTAATTAAACGTATTACTCGGTGTTTCAGATCGTTCTATGTGTTGTTTTTGTTGTTCGGATAGTGCAGATTCTTGATCTTTTGTTAGAAGATCATCAGGTTGTGGTGCTAATAAACCAGCATCGTACGATTTAGTATTAACTGGTACACGACCACTTGGTGGAAGATATTCCAGATGATTTAATTTGGCACATTGCATATAGTCAAGCAGAAACACGATTAGAACAATCTGAAATAAATAATAAAATTTATGAAAGACATGTTAAATTTGATTTATTTTCACTTACTTTATTCATTTTTTTTAATAAATTATTAAACAATTTTTCTAATACTACCCTCAAAATTCAGATGTTAATTTTTATATGGTTTAAAAATTCTCCCACTCCTATCAAATTTCATGAATTTTACTAAATGGATATACATCTAATTAAGGCTATTTATCTATTTATTCTTTTTTTTTTTTAATCGTCAGGAATGAATATAATTAGGTATTCGTAAAATATGCATGCCTGAATTGAATAAAAATATGATTATTATTAACCTTCATTTAATAAAATAAAGAAAATAATAGTTTTCTTCGATATTTGAAGGCAATTTTTTGCAATCAAGAACTTTGACTCAAAATACAGGATTGAACTCTAATTTTAAATAAAGTTAAAATATGCAACTTCATATACTCATATAATCTAATTCAGAATGGGTATTCATTAAAACCAGCGTAATTTGGATTTGCTAGTAAAAATACATAAAAAAATGATAATTGAATATGAAGAATGTTAGTCAATGAATTCTTACATTCATGATACCCGGAAATGAGATTTTTCGTCACTTTGTTTATGTTCATTTCTGCTATTGAAAAAGTTTTTTTTAATTACGCGATATGTTATTCTTAGCAAATTAAGCAGATTGGACAGATAGGTGAACTGTATAAATAGAGCTAAGATGCAAATTTACCATTTCGCGTGTTTTGAAAGTGACTAATATTCAACGTTATATTCAAGACGGCAGCGTATTAAAGGGAAAGAAGCCTCTAATTTTTTTCAAAAAGTATATACCCTCATAACAACTAAAATGAGTCCATCCCTGCACAGAAATACAAACAGGAAACGACAGGCAAAACAACTGAATGATTGATTCGTTCGTAGCAAAAATGGTAAAATATTTTGTAATTAAATATTATTTAATATTTTCGCAAACACATAAGTACGAATAGATACATAGATAAATTAGCAGTCTATTGTTGATATTCAATTTAAGATTTAATTTCGACAATGTTTTTTACAAGGCAATTAATAATAGTCAAATGTATATAACTCTATAGATACTTAACCTACCGAGTTTGTAAAGCCATACTTTTCAGAACAAGCAAAAGGTTTAACGCATGAGCACCTAACAAATGTTTCAAATTCATCAAGTTCTAATCGTGAGATAAGCAGTATGTTTCATTTCACGTTTCATATGTAGTATTTACTAGTAAAGTATCTGATTCTGTCTTGGAGTCGGAGTATTTCCAAATAGTTAGAAAGATCATTCTCAAATATTGTTTAGTAAAATCCTAGATTAATTAGCCGGCGCAGCTGGGTTTTTTCTCTTGGTGATAACCATACCGAACAACCCGATATAAAGTAGACACAGAACCCAATCAAACCAAATCTTCTATATTATTGAACTTGTAATCAAATAACAAAATTACAAATATTTTGGAAGTGAAACAATTTATAAGAGGGTGCAGTGAAACCGTATTAGGATACTGAAGTACCCTCAGCTTGTGTGAAACGAACAAGTGAAAACGTCAAATATTGGCGCATCATATGTGATAATGTGTAGGGGAGATTTGCCGAAATCGTACCACTTAAGAATTTTTTTAATCTATAAAAAAATGGTGATTTCCAAAACGTGAAATTAAGCCATCGTGTACTCAGATATGTTATCTAAAGAACTAAATGAAAAAGATCGATAAGTTTTCGAAAAGCTTATAAATGCACGATTTAGGAAAGCGGTATCACACGAACCGATGGGTTTCGAAAATCGTACTTGAATTAAATAAATGAAATGTGTCGATTAGAGAAAGTAAAAAAAACACAAATAGAAAACACAAAAGCGCAAAATAAGAAAACACAAAAAACAGTAGATTCAACTAAAGTCATTTAATGTCAATACTAATAGAGCGCTCCTGTTCTTGAGCAATTGCACATACGGTAGCGATACAACGTTCCTTCCTTTGAAACATCCTTCTGGTTGATACTGACCTTCTGATCGTCCTTCAGCTTTAGCTTGCCTCGTTATAGTATTATCTATGTATATAGATATATAGTGTGATTTATATATATACTATCTATACACTATACTACTATATATATATATATATATATATTAATTTTTTTATATTGGATAGGATTGGAAAAACATATATATTTTTTTACTTAGCATTAGAATTGAATCAATTCTAACGATTTTAATCAGGCATCCTCAGCTTTGGAATCTCCAGAGAAGAACAGGCAGGACATTAGCTTTTTTCTTGTACTATACGTATTAGCCCTTCCCCCCGAAAAAGTTATCTGGCGACGCCAGATGTTTTACTGACCATGGTAAAATGACGACTTGTGGTCGATGACTATTTTCATCATCTGTATCAAAACAGATTATGCTAAACAATGTTATCGAATGATAGCATAGAGCAACAGTTTGCCGAGGAACTGGTAAGCTTGTAATGTTATTACGTAGCCTGTAATACCTTTATCATGAGTTCTATGCACTCATAATTGTACTATTTATGGTACAATGGTGTACAATACAATGTACAATTACAGTATAATTGCGCGTACACGCTTTTTTTATTTTGTTATTAAACACATTTGCTTCACCCAATGAAGTTAAAAAAACAATTATTGTACAAGGTTTCATTGATGAATAAGAGAGAACTAAGTGCATCAACATACATGGGACAACATAAATACAATAGATGTGTCGATAATATATCTATTTTAATTATAATGAATTTCAATATACAAAAAATAAGTGAATAGTACACCAAAAGAATAGAAGCAAAATGAAAGTTAACGAAAAAAAATTAATCAACAATTTAAAAAACAACTCTCGTTCTCCAATTAGACGGATGGACGGACGGGCGTCTTTTTCTTAATTTTCTTCTTGATATGTTACGCCATCGACCTCAAACAATTGTATGAATAATATGTAACGTTTAATAGCAATGAAAACTAAAAAATAGATGAAAAACCTGATAATCATCATCTCTACTACAGACCAATCATTAATGTCTAATTTGATGATCAGTGGTGGTGATAATGTCCCATTCGATCACCACAAGCAATCAATTTTAGCATTAACTATCAAGATCATCATCAGTTTTATATGAATATGTATTGAAAAAAAAACAAACCACGATTAATTAAGAGCACATTTCATGAGCTTTCGTCTCATCTCCATCAATTTAGGCCATAATGGTGGGGATTGATTGGATGATTGTATGTACGTACATTACATACACATAATATAATAATAATAAAAAAATAGATTGTACAATTTTTTCCCATTTGTTTATTGCTTCTGTTGAAGGTATAAATAGAATATGCCATTTAGGAAGGAGCATCAGTAGTATCAGTTGCTCTTCTTCTTATACAATATACGACTAGATTTTGTGCTATTGGAGTGTTTGTGCCCTGAATCGTGTACACATTCAGTATAGTGGTAATCCGTCTTTAGTGAATTAAACTAAAGTAATATTTTCTCATTAAAATAAAATATTTCATAATGATTAAAGTGAGTGGATTAATCAGTTAATTGGTCTTCTTCCAATATTGCATAATAATTTTTTTCAAATCACGCAAGAATTGCCGATAGTTATTAATATTCTTATGCAAATTAGTATTTTAGTAAAAATCTTCGATATTCTGGGATAATTATAAAACTGTTTACAATAATTTTGCTATTTGTCATTTATAATTTGATTTTTTTATCATAAACATGTTTCTTGCATTTAGTATATCACTTTATCAATAAGTATTTTGATTTAGTAATAAAAAGATATGCTTTTTCATCTTAGAGTGAAGAAAAATAAAACGAAATTATAACAATATAAAAAATCCAATAAAAAGCTAAGTAAAATTAACTTATACTATCCAATATAAAAAATTAATACATTTATATAACGAATAGTTATCATATTATATATATGACTATAACTAACTGTAGTTAGTTATAGCAGTTGATATAAAAAAAAATAATAGACACTGAGTTTAGATAATACCTAGACAGACTATAGAATGATATAACTGTAGATCTATGGCTCCATTATGATATCTATCTATCGTAGATATGGTCGTTTTCCTAACTCGCTCAATTCAATGCCATTCTTTTGTTTTCTATCCATTAAGTTCGGATTTGTGGTTTGTGACATATTTGTTCCAAATTTGTTACATAGATTCGCAAATCCACAAGACATTTAAATTTAGAAAAAAAAAACATGAATAAATGATTCATTGAAAAAAGAAACATCCATTGTGTGGGCCGATTAATTACTGTCATAATAATTTTATTTTCTCAGGGCAATACAATGTGATACGTAATTTCATTATGCAATCGTTTCTGATTTACAACATAGTGTTGATTTTTACTTTCAGATAATCTTAATCTTTGCTATATTTGCTTCTACATCTGGTGCCCGTCTAGATCATCTTCAGTATGTACCACCTCAGCAACAACCACAACACGGTGGTCAGGGACCGAATCTTGCAGGTAAACCAATATCTCTTCTCAGCTGTACACCATACTACTTTAAACGTTAATTCTAAAGGTTATCCTAAACATGAGCAACAAGGAGGCGGTTATCCAGGAAGTAGCCAGCAACAAGGACATAATACTGTCTCTGGTCCACATGGTAATGTTCAACCAGCACCAAACAACTACAACAATGGTGCAGAAGGGCAATCCCATCAAGATCAACCACAATATAATGGAGAACCACAACAACGATCACCGTTAGTGGATGTACCAATCGTACGATTAGAAAATGAAAATATTGGAGATGGCAACTACAGGTAAATTATATATTTGAATTGAAACTATTATCGTCCATCGTATATACTCTAGATATGCCTATGAAACTGGTAATGGAATTGCCGCACAAGAACGGGGTACGTCGCAAACTGGTTGGAATAATGCACAAGGTTCATATCAATTTACATCACCCGAAGGAGAAACATTTGAAATTACTTATACAGCTGATGAAAATGGTTATCAACCACAAGGTGCCCATTTACCTACACCACCGCCAATACCCGATGCCATATTAAAATCATTAGAATTGATTCGACAAGCTGAAGCTGAGGGACGATTAGAAGGCCAATATCAACCAGAAGGAGATGATGGGCAATACCGTGTGGCTCATAATAATGGTGGTGAACATGGTGTTGGTAATCAAGAATATCAACAACAGCAAAAAGAACAACATCAAGGAAATAGCCCGCATGTGCAACAGTCACTGTCCCAAAATGGTAGTTATAGATATTAATATGAAACAATTGTATTTAAATAAGACAAATGTAATATACTTTATTATTATTATTTAATATTATATTATACATTATAATAATATTAAATATACTTCACTTTATTATTATTATTATATTTAAGTGTACAATAAAACAAATTTTTTACAAAACAATCTACTAATTTTTAAAGAACCATTACAAAAACTTCATATTTATCACGATGTGGTGCTGATACACTAGCTGATAACCATTCACTCAAGTCGTTTTAATAAAATTTCTACCATACTAATTTCAAGATACAAAAACGAAAAATTTGTTGGAATATTCGAAGTGAATATTCAAGGTGATCTTCGGCTCTAGTCCAAGCGGTAACACCGTCACCATTGACATCAACACGTGCTGAACGACCACGTTATGAATACATCTACAAACACTAACCACCGGTTGCAGAAACGCGAATTATCACTGTTGTTAGGATAAAATATTTGATCTGTTATTTTAAATGTATTTTGTCCATAACAACTATGATTATCCATAATTCGCTTTTCAGAAATTGGCGGTAAAACGAATAAAGTTTAGGCACAATGGCATGCTATGCTTATTTCATCTAGCCACATTTGACAGAAAATTAACTCTGTATGTTGTTACTCGTTACAATTCACGTTAGACAACCTTTCGAGCAACCTCATTCACAATACAATCGTGGCAATCGTAACTGAACCATTTGATTGAAATTAAAATTAATATTAGAACTTCTAATTTCTATTAGTATAATGGTATTGTATACATTATATTCTGTTTCTTATCACAACTTATATTTCTGTTATATATTGTAAATAGGCTATTCGACTTGTAATGTTTGTAATCCGTTGTCGTGCTGTGACACGATAAATGATGAAGAACTGCCGTGTACACTGTAAGTGAATAAGTAATGAGGTATTACTTATTTGTTAACATTATATTTATACTTATTTTAAATATTGTTTGAAGATGAAAAATAAGCAGATAGAAAGGATCTGAATACAAGTGTGGTACCTTCATAATCTGTGAGTGTGAAACAATGGGAGTGTTTACAAAACCGGACTTTGAACACAGTTAGATGTGTAACAGAATTGGTTTCGTTTCATTGTTTGTAAAACAATAGGACTGCTTCACTATTCGATGTTGTGCTTAAAAATTGTGTTTAGATAGTATATCTGCTTATACAGTTTGTAATCAAATCAACCTATGCAGAAGTGAGAAGACTGAGTCACCAAGGACAACTGACAACATGCATGGTGCCAATCATGAAACAATTATTGGAGATAAAACAAAGAAAGTATACAAAATATTGGTGTTTTTTTAATACAGGACCTCAAAAACTGCAGCTTTTAATTGCTATAATATATTCTTAAACATTAAGTGTTATACTTCCATAAGAAATTTAATCTAAAGGATAAAATAAATCAATTGGGATTATTCAGTATCAGGGTCATTACTAGAAGTTCTTAAGAGTACGATAGGCAAAGTTGCTTCAGTACTTGTTGTCGAGATCCATGGAATTGGTAAAGCATGCTTCTATCTTATTTAAGAATTTAGAGTTATATGCAATATATACCAATCCAGCTGCACGTTCAGAGGCCAGATAATTTTGCTTTTCCAAATTTAGAGACAAATATTGAGTAAAGATGTGTTTGGTTGTCACGGGTTTAACCGGTAATCCCAAAATAGCTACAGCAACATCTTTCAGTCGCGTTTTGCAACAAAGACCTTTCCACCATGCAATCGCTTGAGATATTGCAGCTGAATTCCAGAGAAAATCCCTTTTCCATAAACTGCTTTTTGCTAAATAATGAATTAGCTCTTGTGACGTAATTCCTTTAAATTCTAGAAATTTTGGATTATTTGATATTAGTTTATCTATGAAGTCAATTGCTTCATAATACTCTTCACTTGACAATGCTTTTCCATGAAAATTTGGGTCTAGTAAATAAGCAGCCAAATGAAGAGGGTTCGCCGACATAATTTCTCTTTTTTCAAATATCTCTATTATTTTTGTAAGTTCATCTGAATTTCTTAATACTGACGTTAAATGCTCAGTCAAAGCGCTTCTAATTTCTTGCTGTGCCAAATACACTTTGGAAATAGTTCCCGAATTCGTTTCCAATATTTTAATCCAGTTTACTATAGGTTTAAGTATATTTTCTACCTTCTGCAGTTTTATCCAAAAGGTATCGTCCTTAATATGATCCTCAATCGATTTTGATAATTGCACCTTTTCTTTCTCTTTGCCTGTTACCAAAATCTGTAAAGCTTCTTTGGTGGCGATCAAGCTTTCTATACATTGGAAAACTGATTCCCATCGAGTCTTATTTGGTAGAGTTAAAATTTTTAAAATATCGTATTTCTTTTTTTGAATTTTATTAAAAACTACTAAGGTGTGGTGCGAACTAGTTATTTCCTTCACTATATTTCTGCATAAGCATTCAATATGCAGTAATGAATCTATTTCCATAATATCTTCTATAAGAAGTTTTAGAACATTAGAAGCACATGAGTAAGAAAAGATGTGATTATATTTATCCATTACTAACTTCTTCGCTTTTTCTACAGCATTTGTATTATCTGAAATGATGGCAAATATTTTATGTGACCCTATTTCAGTAATACCCTTTAAAATTTCATCGGCAATATATTCTCCTGCGAGATTTTCAAAATTAGTATAAAGACTTTTATATAAAATAGGTTCTGGAATTGTGACAATAAAATTAATAACTACTACGTTTTGAATATTTGTCCAACTATCACATTGTATAGCAACCAATTCAGCACTTTTAATTTTGGATATAATATGACTTCGAACTAATTCATATTCTTGATTTAATAGTTCATTTGATACCTGTTCCATGGATGGCAGGTTGTAAGAAGGTCTAAGGTAATGAAACAAATCCTGCCATTGTTTATTATCCACTACTGAAAAGGGACATCCCGATGTGTAGATGGCTTTTGCAAGTTTTTGATCCAACATTACTTTTTCATTATTACTTAATATGTCTGTGAGATTTGCTAAAATTAAGTTATTAGATTTGCTGTTACTAACCAAGTCAAGTTCATTTTGCTGTTCGATGGTGGATAATAAATTTTCCTTTTCTAAAATAATAAACATTTTAATAATTATTGCGTCTTTTCTATAAAGCAAAGACTATTCAATATTTTATACTCGGATTCCAATAAATTAATGAATTCGTCATTAGGTATATCTTTGGTCTTTTTAAACCCTCATTTCGGTAGAAGCTAAAGAATTTTATATATTTTCTATATACCCATAAATACACAATAAAATAACGAATGGGAAATATATAAATGAGTTTTAATATTCGATATTTTTAATTAACTATAAACTCATACATCGCACTGCTTCTAATGTACATTTATGTCTTATACATTATAGTAAATATCGAATTGTAGAATTTTCTGTCTTAGAATTACTAGATATTTACATTAGAAAAAAATTTACATAAAAATATAGACTTTACATATTACACAAAAAGAATTTTTGCCGACTATCCTTAAGTCATTTTCAATTTTCCATCTTTTACCAGATGTCACGCGTGACTAGACATGCTGCCCCCCTACTGGGTGGGGTAAGGTAAAGTAAGGCCGGAATTACCAAGCTTCGTAAACTTAAAATGCACAACCATCGTCGTAATTTTAGTACGTAAATCTTGATATAAATATATGCGATTCTTATAGTAGTGGTTACCCAATTTCTTAATGCATAAACGCAATTTTAAAGTTCCCAACTTTTACGTATTATGAAGTAAAGATTAAAAACGCGCTTGCTCTTTCACCACAATATTTTCGATCAAATGAGAGATGGGCGTAATCTTAACCAAACTATTCTGGGACCATTTTTGATGACAATTTTTGTGCATATTTAAATCATTTATTTATAATTTTATTATTATTTATTAGTTACTTTTAGGTTTTTTCAGTATACTTCATCAATCTTTTGATACTTCTCATCAATTTCATTTCAATGTCAGTTCTTTCAAATTCTGATTATACAGAAATTGTATAACCGTGTTTTTAATTTTTATTGGTTAAAGTTATGTTTACAAAATAAAAATTAAGTTTACGAAGCTGGGTAATCCCGCTCTAAGTAAAAAATACCAAACCAAACCGGATAAAACCAGTCAGCAAAAAATATTTTTGTATTAGGTTTCTAATATTAATATTTCATGATTCCAAAAATAATTTTTAATTTTTCTGAAACTCGAGATTCACTATAGCATACAAGAGTCGTATTTTACAATCGAATTAAGTTGCACAATTTGGATTACCTGTTCTACTATTTCCTTTTAAATGAAAAGGACACTCGTCGCAATTGCCTAAATGTAAACGCATACGTGTAGCATTTCTTTTATACCTTTTATTGCAAAACATACAAACAAAGAAATTTTTTTTCTCCGTCTTTTTAAAAAACTTCCATATTACACTCTTAATTTTCCCCATTCTAAAAACAAAAAAAAGTATCTAAACATCAACTGAAATGAAAATTAAATTAAAATTCAAAACTCAAATATTTTGATACATTATTTTATTGTTCAGGTTTAAAGAAATAAAAAAATCTTCTACAATTTAATTTACCGCAACGTAGTACATAATATAAAGCTGTACCCTAAACGTTATCGATTGGTAGCCTATCGATTATAGAAAATATTAAATATTATGATATAATAACTAGCTTTGTAAAAACTTACTAAAAAGAAGCTTTGTAACGAATGTTCATAAAAAATTCAAATATTGGGAATTAAATATTACTGTTACATGACGTAAAATTACTAAAATTACGCAGTATTTCTCCGTTAAGCTATGTTTCTCAAGCACATCACTATTATCAAATTCTATCGATGTAGTATTTGTAATGGATATGGTATAGAGTACTAAAAGGAGTGGAAACGATAAAAATAAAGAGGGCATCCAATAGATGGCGCTAGAGTAGACTAGTACATATCATTTAACCAAATACAATACATTAATAATACTTAATAAATAACTTCATTTATTGCATTTGATGTACCTTTGTCCTTATGGGAAATATTATTTTCTAAATTATAAGGACATAGTATAAAAAGTGTCCATAATAACAGTGTCCATAAATCATGGACACCGTTATCAGATTATTTAAAAACAAAGGTTTATTTTAAAACCAACCAAACTTTAGCTTTGAAATGCGCCTGGTGGTAAAACATTGAAACAAAAGACAACAATAAAATAAAATATAATCAACTTTAATTATTTCACAATATTGCGCAACATTTAAAATCGGCTAGAAAACGTTTGATATCCGCTGTACTTGGCGGCGGCTCGCGCCAGGCAACGACAGACAACCGTTATCGAAACAGCCGGGAGAGACGTGATGGAAAAGACGTTGAATAACTTGTCCACAAAGCAAATGATTGAAGGTCAGACTTGTTTATTTTTTTCTTTACCTATGTCTTGAAATTAGGTAAAATTGGAGCAAGGGACGAAATGGAAATATTTGGCAGTAGAAATAACTAGTTCAGGAAAGCAAGAAGAAATTAAGAGCCGAATAGGAAAAGCAATGAAAGTGTTTTACAGTATCAGCAATACGATTGTGGGGAAAAAAGAAATAACAAGAAAAACAAAAGCAAACGTCTATAAAACAATAATAAGACCAATACTGACATTTGGATGTGAGACATGGATAACAGATAAAAAGGAAATAAGTAAAGTCCAAGCGGTAGAAATGAAATACATGAGGAGAGTAAAGGGGGTGACAAAGAGAGAAAGAATCAAGAATGAAGAAATAAGAAAATTAGGAATAGAGGCGATACACAAATACATAGAGAAGAGGCAGTTGGGATGGTGGGGCCATCTGAAAAGAATGGGACAGGAAAAACAAGTGAGAAGGGTATGGGAAGCTAGTCCTGGTCAGAAAAGAAAAAGGGGTAGACCTGAAACTACCTGGGATGACATAATAGAATATTATGATATGTATTTTGTGCAATCTCCATGCTACCAAATTAGATAGGAAGTTGTCAATTACTTGTACTTTGTACTCAACAGTACTTTAATGTTACCTTAATTAGGGTAATGCAGATTAAGGCAATACCTGCATACCACTAATTATTTGGTGTAATTGCTGCAACAAATTAGTAATGAATTTCAACTTACCAAGGCTTATCACCTTGCTGCCGCCCGCAATTAATCAGCTATTATTACATAAACAGATGTCCACAACTCTAGACAATGAATACTATGCCAGACAATACAAATTACATTCAACTTTACACTAAAAGTACAATATCCACATTAATGATTCACTAAAACATCACTATCTATTCACTAGAAATTTATTAGTTATTTACAGATTGTGTTCAATATGACCACAATTTTCTTCAATCGCATGCTGAGCCCGATTTATATAAGAATTGTGAACTCTTGCGAATTGTTCTGCAGCTTTTTCACGAATTATTCTTGCAAATTCAAAAATTCGTGCATGAAGTTGATCTTCATTATCAAAGGGCTCTTTGTACACTAGATATTTCCTGTAACCCCATAAATAAAAATCTAAGGGATTTAAATCAGGAGATCTAGCTGGCCACGCAATAGGGCCCCACGGCTTATCCACCTATTTAGACATTTTTCATTCAAAAAAGATCTAACATTAGAATAAAAATGAGATGGAGCTCCGGCATGCATAAACCACATATCATGACGTAATTGGTATGGGACATCATCCAATTATTCCTCAAAAAATCCAAATACCTTTCTGCAGTTAAGCGGGCAGGTAAAACGAAGGGACCAATCAAATAATTTTCCACAATGCCAGCCCGATACATTAATTCGTAACTGTCTTTGGAAACTACTAAGACGATAAGCATGCGGGTTTTCTTCGCTCCAAATGTGGCTATTTCTGTTATTACAAATTCCAAATCGTCTAAAGCATGCTTCGTCTGTAAATAAAACTTGTGACTCAAATCCAGATTGTCTTAAATTTTGACTAATCACCCATTGACAAAATTGTAGTCGATTTAAATAATCTTGCGGTTCCAAAGAATGGGCACGGTCTATGTGATACGGATAGTGCTCATTTTCCCGTAATACACACCACTGTAGATTTGGAAACTTCAACATGTCGAGCGATTTCACGGGTACTGGCCGCCGGCTGATTTTCGATCATGCTTAAAATGTCTTCTTCGATCTGAACCCTTAATTGCCTTCCTGGTAAACTGGATTGGAGAATTAACAAACCAGTATCTCTTATCCTTTGCACTAAATTAACAAATGCCCGTTCACAAGGACCTTGTCGGCCTGGAAATCGTTCTCGTTATAACCTTTTTGCAACAGCTGCATTTCCACGGGTTTCTCCATAAATCATCAGCATGAATAGCACCTATGAATAACAAATAATGTCTTAATTAACATTTGAAAATTAGATAAATCTCGCTCTACCCGTATGTGTTAGAAAAGGATTAGACACGGAAGCTACCTCTCTCTCTCTCTCAATACGTAGTAGCGGAGGTTTCTTTGGAACAATGCAACGTTGCCGTGTCTTTAAAAAATCTTGTAGGCCTACCAAGCTATGTGGGCGGTGGGCGATTAATTTTAATTTAAAGAAACAAATTTTCCCAAATAAAAAACTAGCTATAACAACACAGATAATAAAATAATAAAAAAGTGGCTGCCAACCGCCGAACCAACCAGCGCGCGCACTCAACTTAATATAGAAGTTATCTAGCACATATCCTACAATCTTATGGTGGTTTAGCTCGTAAAGTGTCGGTGGTTATGAGTAGATTAGGAAGTTGATCGATGTTCAAACCTCTACATTTTTTTTTATTCAAAAAAAATCATTGATTTTCATTATTTCAATGTCAATTCTTTCGAATTCTGATATATTGCGAATAGGAAATAAGTCTTTTGAAGTCCGAATGCACCATTACATAGACCTATTTCCTATTTGCAACAGAGATAGTGAGATACAAATTTTTATGAGAGAAACGATGGCAGAATATGATATTTGCGCAAATCTTGTACAGATTTGCCAATAATAATTTTCCGGTAACATTGTAAAATATTACCAAAAATTAGTAATACTTTTTTACCAAAATAGTAATAATAAAATACTCTATTACAAGACTTGCGCCAAAATCATATGTTGCAACCGCTTCTCTCATAGAAATTCGTATTTCAACGTCTCTCTTGTGAATAAGAAATAAGTCTGTAAGTCTATTATCTTTTAGTTTTCAAAATTTCTAATTTCCCCTCTTCCATTTTAAATAAAAATTGAGAATGTTTTCGTAATCTGATAAGCTTTTTCCCAAATAACCTAAGCAAAGATAAACATATGACTTTTCAGAAGTGCAACATGTTATAACTTATCATTCGCACACAACTGTAGCTTCTTTGCCATGAAGTCAAAAACAAATATATGTTATTATAAGAAGTTAAAGTGACGCCATAGTCTAATGAATAGAAATTACAAATAAAATACTATTTTCCTTGCTTGTTGATGAATTATCACGATTAGAAACACAACACTTTTGAAGACTTTTTGTCCACCAAGTAGATTCGGGTTGCTATAGCGACTTGTCGGATCCTTGACGTGCTTTGTTATTATTCTGCTTTATTAGTTTTGATTTAATTAATTATTGTTTAATGACATTATTTAGTTTCAATATAATGAAATATAATTAATTTAATTAAAATGTTAAAATAAAGTTTAAATAATATATTAAAAATTATTTATTAAAAATTATTTATTAATTTTTATTTTGAATCCATAGGTTTGTTTATGGTTGATGTACTTTCTGAACTAATTGCACCTTTTGCACTAAAGCGTTTATTATTCACGAGGGGCATGTACCAAAACTGTTTATTATTGCGGTAGTGATATAAGTAGTGTAAAAGTGCAAGAACTTCTGACCTTAGGTCTAGAGGTAATGTACAAAGTTCAGTTCAACGGATTTAACCTAAAAAGTGAAAAATTCATTCGTTTCAATTTCAAATGCAAGATCACCTGCTGTTCCAAGATTTTTACTAAATAATTTTATCAAAAACTAATTAAGACCTAATACAGGTCTTTCCTCGTCTGAATTTGGTGATACTAGGTGCGTTTATTGCTGATCAACTTTGTGAACTAATTGCACCTTTTGCACTGAATTGTGTTTATTAATAGGTTTGTTTATTGTCAATAAAAAACGCTTTCGTTCAAAAGGTGCAATTAGTTCACAAAGTGCATCAACAATAAACAAACTTGCTAATTCGTTAATACTATACATAACAAATTAATATTATTAATAGCAATATAAATTGATAAACGAATAATTAATAAAAAGAATTCAATGAGTCTGTAACTGTAAAACGTAAAACTAAACTGCCACGCAATTGTAAACAAAGATTTATACACTTTCTGCACTAAATTGTTTTTTGTTGAGAGCGTAAAAGTGTTGAATGATAATTCTTTCAGGTTAATTAGTGTAAAGCAGAGACAAACGAGACTGGAACTTGAGCTATAACTATATATAGTATAGTCTAACTATACTATACTATAGCTATTATGTCTATGTTTTACTAAATATATACACAAACATGTTTGTATTCATTAATATACACATACACATGATACTAAAACTACAAGATAAACCAACCACAATTTTTTTTTTGTATTATCACATACATAATGACAAAAATTCTAGTAAAGTTTAATTTCGTACTAAATACTAATGCAAATTTGCTACAATCGATATAAATATAGTTTGATGTACAAAAACTACGTAAGTACCTATAAAATTAACGCCGAATACATTTTAAAATACCCACCAGTGACTACAATTCTTATTTTTCTACGTTATTCATATATTCCAATTAAGTATTAGGTTTTGTTGATAAAAAACATTTTTTTGCTCAACTCTTGTATTATAATAAATAACTATTTTATTTTCCAAATTACGGTCTATTTAATGGGTTATCATAATGATCCAAAACTGAATTGTGAAATTCCAAAAAAAACAAAGAAATTGTGAAGCCCGAACAGAAATCATTTTTTTGTTTTACTGATTTATTGTATATAAAGCATAGAATTTCATGTTTAACATATTTTTTTAAATTATAGCGTAATAAATAAATCTGTAATAAAAATAGATTTCATTGTGAATTACATATTCAATATATACTTCCATATTTAAATCAAATCGCCTATTACATCAGTATATTAATGAAATTTATATAAGATATTAATTAGATTGAATTTATATAGATATACTATAGAAACCATAGAACGATTAGCATTTAATAACGATGAAAGTGACACATAAAATCTGATTCACTATGTAAAATCAGTGGTACCAAATCAAACAGTTGTACACAAGAATTAATAATGAAAAACGCGGTCGTATTAATTATTGTAGGTCGAATAATTTTGTGTTGTTGCGGCAAATTAACTATAGACAACTTGGAACGGCATGCATCAATTATTGTGCGTCCTATCACTCTTTTCCTACACTAGTTTGAAAAAAGGATAAAATTTGAGAACTCTTCTGATGTTTCAAAACGCTTATTCCTGTGTTTTTCACCTGTGTCCTATAACAGGAATAACCACTTATAGTTTAAACACTTAACTTAAACTAAACTACTTTATCCCTTAAACACTTATTATTTTAATAGAATTATTTACTATTATAATGTACGGAACTTTTTCTCTTAAGATTGTAGTAAATTGATGCTTTCACGCCATGCAAAGTGCTACTTAACTTTCAAGTCAGTTTAAAAGTTGTGTTATATTGTATACAATTCAGGCTTCTACAATGCTTGAATCCAACATAGTTTGCTGCTCAACGCGGTTGTATGCAGTTGATTTGTAGAGAATAGTTGCCAGTATGGGTGCTTTTAAGGAATAAAAAATTTTGGAGTTATTTTTTAATATGATGTAAATCTTCAATGATTCTTACCCCGTAATCGAACTAAGGGCGATTTTGATCTGCGTACAACACTCTCCCAAGTTGCTACTTCTTTTTAATATTTGGTTATGAAGAGAAAGCCGAGAATGTTGTAAAATATTTACAGCATTGCCTAAAAACAAAACAAACGAACAATCAAAACCTTGATCTGATACTATTGCAACTTGTTTTGCATAGATCTAAACATTATAAATTTAGCATCAGTAAAATCGTAGATGCTATTGATTTGTTAACTATTATTTTAGAGAACAATTGATAAGTTTTTTTGTTTACTTGTATCTTGGTGATGCTATTTATAAAATGTAGTTAGTTGTAATTTAGATTCTGCAGAGTAAACATGTGTATCAATTGTATAAAAATATATTACCAGTAATATTTTTCTTATTATTACTGTCATTATTGCAACCAGCAATAGAAATATTACAACAGATACGATCAAACCAATTATTATACTGTAATTGAATATGTGTTATAATGGTGTCATATTAACTTCAATGTTTTAATTATTCACTACTTGTTCAGTAGTTTCACCTAATGCTAAGTAACCTATGTCAGTAATCAAGATAGTAATTGGTTAAAAAATTGCATGTAATAAACTCCAGAGCCTCGTTAGTGTACAAATAGAGTACACTACGTGAAGGTGAGGTTGACTTTCGGAAATAGAAGCTATTCGTCACGCTTACATTCTAACTTGCACTCCACCCGCCCACGTCCCATGCATAATATATTACCTACATTTTCTCAAATAGTATGCCGTGAACCCATATTTTTAAGCGCTTTAACGTTCTCAATCGCCAAGTCGCAAATCGTGGCCAATACCGGCACTTCATGTGCAAACAGCTCACTTAAAGCCTGCCAGTAAAATTACTTACATTAGAACTAGATTGGCCAAAGGTACTAGATCCCGAGACCTCGATCACCAGGGGAAAGGAGTAGCCGTCCGAAAACTCTATTGGCCAAAGAACTGAATCTCGAGAATTCGATCAGCAGGGGAAAGAGTAGCCGTTCGAGAACTCAATTGGGCAAGGAACTGGATCTCGACAACTAGATCACCAGGTGGGTAGACTAGCCGTTCGAGAACTAGATTGGCCAAGGAACTAGATCTCGACAACTCGATCAGCAGGGGAAAGAGTAGCCGTTCGAGAACTCGATTGGCCAAGGAACTGGATCTCGACAACTAGATCACAAGGTGGGTAGACTAGCCGTTCGAGAACTAGAATGGCCAAGAAACTAGATCTCGAAAACTCGATCACCATGGGAAAAGAGTAGCCCTTCGAGAACTCGATTGGCCAAGGAACTGGATCTCCAGAACTCGATCACCAAGGAAAAAGCGTAACCGTTTGAGAACTCGATTACCAGGTGGGTAAACTAGCCGTTCGGAAACTCGATTGGCCAAGGAACTAGATCTCGAAAACTCGATCACCATGGGAAAAGAGTAGCCCTTCGAGAACTCGATTGGCCAAAGGAACTGGATATTGAGAATTCGATCAGCAGGGGAAAGAGTAGCAGTTCGAGAACTCGATTGGTCAAGGAACTGAATCTCGAGAATTCGATCAGCAGGGGAAAGAGTAGCAGTTCGAGAACTCGATTGGCCAAAGAACTGGATCTCCAGAACTCAATCACCAAGGAAAAAGCGTAGCCGTTTGAGAACTCGATCACCAGGGGAAAAGAGTAGCCCTTCGAGAACTCGATTGGCCAAAAGAACTGGATCTCGAGAATTGGATCAGCAGGGGAAAGATTAGCCGTTCGAGAACTCGATTGGTCAAGAAACTGGGCTAGTCTACCCACCTGGTGATCGAGTTTTCGAGATCTAGTTCCTTGGCCAATCTAGTTCTCGAACGGCTAGTCTACCCACCTGGTGATCGACTTCTAGAGATCTAGTTCCTTTGGACAATCGAGTTCTCGAACGGCTACTCTTTTCCCCAGGTAATCGAGATGCAGGTCCTTGGCCAATCGAGTTCTCGAACGGCTCCCTACCCACCTGGTGATCGAGTTTTCGAGATCCAGTTGCTTTGACCAATCGAGTTCTCGACGGGCTACTCTTTTCCCCTGGTGATCGAGTTCTCAAACGGCTACGTTTTTTCCTTGGTGATCTATTTGTCGAGATCCAGTTGCTTTGACCAATCGAGTTCTCGAAGGGCTACTCTTTTCCCCTGGTGATCGAGTTTTCGAGATCTAGTTCCTTGACCAATCTAGTTCTCGAACTGCTAGTCTACCCACCTGGTGATCTAGTTGTCGAGATCCAGTTCGTTGGCCAATCGAGTTCTCGAACGGCTACTCTTTCCCCTGCTGATCCAATTCTCGAGATCCAGTTCTTTTGGCCAATCTAGTTCTCGAACGGCTAGTCTACCCCCCAATTGTATTAGGGCCCAAGGTCCATGTATTAGTGATAGCACTATATCTTGTAGAATTAGTAATGTCAATATTAAGAGAATGCTGAAAATAGCCCTTTATAGGTTCTTGGAATACTTGGGGATGTTCATACAATTGAGATGTATGGAGAGAGGTATCTGAATTAGTAATTGTAACATCACTTGCAGCTTCTTCATTATCCTCCTCTTCCAGCTCGTCTTTTTGTTTTATTTCCTCCTACTCGTCCTCCTCTTCTTCTACTTATTCATCTATCTTGTCAATTTGATCTACTTCAGATATCTCTTTTTTTTTCATTTTCTTCACATTCTTCATTTCGTTTCCATTTATTTCAGACGTTTTATTTTTAACAACTACATTGTCTGCTGCTAATTTTTTTAACTGATCAATGATAGTTGTAAAAATTCGGTTAATGTACCATCTTCATTAAAACGTCCCAGTTTTAAGGCTAAATATTTTTTTTGGGCATCATTGGCTAATTCCAATATTTTTCTTTTGCGGGTCCTTTCCGACTTATCTAGAAGCTTCATGATTATAAAAATAACTGTCTTTTGAAAATAAAATTATTCATGAACCTTTATATATACATCTAAACACATCGATATCGACCATCATTTAATTCGAATTCATTTACAATTACTAATGGGTTAAATGTATTACTATTCCAACATTGTTGACACATGTTTTTAACATAATTGTACGATATATCTGCAGTGACATGTTCATCAAAAATATATTCTAAGTTAATATCGTCTTGCTTAAAAAGTACAATCACATTAAAATTGTCCCTTATTAATTGATTAGTGATTTTAGAATAAGTGTGACATAAATATGCTACGTTAATAGATTTGTGCAGGACCATTGACAAATATGCCCTAATTTTATCCTGCTTATCACATGAAACATCATCGAATATAAATACAGAGTTTTCTTTAGCTTCTTCAGGATCTATAACTAATTCATTATCTTTATATGGGAAAAATGTTATTTCTTTAACTTGCTGCAATACATTTTCCAATAATTTATACTTAGGCTGATAAAGAGATTTTGAATAAAGATAGATATTAGCAAATATAAACCAATTTCGATCAAATAACAAAGCTAAGAGTGAATTTGTTTTGCCGCACCCGCTCGGTCCGCAGAAAATGCCGCGAAAATAATTTGGTAGTAGTTCGCTGTGTATATATGTTTTAGATATCGAATCATGAAAGTCCAAATTCTCGATGGCAAGTTTAAGATCTTGTCTTACTAAACGCATTTTTGTAATTACTATGGAGATAAAAACGAAGTGACTATATAAATGAATTCATTTTGCTGATACGGTTTAGCAATATAAAACCTATTGGTTAAAGAGGCGCGGGTATATTAAATCCATTAAAGAGATCCAAGAAGATGCAAAACAGTTAATTATAGGAAGTTAAAACTACCCAAATAAATTATCAATATGTGCAAATGATGATTTTTTTATGCGAATACCATTACCTCAATTATTTGGTTTATTCAGCGATTATAAAACAATGATGTGTGAAAAACCTACTTTCCGTTTAGTACGGTCTCGTAATGATAACAATGCTGTGTTAACTAGTAACAATACATCAATAAGAGAAATTCTAATTGACAATTCTGAATTGAAAGTAAAGCATATAACGCCCGATGATTATATAAAAATAGAATTATTAAAATCGATAAAGCATGATCGACCAATTTTAATTCCATTCAGAAAATGGGGTTATCATTAGTTACCTTCTCTGAATAAGAGATCTATAAGATATATGGAATGTGAAAACTACTAGTAATGTAGAATGTCCTCGGTATGTCATTGTTAGTTTCAGCAAAACCGAAAAGATCGGATAACTAGTGATAATACTCTATTTGATCATTCAAATATTTCTAGCATTATGCTGCTTTTAAATGGAAACTATTATCCATTTTAAAAGCCAAATATAGATTTTTCTTCAAATAACTATGCAGATACATACTGTAATTATTCAGATTTTTAACGAAGTTATATGAACCAATCTCTGTTAGAACGCAAACAAGTCTTGTTAAGCTAATAATAATTATTTAATTATATATTAATTTAATTATAATTTTTTTACACATGCGTTGTTTGTAATTGATTGTTCAAGAAGAGATAAGTCTATAAAATCTTCAACAGTTGACGTTAAGCTCGAAATAAAGTCACATCAAGGTTTTGCTTCCGACACTAAAGCATACTGTATCATTATTCACGAGTGTGTGATAGAATATTTACTTTTCAGTAAAATAGTTAAAGAAATTAATTAGCCATGAAAATTGCTATTGTTGACATGCAAGGCTTCGTCTTAAATAATTATGAAGGTGAACGAGAGTTCCATGTTAAAGAAATCACTATTATGAATGGATCGCAGTATAGTCATTATGTATTTCAAGAGCCTAAACCTTACTCAACATTAACCATTTCTGAAAAGAAAGATGTAAATTATGCAATTCATAATATTCATGGACTATTGTATCAATCAGGACATATAAGATACAATGATATTCATTTAATAATAAAGAAATTATATGGATTTGATATAGTGTATGTTAAAGGACATTAAAAGAAAGACTTTTTATAAAAATTATTCAGTGAATCTAATAGAATTGAATCATCAACATCACTTTTACCCAAAATTATAAATATTGAAACTTTAAGTAATTCTAATTGTGTACCTAAATTTAATCGTGATATTTCAAAATGTATGGACATCTAAATGATAAGTTGTATATGTGTAGTTTAAGAAATTGTTTTATACTTAGAAGTTGGATGTATAATTTTTTGCCTCAATAAAAATAAATATATATATATTTATATATATATATATGCATACGAAACAGTTGATTTTCAATTTATTCTGATTTAATCTAAATCAGATGATCATGATTGGATTTACTTTCCTTTTTCTAGATATATATATATGTATCTTGAAGCCTTTCTACCCTCGAATGGTGTAGGCTTGTTAGTCTTTATCTTTTTTTTTCCTTTTTTTTTTGTCTATGCTTCTACGTTTTCGCTTCGCGTCACTGCGTCGCAAAACTTTCTCCATTCTCTCCTGTTGTTTGCCATCCTACTAGCTTCACTCATCGTTATTCTTCTTCTTTGCAACATCTTTTCTATCATGTCATTCCAGGTAGTGTCAGGTCTTCCCCTTTTTCTTTTCTGTCCAGGTCTAGCTTCCCATACTCTTCTCACTTGTCTTTCTTGTCCCATTTTTTTCAGGTGACCCCACCATCCCAACTGTTTCTTCTCTATGTATTCGTGTATCGCCTCCATTCCCAGTTCTTTTCTTATTTCTTCGTTCCTGATTCTTTCGCTCTTTGTCACTCCCTTTACTCTCCTCATGTATTTCATTTCTACCGCTTGAACTTTACTTATTTCCTTTTTATCTGTTATCCATGTCTCACATCCAAATGTCAGTATTGGTCTTATTATTGTTTTATATACGTTTATTTTTGTTTTCCTTGTTATTTCTTTTTTTCCCACAATCATATTGCTGATACTGTAAAACACTTTCATTGCTTTTTCTACCCGACTGTTAATTTCTTCTTCTTGCTTTCCTGAACTAGATATTTCTACTCCTAGATATTTCCATTTCGTCACTTGCTCCAATTTTACCTTATCTACCATGATTTTTATCTCCTGTTGTTCCCCAGTTATCATCACTTTTGTTTTCTCTTTACACATTTCCATTCCGTTCTCTCTAAGTGTTTCATTCCATATATTTATGTTTGCCTGCAGCTCTTTTTCATTAGATGCTACCACCATTATATCGTCTGCGAATGCTCCACTCTTTACTTCAACTCTCTCCATATAATTCCATCCCACTTCAAGTCCTCTAGTTCTTTCTTTCGCTATTCTTATTATTCTGTCCATGTAGATATTAAATAATGTTGGACTTAGTCCTCCTCCCTGCCTTAGTCCGTCTTTCGTTTTAAATTTTCCCGATTGTTTGTTATTGACTATTACGCTATTTGAGTTTTCTTCATATATTTTTTTTATTAATCTTATCATTCTCGTGCTTATCTCTTTCTCTGCCATCATCCTCCACAATCTATCTCTTCCTACTTTGTCGAAAGCTTTTTTTCAGATCTAAAAATCCCATATATACTTTTTCCTTCTTTCTGCTTGCTTTTTCGATTATCTGTTTTATCGTGAATATATTGTCTTGAATGCTCCTTCCTTCCCTAAATCCTTTTTCTAGATACCATTTTTAATAATGTAATATATGTAATTAATCCGAAAAATGCAGAACAAGTTTGTATTTGTTTCAATTCAACTAATGATAGTTGGCCTTCTAATTGGAGTAAGATGGAAAAAGCTACAGACTCAGTTTTGTTTACAACTATTCCAAATAATTCAACAAAATACAAAATTCGAATTATAAACAAAAATGCTGAGTTTAAAGATAGTGATTGGGAGAGTTTAGAGAGATTCCTCGCCCCAATATTTATTTCATTTGTTTCATCAATACAGAAACAACAACATTATTTTTAAAGTGTGCTTTTAAATTTATTGGTAAAAGAAGAAATCATGGTAACGACTAATCAAATTTTAGAATTAAAAGATATAATTAACAGCATTGAGTGTCCTCGCAAATTCCATGATTATTTTAAAAAGATATTAAGTAATCAATTAGAGCTACCACAAGAAATGGTATCAGAATATTTGAAGCCTTGTTGGGGACATCGTACAAATGAAGATGATGATGATTGCGATGTAATTGATGACCCTCTACATACACATAAGATTAACTGTTTCATATGTGAAGAAATTATTTTAAATCGATATATTTGAATGTTTTTGTATTTATTATATTTTTATATCAGTTTATAATAGAAAATAATAAATTTATTACGGAATTAGTTATTTTAATTTATTACTTGCCTATTAATAACTATAAGTTATTTATTTTACCTACTTTCTTACTTTCGTCTATCAACAGATCTGAACTTGTTTGAACTTGAAAAGGGTCAGCTTAGTTGGTAGCGTACATTGTATAGTGATGTTAAGTATAACAAACGACACAGACAAATCGTAATTGTCATTTATTTAAAACACACCAGGTTTAAGTAAAAGTAATTTTAAACATAAAAAATGAGAAAGTCCATACATACATATTATATACCTATTCCTAAAATATATTTCTAATTATCTATTTCAAAGGATTGTACTACAAATGAATAAATTTATAAATGATTAGTAATACTACCATACATTTGAGATACAAATTATATACATATCATTACTATTGTCATTAATTAAATTGAATTTTATAGTGACCCCAAGGAAGCGTGTCTGTACTGTTTTCAATCAAATAACGTTTATCATCAAATGAATTAAGAGCTAGTTTAATTTCCTCTACACTAAATAAATTATGGTTATAAGAACGTATGGAACGCTGCTTTATAACTTTTTCTTTAGATAGCATTAAACATTTATAATAATCATTATAATCTATTTCATTTTTTACTATGTTGTATTTCACCCCCTTAATTTTTTTATGCATTTATTCAAACAATCTATTTTATAAGTGTACATTTTTGATCTTAATCTTCTGAAATTGGTAATAATATTGCCAGCTGCCTCATCCTTAAACAGACCTAAAACTTTTATGTTTTTTAATGGTATACCGTATTGAATATCTACAGCATAGTTACTTGTATCGAATTTTTGTATATGCGTTTTAATAATATCTAAATATGTATCATCAGGTATGATTTCATATATGAAGTTATCTGTATCCATGTACATTAATTTGCAATTTTTATTAACAAATGTCCGTTCACAAGGGTTTTGTCTCTCTGGAAATCGTTCTCGATATAATCTTTTTGCAGCAGCTGCATTTCCACGGGTTTCTCCATAAATCATCAGCATATCACACCATTCCGCTGTAGTATAATTTGCTATAATTGTTTAGAAAATATTTCAAAACACTTTCAAAAAAGTTAAAATCTAATCAAAGTTACTCGCTCCAAATTCAACATTTAACTAATCTAATTTTACGTCTCCACTAGAGTGTTTCTTTCTAATTTGTTGTTCTCTCTTTCTTATTTTCGATTCTCACTTTAACAACAATCCCAAGAAATTTATCAATAACCTGCTAGTAGAATTTTTTATGTTTCCTGTTAACTTTTAAAGGATGACTAAAGCGAAGTTAATGATTTTAAAATTGCTGAATACATCATAGTAACAAAACCTATTACCAAGTGTAAAATTGGAGAACTGTTTCATGCCACGTGCTTTTTTATTAGCTGACACATAATGTTGTACCTATGCTACGATGTACAATTTGATTTCGAAATTAAATTAGTACATTCTATTTGTACGGTCTATTAAAATGTAATTTTTTTTTTCATGGAGATATTTCTTTTATGATAATTAAATCTAAATGTTCACTAAACTTCATACCCAAAACAAACGCATTATCTCTAAATTATTGCTATAAAAATGAGGTCAACATATTAAAAAAAAGTATAGCTGTATTTTTTCTAAGAGTAAACATTAAATGGGTAATTACATTTTATATTGGAAAATGAATACGCTAGCATTATCAGCGACTCGAGTAGACCAGTCTAGTGAGACAGTGCCGTCGCAATTATGATTTTCTTTTCGTTTCGTTAGAAAAAGAAATTAAATTATGTTATTAGACTGAAATTTTATCTTAGGGTACGTTTTGCAATAAGATTAATTAACACTAATTTTCAATGCTTAATATGGCATATTAAATAATAAATTAGTCTAATAACTAAGCAAACTAATTCTTCAATACCCTCTAAAAGGTTCTAGATCAAATTCCAAATTAATTCTAAACTCCAAAATTGATTAATGACCAAACTTTGATATTAAAAGATTGAAAATCTGTAAAAATTTAAACTTTAAAATTCGCTTTAAAATTAAATTATTAGAACGCCGTCACTGTCTTTCGCAGGAGCCTGAACACAGTTGTCAGATTTTTGAAGAACCAAGCACAGACTTGGTTCTTTTCTTGAGGACTTTTTTTTTTGAAAAGCGTCCAAATGCGTCAAATTCCCTTTGTTTAAAATTCAAATACAGAGATTATCAAATAAAAGTCCCAAAAAAAAAAAAAAATTGGATGAAATTTGCACTATGAATGAACTACTAATCACAACGCACACATGACACACAGGCAGCAATGGTTTTTTTACCATTTAAAAAAACTCATTATTTCCTGGAAAACTAAACGTTAAAATTTTCTAATACGGAGCTCTGCATCAGTAGCTGATAAAATTTTTATGATAAGGTTGAAAATCGCTTAATTTTTGGCTGCGCGCGCGGGCTTTATCTGACAGTTTGACATCTTAGGGTCAGCCAAATGCGTATGCTGCCAAGGTCTATACACTAACAGGTTGTCTCGTAACTTTAAACCAATCAGCACGCAAGCGGGAAAACGTCATCCCGATTGCCTATTACAAAAAACACTCATGAATACGATAAACATAGGTATTCATTTTTCACAAAATGGGATATATGGATTGATAGTATAAATTAAAGGAAATAGCAAATATTCTTTATTAAACATTAGATACATTGTATTATTATAAATTATAAGTTGTATACCGCATATTTAAACTAATTTAAAATTATTTTTGCGTGATTTTTATAACAATTTTTTTTCACTTTTGTGGAATATAAATCTTCTATTTTCTGTATTTTTCTTTCATTTATTAACGTAAACATGTTCAATTCTATTTCGAATCTTTTTCAATACATTTATGTTCTTTTTTTTTTTTGGTGTTTGTAAATTTTGTTCATTCGTTTTTTGACAGAGTATGCTACCCACTGATTTTCTCCACTCAAGTACAATACCAAGCTATATATTCGCTACCACTATTCGCTATACGTAGATTCATTTTTACATATATAGATAAAAGAAAAATAAAGAATATAAAGAATTTATATTCCACAAAAAAATAAGTAAAAAAAAAAAATTATAAACTAATTTATAACCTTTTTCATTTGTTTTGAAATTTTTTGCGGTGTTTCAGATGCTTTTCTCTTTTTCAAGTTCTCTGCAGTTTTTAAATTTAAATATTTAATTCAGATAAATATTCTCTGTCCAGAAAATGATTTTACTAGTTCCTTTGGGACGTCTTTCATGTGACGGACTATGTAATCTGTCGTAATTTCGACAATTTTTTTGTCGTCATGAAATTTTTCTTTATGTATTTTTTTAAAAAGTTTTTCCATTTCTACTACCTGTTGCATCCATTCTTTTGAAGGTTCAATTATTAATCCTCCAAAGGACAAATGTTGTATCCACGATGGTATAATATATAAGAAGGAAGCATAATAGTGAAGATGTCCAATTTCTTTTACTTCATATGTATGTAAACCTAAACGTGGATACTTTTCTTTATTTTTTTTTGTACTCTGTTATGTACTCTAAACCATCCCGTTCTGCTTCGTTTTTACTAGATACAGATAAATTTTCTGGACTAGACATCGAAGAATTAGCTACAGATTCTTGTACTTCATTATATATATATATGTATCGTAAAGCCTGTCTACCATTTATGGTGTAGGCTTGTTAGTCTTTATCTTTTTTTCTTTATTTGTCTAGGCTTATACGTTTTCGCTTCGCGTCACTGCGTCGCAAAACTTTCTCCATTCTTTCCTGCTGTTTGCCATCCTGCTAGCTTCACTCATCGTTATTTTTCTTCTTTGCAATATCTTTTCTATCATGTCATTCCAAGTAGTTTCAGGTCTTCGCCTTTTTCTTTTCTGTCCAGGTCTAGCTGCCCATACTCTTCTCAATTGCCTTTCTTGTCCCATTCTTTTCAAGTGACCCCACTATCCCAACTGTCTCTTCTCTATGTATTCGTGTATCACTTTCAACGTCAAACACGTATTCGTCAAACACTTTCATGTTTGTATTTAATAAGGTAATTCCTCTATCAGTGCATGCTGCCATTCTTTAGATATTATTTGCTCTTTCCATACTTTGTTATATATGTCCAGCATTACCTGCCTTCCCTCTTCTCTCATATATTTTATCATTTCAGTCGTTATTGTGTGTTCCTGGTGCATTTCCATTCTTCAGTTGTTTTATGGTCTTTTCCAGTGCCTCCATATTAAATTCCTCTTCCTCGTCTTTGCTTTCCTTTCTCTCTGTATTGACTGCCTCTCTTGTATCGGTCCTCTCTATATTGTCTGACAGCAGCTCTTCAAAGTATTGCTTCCATCTTTCCATTATTTCATCTTCCTGCTTTAATACTTCTCCTTCTTTGTTATTTATATATGTAGCACTGTTGGTCTTTCCTTTTTTTATTGTTCTTAGTCTACTATAGAATATTTTTTTTCCCTCTGCAGCTTCGTTTTCTAATTTATTGCCGAATTCTGCCCATTCATTTCTTTTCGCCTCTAATACTAATTGCTTCACTATTTTCCTTTCCTCCTTGTAACACTGACACGTTTCTCTAGTTTTTTTTTTGTAGATATTCCTTCCATTTTTTCTTTTTTAATCTCACTCTTTTCTTGATCTCTTCTGTCCACCATGCCGTTTGTTTTATTTTCTTATTTCTTTTTATTCTTCCACACACTTCCGAGCTTGTTTGTAGTATCATCTTTTTGAATTCCTCCCGACTCTCTTCAAAACTTAATGTCTTCCATTTCTCATTTCTGCTCTCGATCATCCTCTTCATTTTTTCTCTATATTGCTTTGCCACCTCTCCGTCTTTTAGTCTATAAGCTTTTATTTTCTCATATTCTATCTTATCTTCTTTTCTCTCTCTGTTGTCTGATTTTAGTGGTTTCTTTATTTTTGATGTAACCATATAATAATCACTTCCCACTTCCGGTCCTCTTGACACTATTATTGATTTTTCATTTTTGCTGCTCATCTCTCTAGTATACTTGTGTATATCCTTGTGCTTATAATAGGTATTTGCTATAAACATGGTTGATTCGACAAAACTCTGTCAATCTTTTTCCGTTAATATTTAGCATTGATTCCCCATTCTGGCCCAATATTCTACTCTCTCCTGGTTTTCCCTTTCCCACTCTACTATTAAAATCTCCTGCAATGTATATTTCGCCTTTTGCTCTTTCTACCGTCTCTGTTAACATTTCCCAGAATTTCTCTTTGTTCTCCTTTTTGTCGTCTTCATTTGGACCATACACACTTATTATCGTTTTAATGCTCTCATTATAGTCCTTCATATTTATTGTCAATATCCTTTCTGAACACGCCTCCCATTCTTCTATATTGTGTGCCCATTCTTTTTTTATCATACATGCGACTCCCTCAGCTGCTCTTTTCTCTGTTTCCACTTCGCTATATATAAATACACTTCCTTTCATCATTTTTTGCAATCCTCTACCTTTTTTTTTCGTTTCCGTTATTGTGAGTATGTCTATCTTATTTTCCAGAAACTCATCTTCTAGTTCTATTTCTTTTCCCTTTTGCTTCGTCTATTCCATGTTGCTAATCCCCATATTTCTTCATTTTTTCTTCTCATTGTTTTCTGCTCCTTTCCCCACTTCTTTTTCAGTTCTTTGTTTGTTTCTTCTCTTCTTCCCAGCTTCCATAATCTATCCTATTTCTATATTGTTCTTCCTTTCGTTTGTATATTTGGCACTTTTTGCTGGTGGCCATGTGCTCTATATATTTATCTTTAATTCTTGTACAGTTGGCGCATTTTATCTCATTTTTCTCACAATCTTTCCCTTCGTGTCCTTCCTGTCCACATTTGTAGCATACCTCCGTTCTTGTACAGTACTTAGCTACATGCCCATAGCATGTAATTTTCCTTTTTTTGACTTGAATATCTCCTTGTCAGCTTCTACTACCCAGTCCTCCACATATTGTTTACTGTTCCTCAAGGCATTTTTTTTAACTGCTCTCATTACTGTCTTCACCTCTCTAATTCCCACCATTTTCCTAATTTCTTCATTTTCTCTTAATATTTCGTTTACGATTTCTTCTTCAATATATTCTTGCTCCACTTTTTTTATTATAAACAACGGCTTTGTTTCTTTCATTTTCCTTACTGTCATTCTTTTTACTTCCTCCAGTTTCTTCCCTATTTGCTCCTGTTGTAGCTTGTTTCTGCACTTCATCACTACCAATCCACTTTTGAATTTTTTTATTTCATTTATACCTTCTTCACCTACTTCTTCTATCGTAAGTTTTTCTCGTATTTTTTCCATTACCTTCTGACCTTCTACCGCTTTCACTGTTATTTCCCTTATTCTTTCAGGTGTTTTCCATCCCTGTATCTTTTTTTTATCATTTTCTTTTTTTTCCGTGATCGCCGCATATGTCGTTTTGCTCCTATCTTGGGTTGTTGTACCTCCCACTGTCACTTCCGATATTTTTGTTTCCAATTTGTCCATTCTGGTTTTAAGTTGCTTCTCCATTTGTTCCAGTCTTTGTACCACTTTATCTTCTTTTTCTGTTGTCTATTTTTTTTCTTCCTTCACTATTTTTCCATGGACTGTATCGATCATTTTATCTAATACTTTCTCTATATTTTTTATTCTTTACTTCATTATAATCCTCTTTAATATTTTCATTTGCTTCATAGTACTTGCTAACAAGTATTCCTCATCCTGAATTATAGGGGATGCCTCAACATTTGAATGAGACTGTACTATACCAGGATTTTTTCCTAGTAAAATCATTCTTATTCGGTAGATTGCATTGAGAGGAGATGGATGATCATGTAATCCGCCACGGGATCTTATTCACAAAAAAAATTCAAGTTAGTTTCCCTCTATCTACTTAAATTCACAAACTAGTCAAATTATTAACTTTAACAAGTAATTTTTAAAAGGGTTTGCACATAAAAATAAGTATTTTAAACCTTCTTTAGAAATATTTATTAAACGTACCTGAGGGAACACATTTTCCAAACAGCCCTGATTCAATTTATATGTTAACATATAATTAATATCAAATTCGTCATATTATTAAATAAACTTTGCAAAGATTTAATTGACATAATTATTCCCTTTTGAAAAGCTTGAAGACCTTGCTTTCCCGTACATCGCATTTGTGTTATTATTGAGGACATATTTGTTCAATGTTTCATTTTGCAGCTCTAAATTTATGCCGTACGGCTTTTTGGTATATGGAGCAATTGGGTACCTAAAACCATTTTTTTTTATGAAATGATGAAATTTGTTATTAACACATATATTAAACTAAAAATTCCCAAGATACTGTATCTCTATCTGATACATAGTTCCTTTTTGTTTTTTTTTTGTTTTTTTAATGAATGAGGCATTTATTACATATTATATATTCAAATATTCCATCTTTCTCTATGTTTTTTTGACAGAGAAGTAAGATATCAATTCCCGTATATTGAAACGAGATGAGGAAATGTTACATCTGAGTCATTTACGCAACTTCTAACTATTTTGCTTACATATTCAGAGAATCTGTAGAACAAAAATGAGAAGAATATACTGCGAAGCGTATAGTGAAAACGGATGTCGCGTCGTCGTGGGCGTCAAAACATCTTTTACAACCAATTTTACATTTTCCTCAAATTCAAGTTGGTATCTGGGTAGTTGCTGTTTTAATTCTGATAATTGTATTAGTAATTTTTTTAATTTTGTTCATAGCTAATAATGTTTTGTTTTAGCTTCATGTTTTCTTTTTCTAGGTCCTTATATTTTCTATTCAAAACTTCAAACTCTATATTAATATTATTGCTACCTGTTTCAGTAAGATTGTATTGTGTTTTACTCGAACTCGATATGGAACTTTGATTTATTAAATTATTCACTAAACATTGATTTCCTTTTTTAATATTCTTTTAATTCTACCGGTTATGGTAGGTTTTTCTTCCGTTGGAAGTAAAAATAATGAAGGAAGAGCTACAAACAGAAACACTTATTATGGCAAACATTTTCAGGTCGTATGTTTACGAATATTTACCATTACTCTTTAGTTTTCTTCTTTGTACATTTAACAGTCTAGCTTTAATTTCATCGGAATATTCAGTTGGCAAAAAATGCTTGCTACAAATCCTCTTGTTTTCAACACTCCATTTATCTTGTCGATAACATTTTCTAATCCACTCTTATTTTAGGATCTTTGGCAAATAAAAAAAATATTAATTTTCCCCCTTGTTCTTTCGATTTTTACGAATTATTCTTACATGTAGCAATATTACAAACTATTCCACCCGGCATATTAATCTATAATTAAAACTTCTAATCATAGATTCTCTTCTAAAAGTCTACAATACTTAACGACAAAATTAAAAACCACAAACTTACTTCAAGTGAATGAAAAAATGCACAAGAATAAAACTAATATCAAATGTCTTTATAATATTCTTTGTAATATAATTTGAAGCACATAAGTTCACAACAAACATAAATACTATACGACCATAGAATAATGTAGACGACATATTTAAGACTCAGGGAATCGTGATGACGCGCTATTTCCCCTCGTGACGCTTCTGTCTAAAGTTACGAGATAACCCGTCAGTGTACAGGCCTTGATATGCTCCCTAAAAGTTTGTATATTTACATCCAACTAACCTTAATTTATAGTTTTACTTTAGCATAATAATTTATTAAATAATTGTAATTACCAATTTAATTATTATTACTTGACACGATAGTGCTAAAAGTTAATGTTAATACTAAAATTTAATTAAAAAATTATAAAAAAACATCAAAAAGTTAAACAAAATTCACAATAACACAATTGTGAAAACATCACCAAATTACGTCATCGCTTCTTGGCCTTATGTTCAGATGGCATTGGCAAGTGGCAAGAAAAATAGCGCAGTACCGTTTTTCGATAAGTCCAAGAAAATTTGATAGCAAGTGCAATATGCGCGTACGTAATGCAAAACTTTTCAAAAATTAACTTTTAACTTGCCGACAAGAAAACTTGTCAACCGTAAAGTCCACTATAAAAATATGAAATGAATAGAATAAAAATGAAAATGTGTTTTTCCTAGTCTATGTACTTACAATATTAATAATTCTCGAATAATCTTCAACAATTGCTTTTATTATTTGAAACAATTATCGTAATTAAAAAATTTACAATAAAATCAATTAGAATATCAATACAATTACAAAAATAATGTTGACAATGTTAACGTTGCACAAAACTTATGGTTTAACAACAACAACGGAAGATCAAATCGCATTCGGTTTTTCTTTTCTTTTTTCTTGCAAACCAAACCAAACGGTCCGAGAATACCAAAACGGACGGTTAATATCTAATCATAGGTTAACCAAATTAACGTATTGAATTTAAAAATAATGCTCATCTGCTGAAAGAATTCTAATCGCAGCAACATTCATCCTAGAAGGGTGAGATTATCCCGATTTGCATGCTCCTAAATAATATGACGTACATTTTTTTAGCCAGTATGACGAAGAAGGTATAAAGGAAATAAAAAAATACAAAAGTGGATTGGTAGTGATGAAGTGCAGAAACGAGCTACAACAGGAGCAAATAGGGAAGAAACTGGAGGAAGTACAAGGAATAACAGTGAGGAAAATGAAAGAAACAAAGCCGTTGTTTATAATAAAAAAAGTTGAGCAAGGGTATACTGAAGAAGAAATCGTAAATGAAATAATAAGGGAAAATGAAGAAATAAGAAAAATGGTGGGGACTAGAGAGGTGAAGACAGTAATAAGAGCAGTTAAAAAAATGCCTTCAGGAACAGTAAACAATATGTAGAGGACTGGGTAGTAGAAGCTGACAAGGAGATATTCAAGTACGTAGTAAAAAAGGGAAAATTACTGATAGATTTTACAGTAAAACAGGTAGAGGAATATATAAAGATCGCGATCTGCTACAAATGCTGCTGCTATGGGCATGTAGCTAAGTACTGTACAAGAACGGAGGTATGCTACAGATGTGGACAAGAAGGACACGAAGGGAAAGATTGTAAAAAAAATGAGATAAAATGCCGCAACTGTACAAGAATTAAAGATAAATATGTAGAGCACATGGCCACCAGCAAAAAGTGCCAAATATACAAACGAAAGGAAGAACAATATAGAAATAGGATAGATTATGGAAGCTGGGAAGAAGAGAAGAAACAAACAAAAAACTGAAAAAGAAGTGGGGAAAGGAGCAGAAAACAATGAGAAGGAAAAATGTAGAAATATGGAGATTGGCAACATGAAATATACGAAGCATAAAGGGAAAAGAAATAGAACTAGAAGATGAGTTTCTGGAAAATAAGATAGACATACTCACAATAACGGAAACGAAAAAAAAAGGGAGGGGATTGCAAAAAATGATGAAAGGAAGTGTATTTATATATAGCGGAGTGGAAACAGAGAAAAGAGCAGCTGAGGGAGTCGCATGTATGATAAAAATAGAATGGGCACACAATATAGAAGAATGGGAGGTGTGTTCAGAGAGGATATTGACAAGAAATATGAAGGACTATAATGAGAGCATTAAAACGATAATAAGTGTGTATGGTCTAAATGAAGACGACAAAAAGGAGAGCAAAGAGAAATTCTGGGAAATGTTAACAGAGGCGGTAGAAAGAGCAAAAGGCGAAATATACATTGCAGGAGATTTTAATAGTAGAGTGGGAAAGGGAAAACCAAGAGAGAGTAGAATATTGGGCCAGAATGGAGAGACAATACTAAATGATAATGGAAAAAGATTGATAGTTTTGCCGAATCAACAATATGTTTATAGCAAATACTTATTATAAGCACAAAGATATACACAAATATACTAGAGAGATGAGCAGCAAAAATGAAAAATCGATAATAGACTAATTAGTAGCAGGAAATGAAAATAGAAAGAACATAGTAGATGTAAAAGTGTCAAGAGAACCGGAAGTGGGAAGTGATCATTATATGGTTATATCAAAGATAAAAAAACACTAAAATCAGACAACAGAAAGAGAAAAGAAGATAAGATAGAATATGAGAAAATAAAAGCGTATAGACTAAAAGACGGAGAGGTGGCAAAGCAATATAGAGAAAAAATGAAGAGGATGATTGAGAGCAGAAATGAGAAATGGAAGACATTAAGTTTGGAAGAGAGTTGGGAGGAATTCAAAAAGATAATACTACAAGCAAGCTCGGAAGTGTGTGGAAGAATAAAAAGAAATAAGAAAATAAAACAAACGGCATGGTGGACAGAAGAGATCAAGAGAAGAGTGAGACTAAAAAAGAAAAAATGGAAGGAATATCTACAAAAAAAAACTAGAGAAACGGATCAGTGTTACAAGGAAGAAAGGAAAATAGTGAAGCAATTAGTATTATAGGCGAAAAGAAATGAATGGGCAGAATTCGGCAATAAATTAGAAAACGAAGCTGCAGAGGGAAAAAAAATATTTTATAGTAGACTAAGAACAATAAGAAAAGGAAAGACCAACAGTGCTACATATATAAATAACAAAGAAGGAAAAATATTAAAGCAGGAAGATGAAATAATGGAAAGATGGAAGCAATATTTTGAAGAGCTGTTGTCAGACAATATAGAGAGGAACGATACAAGAGAGGCAGTCAATACAGAGAGAAATGAAAGCAAAGACGATGAAGAGGAATTTAATACGGAGGAACTGGAAAAGGCCATAAAACAACTAAAGAATGGAAAAGCACCAGGAAGTGACACAATAACGACCGAAATGGTAAAATATATGGGGGAAGAGGGAAGGCAGGTATTGCTGGATATATATAGAAAAGTATGGACAGAGCAAATAATACCGAAAGAATGGCAGCATGCGCTGATAGTACCAATTTTCAAGATAGGAGACAAGAAAGATTGTAATAATTACAGAGGAATTACACTACTAAATACAAATATGAAAGTGCTGGAAATGATGATAAACGAGAGAGTAAAAAGTAAAATCGAGAAATCGCTGGACGAATCCCAGTCAGGATTTAGGGGAGGAAGAAGCATTCAAGGCCATATATTTACGATTAAACAGATAGTGGAAAAAACAAGTAAAAGAAAAAAAAATGTATACATGGGTTTTTTAGATTTAAAAAAAGCATTTGACAAAGTAGGAAGAGATAGATTGTAGAGGATGATGTCAGAGAAAGAGATAAGCAGAAAAATGATTAGATTAATAAAAAAAATATATGAAGAAAACACAAATAGCGTGATAGTCAAAAACAGACAATTAAAAAAATTTAAAACGAAAGACGGACTAAGACAGGGAGGAGGACTAAGTCCAACATTATTTAATATTTACATGGACAAAATAATAAGGAAAGCGAAAGAAAGAACTAGAGGACTTGAAGTGGGATGGAATTATATGGAGAGAGTTGAAGTAAAGAGTGGAGCATTCGCAGACGATATAATGGTGGTAGCATCTAATGAAAAAGAGCTGCAGGCAAACATAAATATATGGAATGAAACACTTAGAGAGAACGGAATGGAAATGTGTAAAGAGAAAACAAAAGTGATGATAACTGGGGAACAACAGGAGATAAAAATCATGGTAGATAAGGTAAAATTGGAGCAAGTGACGAAATGGAAATATCTAGGAGTAGAAATATCTAGTTCAGGAAAGCAAGAAGAAGAAATTAACAGTCGGGTAGAAAAGGCAATGAGAGTGTTTTACAGTATCAGCAATACGATTGTGGGGAAAAAAGAAATAACAAGGAAAACAAAAATAAACGTATATAAAACAATAATAAGACCAATACTGACATTTGGATGTGAGACATGGATAACAGATAAAAAGGAAATAAGTAAAGTTCAAGCGGTAGAAATGAAATACATGAGGAGAGTAAAGGGAGTGACAAAGAGCGAAAGAATCAGGAACGAAGAAATAAGAAAAGAACTGGGAATGGAGGCGATACACGAATACATAGAGAAGAAACAGTTGGGATGGTGGGGTCACCTGAAAAAAATGGGACAAGAAAGACAAGTGAGAAGAGTATGGGAAGCTAGACCTGGACAGAAAAGAAAAAGGGGAAGACCTGACACTACCTGGAATGACATGATAGAAAAGATGTTGCAAAGAAGAAGAATAACGATGAGTGAAGCTAGTAGGATGGCAAACAACAGGAGAGAATGGAGAAAGTTTTGCGACGCAGTGACGCGAAGCGAAAACGTAGAAGCCTAGAGGAAGAAAGGAAAAAAGATAAAGACTAACAAGCCTACACCAGAAATGGTAGACAGGCTTAAAGATAGCCTGTCTATATATATATATATCCAAGGGTCTCCTCTAGATATTATGCCCAAAGCCGCCCCAAAACACTTGTAATTTATGCAGTTCGGCGAAGGAAATTTTTAAGCAGCCCTAGATATACACGTATAGTATATATATAGTATGCAGATCTATAATATCGAGTAGGCGCAACCTAACAAAAGTCAAAATATTTGTGGGTCACAAAATTTTTGGTTCACCAGAGGGATTCGTGTATTTTGCGGTAATTGCAGGTGATTGTCAGATGACGGGCTTTGTTATTGTTTCGTTTTCCACTCATTTTCATAGTTTACATTAATTTTGATATTTAAAATAATCCATAGTATTCCAAAGAAACCATATAACTATTAAATAATTGTCAATAAAAATTTAAAAATAATTTTTATCTAGTAAATTAACAATTATTTTTATAATATGTTTTTATCCAAACTTACAGCACGCCACTGCTCATGAAATTAATAAAATAGAGAAAAAACAAATATACCCATTTTTTAACTAAAAATTTTTGTATATTATATATGTTATATTAAATATTCATTTTTACAATCAGTTTTAATCTGCTACCATAGAATCTATGGTTTTCCTTAAAAATAAGAAAATTGGATTTTCTCATAAGAGCAGTGTTAAAAACATTGTCTCAATTGGTTGCAGCATCGTCTGGCAGCAGCCCGTTTTTTTCTAGTGTTCACTCCTTCTTATAGGCTTCCATAGTATATAGTTAAATTTTAGTTTTAGACATATGTCTTTTCACGAATAACGATCCACATAATTAATTAAAAATTATATACATTACATAATATATACATATGTATAATGCAATGCATAGAATTCAGTGCTACATTACTTTCTTATAATGCAACAGCACCAAATCTTGACTTAGTACCATATTACATGTTTCAAAATGAATTGAAAATTTTTTATTTTTTTTAAACAATAAAATATTGTTGTTTTAATTAATTGAAGCATTATACATTTATTTTTAAAATTTATAATATATTGCATAATTATAGCATATGTACATACATAATAATCATATTATATGATAATCGCCTAATTTATCTTAAAATTAGAATCTCCATATAGTATTGCATAAAATTATTCTTTATCTTGTAATTATATAAAAGTAGGAGATAATTTTCTACGTTAAACATACTAATAATAATACATTCAACATTTATCGATAGAAAAAAATATTCCTTTTTTGTACATTATAGAAAAAGAAACTGATTTTTGTAGATAAAACACAATCGTATAGAGTAGGTGATATATATTGTATTCTTAATTAAACGGTTAGAAAAATAAAAAAAAAACAACAAAAATAAATAAATCTGAGATAAATTATTCAGCGAAAATATTTATAAATATTTTTGAGGATATTTTTATAAATACAGTACACTACTAGTTTAATCAATAATATACTTATCTACAACAAGGCAAAATTATAATTTCTCTCAAAAAATAGAAATCGGTGAATTATAATTTGTAATGTAAGCTTAATTTTTTTGAGCCTTAATTTTTCAGATGAAAAGACACTAATCACATGTTAGTCACCATTTAAAAAAAAAAATTAGAAATCTTTTTTATTATTACATTCGACTTCAATTCTGTGTATTCTCGTCATATTTGGTTACTTAAGCAATTCATTAACCAATGTGGAATCATACAAAAATACTTTCTTTTATTCGCATTTACAGAATAAGACATCACATTATTAATTATAATTACTACTAATAAATAATGTTGTGCAATGAGTTAAATATTTTTAAAATAACTTTTTTTCTGTGATAAGCGAATATAAGCTGAATGTTTTTGAAAAAAAGACAAACTTATTGCTTAGTTAATTAATCAGTCATCATAATAATGAATTTCATCTATACAGTATAGTATAGTTCAAATGATCCTGAACAGCTGAACCGGTGTTAAATTTCACTAATCACGTACCAATTCATACTTCTTTTCTTCCCCTGCTTCCTTTGTTCTCTTATGATATCACACAACACTGGCACTTGTTTTTCTTCTTAATTGTAACATGCTCCACTTGTCCAGCATCACCTTCTGGCTTTACTGTGATTCGTTGAATATCAACTGATCCTTGACTAGGATTCTTTTCAAATGTGCCATTTGTTGTTAACGCTGATTGATTCGCTGTTGGATTACCGCTGGATGACGATGTAGCAGTCTAAACAAAAATTTATGAATGCCGGATATAGATATAAGAGTATTCCTGAATACCTTTCTGGGGCTGACTGAATCGACGTCATCTCCTCCTGTATGATTTTGATGTATTGGTAATTCACTAATGGGTAAGGGCGGCGCTTGGCTGCCTGGTGTTGGTGTAATAGGTTTTCCACCTTTAATCAGCTCAACAATTTGGTCAGCTTCTTGAGAAAGGGCACCTCCTGGACGGAAAGGATTGTCCCATCCATTTTCATTACTATAAAGAAAGAAAACTATGGTAGAAACAAGAAACAAGTGTTAATAGGGAAAATTCAGCATTGCGAATGGTATAGATTTTACTATAGATACGTGTTCCGAAAAAAATTTTGATTTACTCTCTTCAATTTCAGATTAATTAAATGAATGACTTTAAGATAATTACATTTAGGGCAATTTTCATAATCAATGTTTGACTTTAAGCCAAATTTAGCGTTGACTGTCATTGGGTAAATTGCTGATTATGAAAATAGCCCTTA
The DNA here is from genome assembly GCA_949748235.1 of Platypus cylindrus. Taxonomy (NCBI): domain Eukaryota; kingdom Metazoa; phylum Arthropoda; class Insecta; order Coleoptera; family Curculionidae; genus Platypus; species Platypus cylindrus. Next base: position 44,588,287 of record OX456488.1, on the reverse strand, counting down.
ATTTATTAATTAATGAAAAGAGTAAATTAAGTAAGTTTAGTAAAATTTGGTGTTCTTCGTTAATGATCATTGCCAATTCTGTATATTATTTTCAAAAAATAATAATTTAGAGCCTCTTTAAAACTATTGTGTATGAAAATCGGTAATCAATTTGCCGAATTCTTATTTTTTAAACCATATCGTTCGTTTAAAAACTACACAAATAACCAATAAAAATAGACGGGAGCAATTATAGATTGGTTGGCGGCATTTATATCTCGAACGTCTTCACTCTTCCGACCTAAATCCTAAATATGTGTGAGGTGTGTGCGTGTGTAAAGTCGAGACGTGGCATTCTATTTCAAAAATAACCATTTCTTTAAGGAATGTGTGCGTAGAAAATGTTTGCTATTGGAGGCAACATTCAGGAATGTTGGAGGTATATTATACAGAAGAAAAATGTTAATTTTTCCCTTCACTTAATTCTGAAGACAGCTTTCCTAATTGAAGCCTCTAGATGAAATTATACACAACATCCTACTAATGGTATTATCATTTTAATAAGAAATCATGTATTCAAGAAATATCTGTACTCGAAAAATACATCATTACATGCTTTTGTCTTATAAAATACATCAGGATTACTTAAGCTAAATTAAGCCGCCACTAGGCTATATTTGAATATTTTCTTAATGTAAACAAGAAATGTTGCTCAAAATATATCGGAATATTGAAATATGGCACTATCAGTGTGACTAATCGACTTTAGACTTACCTGTCTTCCTCTTTTGGTACTTTAACCAGATAGTACAAAACTCCACCATGTGATGGATTATTACTAATTTCTTCCGGGACAGCCATTTTCTTTAAAATTTTTAGGTTGCATATACTTATAGCATAACTTTAATGTTTTTCTTTAATCACTTAATTTCTATTATTATTTATTTATAAATAATTATCTATTATTTATTTATTTACAACATAAATAAATGTTGTGTAGCTAAAAAAAAGCCGCTAGCCCGATGTATCTGGTTGGGCCACCTCTTTTTTTTTATAGTGAACAATTGAGTATTTTCAGTGGTATTATGATTTTCATGATTAAAAGCAAGCATGCAATATTTTTGCATGCAAAGTTCAGTTTGGGTTTTCCATGGCACTAAACTATGTACACGCAAAAGTTTTACATACTTATGTATTTACCAGTAAAGAAATATCGGATTATGAGGTAAATACAATACAAACTATGTGCGTATTTAACAACCCTTAGATTCTATTTAGGCATGTACATGCATGAAATAAACAGCAAAAAAAGAGTAAATTTTAGCTATTAAGAGTTGTTTGGCTTGCAGCATGATACATAGATGAAAAGGTAAATGATTTTTGAGCATATAATCAGTCAATGTTTCTGTAGATAGAGACAGATTAGTAGGGACCAACCCCGCTAAAGGGGTAATTAAACATTACGCCAACTCCAATACATTAGATTCACAAATGAAGAATTCGTATCATGACCAACCCCATTTATAAAAAGTTACACTAAATAAACTAACATGTAAATGGAATTCTTGAAGTCCCAAACAAGGGATACATACATACATTTTAATTCACCAAACTTTGGCCTCACGTCATCAAATTGTTTTTGAGTTATGCCACACGTATTCTTACGACTTATGTGCCGGACAAAGATAAATTTGATGGTTAGCGTGTAGAAAACGGGTATTATCAAAAATAAATTGATCACGTGAGACCAACGTTTAGTGAATCAGAGTATACATACATATAAGTCTTCATTTACCTAACTTGGTTGTGTAAGCCCATAATAAAGTAGGTATGTGGGAATTATGTTTGTAGGCGTTCATTATAAGTAGTAGTATTATGATTATCTATTAATGTACTAGAAATATAGAGTTTATACATCCAATAAGAATGTGGAATAATTAAGAGTAGATTAATACAAAATATTAAGACTTATAGTTTTGCAAACGAATCATACATCATACTGTAAGCAATATATACTTATATATAAGGGCGAGAAAATATTACAGAGAGTACTTAATAAGGATATGCTCGTATTCCGAGTATATTTTTATTAACATTTGTTTATTTAAATTGTAAGTATATGAAAATATCTAACAAAAACTAAAAAAGGATTAGGAAATTGGTTTTCTACTTGTTATTTATTGCAGGCAAAATCATATTTCGAATATTAAGGAACGGACTATCTACTCAAAATCTAATTATGTTAAAGCAACCTCGAGAATACTAATATGGGGGGCGTTATTATATAAATTCAAAACTAAATAAATAAAATAAAGCAAAACATAAAACGAATTATCAATGAACGTTCGAAAAACAAAGAAACATTTGCAATTTTATGGACTCGACAGAAATAAGAGGGTGGTTATGACAGTAGAGAAGAGCACAACGAAAAGATAACAATCAGGGATTGTTATTGTTTCGTTTGGATTGAGAAAAACCAAAAAAAAAAAAAAAAAAAAACGAAACCAGTATGAGCAATAATAAAGGAAATGGTCACATTACGTTTGGAGATGTGTGGAAAATCGTGTGAATAAGTTATAATTTTAAGAATAAAGGCATAGATACAATCTATTTAAAATGTATATAGGATCATGATAATTAACTCTGTTGGTTAAAGTTATTGGATCTTAAGAGCTGTTTACATTTTCAAGCAAAATCATAAAGAATAGGTTTTGTACCAGCATTTTGAATAGTTGAAACGCGTTTTCAATATTTTGTGCCAGCAAAAGCCAGGCTGACAGTATATACATATATGTTTTGGCGACCCACTTTTGACAAGGGGTATATTTATCTTTAGTATTATTGCATTTTTCTCGAATAGACGCAAAAGTAGATCTTGAAAGATGTAGTAATTTAAACTGAAATCTGATTCAATTTTGTGTTGGGGTGGGAAAATGACATTTTTATGAAAATTGATGGTCTTTATGGCCACATAATGCCACATGTGTGCATCTATATTTGTCGATATTTCTTTGTACGATAAATTTTGTACAAACTGATCTGAGTGTGTAAACGGAAAGCGGAATTAATTCGAAATTGCTGCAGTAAAAATTTTGGTCAACATGCTTGAAAATGTTATCGGCTCTTTAGAAAAAGTAAAGAGATTCTCGGTCTGGGTAATGCAATATAAACAAATTCACATAATAGCGACATTAGATGATTCAACTTGCTTTACGCATTCAGTTTATATCACATTACAGTTTACTTAAGTTTCATTCGCCCACTTTCATACATCTATATTTTTCATATCATTTTTTTGCGTTACGTTGTAAGATTTAATAAATTCAGGCATCAAAATGAGATAAAATTCTGCAAAAAATCTGAAAGCATTAAAAAATTAAAAAGAAAAGAACTTATTTCTCAATATTCAAATACGAAAATGTATTTATAAAAATTTATTTTACACTGTTCGTACATGTGGGAGTATTTTTTTTTCTTTCCTTTTTCTCACTGGCGAAATCGACCAAAATAAACTTTACGTGCTTTCGAAAAACCGAAATTATTGCAATCGTTTGACTTTACGTCAAAATAGAAAATAATTAACATTCTGTTTTCATCAACGACTGACATATAAAATTTGAATATAGTAAAACCTCTCCATAAGGGGTACTCAAAATGCAAACTTAAATTTCCATTGTACAAAGGTAACCGTTATAGAGCTTTCAGTGTATACATTTTACAATGTTGGTATGTGACAAATTAGTAGGCGAAACTACATTAACATCATCAAAAAAAATTAATGTAGGGGTCAATCTGAAGGTGATTTCAGATTACCACTTATTCTAGTTTAACTAATAAACGATTATATATTATCGTTATCAACGATATATAATATTAAGCTATTATATAGCTTAGAGCAATTGATGTGCTTGAATTAATAAATTTCATTTAGTTCATTTTCCACTAGAAGAGTGTTTACCTTATTACTACAATAAAGTTGGGATATGGCCGAGTTTAATTAGTTAACTAATTTTCTCTATTAACAGTCACCCTTAATACCGGCCATTTACGCTGACATTTTACATGTCCGTTATGGAGAAGCTTAACTGTATATTTAAATTCATTATTTATGAAAATATTATGCAACAAGAAGAATATTGCGTTTAAATGGTTTAGCATCAACTGTTTATGTTTGTTATTATTAGTAGAAATAAGCATTGGTAGATAGAAAAGAGGAAAAGGCAGCCTGCATGCAAAGCATAGCTAACATAGAAAATTATATTTTGAATGTAGAACAATTCATCCATATGTTCCACTTTTAATATAAGTTGACAGCAGCTTGAATCGAAAGAAATTAAGCAAAAGATAAATATGATGACCTTATATAGCAAGCAACAAATTAAGTACATTTATTTTTAGCGTTTATTTCACATATATTTTAAACATTTCGCATATGAAATTTAAACAAGAAGTGTGTTGTAATTATATATTATTATCACTAATGAATTATATCTATTACTATTTTTTCAAAGCGAAAATACTTTCGATCATAACTAGTTTTAACATTTTTAACGCCACAATTTGCTACTGCTAAAAAAGCCCACGGAACCAGAGCAACACGCCACGACGCCGAACAACTCGCAACTCGTCGTCGTGGCCGCCGCAACTGTCGTTCTCGCCGTTGTTCACCATAACATCACAATGGCTCTCCAATCGCGTTTGAATTTTTGACAACACGTAAAAATTGAAAAAAAAAAAAACCAATATGTATATGTATATGTATGTATTTTACCCAATGCAAGTCGGCCTTCTTCTGTACACTACCACAATCTCAATATCTCATGATATTGTTATCTAGATTTGGTACACAACGTTATTTATTGTCAATATAACTTTTATATAACCACAATGTAACAAGTGAATATGACATATTCATGTGGCCTGTTTTTGTTTTAGCCAAGCCCTCGCTTCAGATCTTTGTCTCTTGTTTTCCCCGTCCCGTATTCAGTAATCAAATTATTTCCCATTGCGTCATGACTTATTTTTATATTATTTATAATGGCTTATTATTATACTTGCTTTAGTGTAGGAATTATAATAGCAAATTTGAATGTCTATCTATCTGAATTAAAAATAATCCCATTTTTGACCGTGCATGCGATTTGCTTTTCTTCTTATAATAAAATCATAGGTACAATTGGTAAGTTCAAAAGACGGAATTTATAGCTAAGGATGCTATAAATTGAGTTTAGTTTATTAGAGAAATTTCAGGTTACTCGTACTTTTCATAAGTATACAAAAAATAAGTCGACACAAATAAAAAAGTTAGCTAATTTACTTTGTTGATCAAGGTTTTCCATAACCACAGACAATAGCACACATGGAACAGGAATATGTACTACGTATTCTAGGCCATCGATCCAAAATGGAAAAGTGGAAATAAGAGTTGTACGTTGGCAGGGCGAATGTAAAAATAAATGGTGCAGGGGTCCCTAGCACAAGCGATCGTATGTGTACACATCGTATGTATATACATACGATCACTTATGTATGTCCATGCTGCAAACTGTAAGTATAGACTAGATGGAATACTGCTCATATTCAAAAAAAATTGCGCAGTTATTTAAACAAGAAGATAAAGAGACGCACAATTGCGTGATCGTACAGAATATGGTTTTTCTGAGACCGTATAAAAATGATTAACTTTCGTCACTAGTGATGTAATAACCCATGACGTTAACTTTCACTTGTGACGAAAGTAAATCATTAGTAAATCAAATCGATGCACTTGCATATATACAATTATTAATGATTGAATTATTAAAAGAATAATGGGAAAACATGATTTAGCACCAGAATATAAACATTTCTCTTTTTTAAAAGCAAAAATTAAACATTTAAAAGATTTCAGAATGTCGCATTAATTAATGAAGGCGATGCCCAGCGCCTTCGTTGTTTTTACAACTAAAACTGATTTTATTAAATGCAAAAAATTGAAATTATTTAGCTAAAAAGTAATTGAAACACACATTGCAAATACAAAAATGTAAAAAATGATTCATAACATATCATGAAATGGCAAATATTTATTCAATTTGCAAAATTTAAATAAATGTTTAGTGTTGATTGCCTAATAATAATCGGCAACTGCAAATACATATGATCAATGATAACTGCATTATAATTAATGTGAAGTTTTCTTCTACTTTTTGTAATTATGAAATAAAACAACATTCGAACTATACGAAATAACACATGTTAAATACAACAATGCATTTAACGAAATAATTAGTATTATCATAAAATGTATGGCACTCAACAGTCAATAATTGAGTTTTTATATAAAGTAGACAAGGTCTATAAAATTCAAGAGTATAGTTATACAGCTTCGTAAGCATAAACTTATTTTTATTTTATTTCTAAAACTTAAATTTCAAAGCATGGTTTCTAATAGGAGCGCTTATATAATTTTTTATTTCTTTATTCGTAATTTTAGTCATCTTCAAATTTGTAATTTTTTAAAAATACGAAATAAGAAATAAGAAAAAGTGATTTATACGCATGCGCTTCGATACGGCAAATGAAATTTCTTAAATTCTCTTTGCCACATTCACAGTGAAAAATAGCCCTGGAACATATTTTTAGACCGATTGTTGTCATTTGGTTGAGTCTATACACACAAAATAAATTGACCAATAGCAGAATTTTATAAAAAATAAAAATATAAAAACCAGCGAATGTCAAGGTCATTCCTTATATCTTAAAAATTAAGAATTGAAAAATTGTATAATCGTTATTTTATTTTGTTACGAGTCTTACAACTACGAATTAAGTTTACACATTAAAGTTATGTTTACAAAACTGTATAACTAGACCCTAATTCTGCCTATCTTATATACATTTTATTAATTAGTTTTAATTTTAATAACGATGATCGTAGAAAAATTATAGTATTCTACTCGTTGACAATTATTTTCTGAATCTCGCGGACATTACTAAATTCGGCTCCGCCTCGTATAGCAAACTGTTCTCTCGATTGCAAAAAAAGCTATTTTCGTCACTCGAATAATGATATACTATTAATGTTTATATTCTTCCTTTTTTATCATATTTTTTATGCAAATTATGCACTAGGCGCAACAATGTTGCGAAAAAGCGTTTTTTTAAACGCTTAAATCGCCCACTATTTAGTTATCATTATTATTAATGTCATTTACAAAATTCTATCCAGGATAATGGATATTATCAAGAAATAAAAATGTCAATGTAGCTGACCTTTCCTTTGGAAAACTGCGAGGAAATTGCCATTATGTTAGTTTACATAACATCTAAATCTATATATACATGTTTACAGTTTTTTATTTCTTCTTTTAATGCTATAATTTTAGGAAATTTGAATTTCCAAATTTTTATGTAAAAATCAATTAATGATTTTAATCGAGTGATTTTTTATTTTTTTAATCATGATTAAAAAAAACAAACAAATCTCATATTAAAAACAAACACATTTTATTCATAAAGCATCTGGCATTTAAAATAAAATATAATGTCTTTTTTACATTATTTAAGTGTTAAAATGCTTAAAAAGAAATACTAAAGATTAGATGATCACTATACAGGAAGTGAAATCACACATTTTGGTAATGAAAGTCATCTCCAGTATAGTGAGGATACGCCTTTAGTGCATATCCTCATGTATCCTCATCCACATGTGTGGTTTGAAACAAATTACACTGCGATACCCCTCTTCCTACCAAGTGCCAAGTAATTTACTAATTAATTTGGCATGAACAGACATCCATGCATTATTTTCTACACCGAATGGTTAGACTATTTTGTATAACGTTATGCTTCTACTTAACTTTCTCTTCTTAAAACCACTAAATTTAAATATGATTTTAATCTAAGTTGATACCTTGTAATTGCTTTAGAACGATAGTTTCATGATTTCTCTTTATAAAAGTATAAAAACTAACAAAGGATGTAAGTAGCTTCGCTTAAAGAATCGCCTAGACTATTAATATGAAAAAAGTTCATCATTTAAATTTTTTAAAATTCATTAATCCCTGCGGGTTTTGTGGGGATTATATGCAAAGAACATCTTTATGCTTTCTCTTTAAATTACCCACAATGTTTGCTCATGCATCACCAATGAAGAACAGCCAGATGAAAGGAAGAAAAGAACAAAGAGAGGAAAGTACAGTAATTTTATGGATGGGTGGAAGAAATATCCACAATTTTTTTCAATGGAAGTAAAATCGAGAGCAAAATAATATTGAACAAATATATTCAAACAAACAAGTAGTCTTACTATACATTTTTTTAGAATAGTCATCACAATAGTAAATAATGAGATACATAAATTACAGGATATTATTTAACTAATCTTTTTATTCTTGCTCTTTTCAAGATTAGATGCCACATAACATAACTCAGCTTCAGAAAAGTGGTAAATAAGTAGTTAATTGTGGCTTACAATGGAGCAAACGTTGTTCTTATTATTATTGTTGCTACAACAACTATCATGAGGATCACTAAATAGAACAAAAACCACCATGTATAATAGAAAACTACCGGAAGATTAAGCGTAACGATGCTACACGTTGTTACGTTTTATCTCCCATTTTATTGAATGAAAAATATATTTACAGTTAATTATTGCATTTTAATGTTTAACATTAAACGTTGAATCCTCGATTACCAACTGTTTTTCATTTTTTTTTTTCTGATTTAGGATGATAATAATAATAGACTGTAAATTTGTTCATAGAAACGCAAGGGAATTGCGAATTTTGTTAAAAGAATAAGCAGATTAACTGGCTCATTATTAACAATGACGCTACTGCAAAAATCGATTTTGAAAAAACTGAAAACTTCAATACTTCATTAAATTTAAACCCACTATTTTTCAAACATTAAAAAATTATCATGATGAGTTCAAATTAAAATTAATTAATTCAGTTGACCTTTTCCTCATGGCTGCTGATGAGATTGAGACAGTTTAGGTTTAGTATACAGAGTAACTAAATTGTGAATGCATGTCAATCGCCACATGTATCATCAGATTCACTGAAAATTCTTAGAACAAATATCATGCGAATTGTATTTTGCAGTTCCTAAATATACGATTCCACTGATGCAATCTCTGAAAATTGATATTTTCATTCGGGAATCGAAATACAGGGTGTAAAGTTTGAGTTGCAGGAAAGTTACACCACGTATAGGTAATTAAAAAACAAGCCGAAAATGGTTAAGGAAATGTAGGTCTATCCTCAATAGCTTAAAAGACAATCGACATTTTCTGATTTCTTCAAAAACGTTCGTGAATCGCAATGTAACTGACCTACGCACTACTGGGTCTTGAAAAGTAGAATAAACATTGAACTCATTAACGAGTTCAATGTCACACGTAGTATAAAATTTCGTTATTTCCTGTGAGCGACAGTGGCGGTGTTTAAATAATTTAGGCTAATTTTAAAGTTTTATTTTTTTCCGATTTTCAATCTTTTAATATTAAAATTTACTCAATAATAAATTTTTATCTTTGCAATTAAATAAATTATTAAATGCAGTCGTTGATCTATAAAGATGAATTTTAAATTATTCAACTAATTTTTTAATGTGTTAGATTAAGCATTCAAAACTAGTAGTAACTATTAATACTAAACATTTAACATTCCATAAAACAAAATATCAATTTAATAATGTAATTTAATTTCGGTTTTTATCGAAAAAAATAAATAATTGCGACGACGCTGGTCGCTCACTAGCCGGCTGCGATACAAACAATAATAATAATAATAATTTCCAATACAAAATGTTATCGTTATTGAAACAAAAAAAGCTTCGCTTCTTCTTTTGAGAAGCGGTGACTTTATTTAAGCAATAAATCAAAAGTAAATATTTTTATTATTAACTAATTTTTGTTTTGAATATGAAGTTTATTTGAAATTTATTTCTAATAATTTTTATTTGAATGTGTGAAGAAAACGTCTCCATGAATAAAACAATTTTTTTGCTTTTGATTAATCACTTAATTTCGAAATAAAATAGTACGTCGTATCGTAATTTAAGTACTAAGTACTCCGTATCAGCTAACAAAACATACGTGACATATTTTGTTTATTAAAAATGTGTTATTATTCTGTATGCAGCAATATCTACTTATTTAAAAACATTGCGTTAACTTGACTGGCATTAGTCATTCCTTAAAAACACAGCAAACATAAAAACATTGCACTAGCGAATTATCAATTATCAATAATTATTTCTTGGAATGAAATGGGTTCATGTTATAGTGAGCGCTAAAAATAATAAAGAAAGAAAAAAAAGATAATTAGAAAGAAACAATCTACCAGCAGAAGCAATGGAATGGTAGTTGTGGTGCAAACCATTTAATTCGACAGTGAAAGAGAGAGTGATGAAATACTGTGTACATGAGCAAGATAAAGATACGAAAATCTCTTTGGGAAATATTTTTTTGAGCTGTGTGTGTGGGTGTATGTGTGTGTATACCTAGCTACGGAATGACTAATCAGCCGTCTGCCAGTAATCGAGAAATTACGCGACATGCCGAAGTTTCTAATTACAGTGTTCCGTGTATTACTGAGAAATTAAACGTATTTTCAAAACTTGATAAACAATGTTCAATTTCTCTGATTAAATTTTATTAATTCTAATTTCAAGACAAATAAAAAAAAATAAAGAAGTTTGACCTTCGCTCATTTATGAGCGTGGGCGAGTCATTACACGTTTTATTTTATCGACGTTTCTCACGGCTGCCTTGATAACGGTTCTTTACAGTCGACCGGCTCGAGCCGCCGTAGAGTACAGTGGATATCAAACAGTTTCTAGCAGCTTTCAAATGTTGCGCAATATTGTGAAATAATTAAATTTGATTTTTGGAAAAAAGTTAGTAAGAAAAGTTGTTTGTATTGATGTCAGGAGTACGCGGTGTGAATATTCTACAACTCTAAATTAACACCCTGTATACGAAAAAAACATTATCATTGTAAAGCAGTACAACCTTTGGTCAAATGCCAGAACGCAGCAACTATATAAACTATATTTAGTTGAACTCTACGTAAATTATTTCAACAAATAGTCACAAATAATAGACACCAGTTATGGTGCGAATGCTCTGTAGATTTCCTTACATGGAATGCACCCTAACCAATAGCAAATCTGTGTGTTTATCTGGACACAAAGCAGATAGCAGATAAAACTGTCCTGACATTGTGTTCACCAGTAGCTCTAATCTCGCATAGCATTACATAAAAATGGTAAATAGGCTATTCTACGCTACAGTGTAATCCCGCTATTATGTTGCTTACCTGACACAGCGTGCTCAGAGCATTAATCCTAATCGTCTTATGAATTGTCATTTGCGGTGGCATTTTGTTCTTATAAATTTTTTTCAGTGCCTTCACCGTTATTCTGTTTTTATTTATAAATGCCGTTAAACGTAATTATTATTTGTATTATTATATTACTATTACTGTATATTTTTTATTCGTTACATTACCTAGAAGTGCTCTAAGTTGGTTATTTCAATTATAATTCTTGTTACATAATATTAGCAAGACATACAGTTATGCATAATCCATACTGCATACTGAATACTGACAATTAGAATACCTAAGGTGCAAGTTTGTAGATGTTTTTGTTTATTTTGATGCGGGGTTTCAAGTTAAGTTTCGTACAAAAACAAATAACAATAAATTTAGTTAAAAGAATACAATAAAATTACAAAGAAAATTATTATATTTTTAAGCAAATAACAAAAATTTACTTGAAAAGTATTTCTTGTTTCCGAACAAGTATTATAAATAAAAAAATTAAAAATAAAACAGTTGCCTTTATGTAGTGATTTAGTTTATTTTTTAAAAGCAATAATAATGAAATTTACTTAGAATTGAAATTATGCAGATGCTGTATTACATATCACTTTGCTACATTTGGCTGGTTATTACTACTTACATTTTGTTCTTATAAGTACACTTACCTACTAAAGTACTTATTACCTTAATATACTGTTTTATAAATGAAATTGAGAATGCGAGAAAAATACATTAAGAGTAAAAACTTTACAATTTACAAAAATCAACAATTTCTTTGAGATTTTCGATCGAAAATCTGACAGAAATTGTTGATTTGACAGTAAAACTGACAGATCCTCAACCGATAACTTAGCAAGCAACTTCTTTGGACGAAGGTCCGAAGTTCTTCGGATAATCCACTATAGAACCCACGCAAATGTATCTTTTCCATTGATTGAAATTGGTAGAAAAATAGCGATTTTTTTTACATTAAAACGTTAAAACATTAGCAACTACAATCGCAGCAAAAAACAAAATAACTACTAGGCTTAAATGTGTATAATTTTCTTTAATTTTTTTTTTACCTAGAAATGATTTTCTGTGCTCATCATTTCTTCTATTTATAAACGCCTTTATTAGTACATTAAAATATTTATTTACAAACAATTTATGACAATTTTTACAGACCTTTGTCATATAGTTTTCAATATTGCAATTTAAAATTAATTTAGATTTCACTCCATATACATTCTCTGAAAGGAAGTACAGTACAAGTGCAGTTATGAAGGAAGTACTACAGATGGTATTTGGCAAGTTATATTGCAAGCATTCTCTAGTCACATCACATAGTAGCCCGTATAGTATAAATTCAAATGCGGACGATACGAGCAAGTAAAGCATCCGCACCTCCAGCAGCACATATCATCTTAGTGCTTGCAATATATCCAAGCGATTATATCAAAAGCACTCGGCTGCCACGTGTACTAAGCCAATATTAAATTAAATATTGAATTTAATCTAAAAAGCAATGTCTTAGTCTCAACAGTTTTTATTTTTATTTGAATTCAATAATAATTATTTCGATGACCTTATGTCATCGACATTAACACATTATTTTTTAACAATAATAATAGTCAAAAAGTAAATAAAAACATGCATAAATTTGAATTTAGAGTACATACCTTTCAGTTCGATAAGGAACGTGATTCGTATCGTTTTTCAATACCGGTGACGACATGATAAATTCTTGATCACAAAATGATGGTGGATCATTCGGTAAATCAACTTCTAAAGGTTTTGATTGTTGAAAAAATGTTACTCGTACTCTTTCTCGTTCGTCTCTGGAAAAAAAATTAAACATCTCTACATACGTACGTTAAATTCGTATATTATACTCCGATTGTAAATTTATATTTTATACCTAAAACTACCCGTGTTTATTGTTATTGTTTGTAAGTTTGTTTTTGTTCTGTAGTTGCAAAAGAGAAAACGAATTTTTCGGTTTGAAATAAAAAAAAAGTTAATTTTCCGGAACCTTGGCATTCAGACAGAATATGTATATGAAGTTGCGTTAATAAGATTTAGATTATGATTACCATAACAGAATATTTATTTTTTGGGTATGTAATTGGAAACTTTATATAAATCATCTTACACCAACACCATCTTTACAACCAAACCAAACCAAAAATTTTCACACTTCTTGAACTTCAAAGAAAGAGAACTAAGTCCGGATATTTAATTTCACATTATGGATTTAAAGTAATGAACAAAAGCTTATTTTACACATAGGTACGAATTACAGATTAGTAAACAGGTTTTAAACGTAAGAATGACGATGAACAACTAAAATGCAGTTTGAATAAAAAGCATACAGCAAACAGAAGGGAAATGGAACGAAAAAAAGCAAAAAATTACATAATGAAAAATTACTGTAATTATTATTAAAAAACTTTATAATAATATAACTATTATTATCAAGCTCTATAAATTTTTAGTTTTTGTTTCAAATAACCTAAACTGCGCACAAAAAAAGTTAGTCGTGGAACTAAGTAATAAAATGAGGTCTCTTATATTATTTTATGAGTCTGAATCACAATTTTGCGCCAATTGTATCCGTTGCCAAAAATTGGAACTAGGAAAACAGGTTTGGAAATGTGTACACTCTGTGTAATAGTAGATTCGATTAGAAATAAGAATGCACTCCCAAGATCAATTTTCTGTCTCAATATCACAACATATCACAATTATTGTTATTACACATTACACGTTATTAATGGAATTACTGTAGAAGAGGACAATGTGCCTTGTCTGTTTCTCATTCTGATTGGCGACTTTTACGTTCACATATATATTATGATTGTTATTATTACTTTTCCATGAATTACGTAATATTCTTGTGGACTCTATTAGATTCATTCATATATTAATGTAAAATGAATGCCCTTATTTTAATCGTATTCCTATAACCCACCAAAAAACAAAGAAGAATGTTACAAACAAATTTTGTAACCAAGTTGAATAAAACCTTATGCAGAAGCCTTCCATAATAATTTCTATAATTGCATCTATTTTGACTATTGATGTTCCTTCTATTTACTGGATCCTCATCAAGTAGATTTAAAGAAAACAACGGAGAAAAAATGTAAATGCTGTTTAAACAACTATAATTTATTATTAGTAATGATGACGTAATTTTTAATTTTTTTCTCGTTATTATTACTTTCTGGTAACTGAAAATTACTGTTTTTCGTTCACTTTACTTTGGTGATGTAATCTAAATTGAAAACTTTTTGTAAGAGAGAACATCTTTTAACCATTTTCTGTTCATGAGACATTTACCTAGGTATTGCAGGTTAGCATGTTTGATGACTATTTACTCTATCTTTTATAATTTTATTCCAAGTTCTTTTCAATAGATGTTGACGATGTGCCGAAAACTGGCACTTTTCGGCACCCTTTGAGTGGCAAAAAATAGAAGTTTTGCGCATGCATGTAAAGTTTTAATTATATTATATGAAAATTCATGTTCTAAAACTCACATAATACCACACCACCTACTTACAGCCAAAACAAAGAATTACTATATTAAATGGCACATAAAATTAATTATTTTTAACTTAAAATAACCTTATTCGAAAAAATAGCAGTGACCAGTGGGAAAAGCCTATTTTTGGTACTCACTAATGAAACACCCACTGCTACGCAGCTCATTTCAAACCCGTCCGCATCCAAAAGCAAGCGGCTTTTCACACTTGTGTTAAATTATACTAATTTATACATATATTAATGAAGTCATGAACATACTGATGATGTACTAGTAACATATTTGTGAAGTCATACTATATAGGACTTTTAGCAATATTATTATTTTTCTAATATACATTTCTGAAATTTGAATTGATTATTAAATTATTGTATATCAAAATGTTTATAATTTAATTTAAATA
This sequence comes from Platypus cylindrus, assembly GCA_949748235.1. Lineage (NCBI taxonomy): Eukaryota > Metazoa > Arthropoda > Insecta > Coleoptera > Curculionidae > Platypus > Platypus cylindrus. The sequence goes on along the minus strand of OX456488.1, from coordinate 44,573,061 downwards.
ATTGAAGTACCGATTGACTTAATAGTCTTAAGTAGTTTCTCTACTTAAACGTAGAGAAAAACTTACCGTTTTGGCGCCTTTCAGGCTACACTACAGCTATCCAGAACAACAAAGCCAAATATAGCCCTTGACATTAATATTTTACTAATGTACCCTAAATATTTTCTTGACTAATTCTGAGACACCAATAATATTCGCTTTAAGATCAACTTCAAATTTAATTATATCAATGAAAAAATAACCAGTAACTTCGTTTCTCTTTAATAATTATTCAAAATTAAATAGTATGAAAAAATGTATTACACGAAACAACACTGTTGATTGAAGTAAACCATGTTTGGAATATTTTATAAACCACGCCTTAGAACCGATGTGATTTGTTGGTAGTTGTCAAGGTAACCACCGAATGGCGCGGCGTGTTACCATGGTGTTTCAAACCGAGCAACATAAGAAAACTATGTCAGTAGTCGCTTTGAAATGTTTCCAATGCGGATAATTCGTGCGTACGAAACCTAGAGGACGCCATACGGATCAATACAAATAAAATTGACAATGTATTTCATATCATTTAGTTTTGAGAAAATTTCTACCCTAACTACGTACTCTTTATCACAGCCATCAGTAGTATCAAAAGGGATGGTACCATTTTCTGGAATTGGACTAGGTTCAGTTTCCTCTTGTAAAGGAGTTTCAAAAATTAGTGTTTCTACCATTGAACCTTTAGAACTGCCAAATGAAACCCTGAAAAAACTCCATTTATTAATATACCAAGTACATATATAAATTTATTCTTACTATTGTTATTAAATTTGAAACCATTTAAAATCAATAAATAATTGTTTTAAATTACATATTATATGTTGATTCGGAAAATAACACAATTTATATCAATTAAGTTAAATACGAAGATAATCGACTTAATAGAAATTTAATTTAATTTTCGAATCAATTGGTTCTGTTATTCACATTATTTATAATCACTTTATTCTGTAATATAATAAAAGCTAATATTGTCAGTAATAATTAATGAAATTAAAATGTACATATATGACATTTAAGTTAAATTTCTTAGGACGTCACAGTAACAATGTGTATGCACATTATTGCCGCTTCTACTACATATTCGGTATTTTTCTAGTAGACATGTTGTATGCAGCAAATTTACATATCTAAAATGTTTTCAATAAATCTTTGCTGAACAAATCGGCGTCCACGATGAACTATATTAATAAAATCTTCCAATTTTACCAATATTGGTTTTATAATGAAGCAATTTAATTCTGAAGCAGAAACAGATCCAAGATAAGGATTTCAATAAATTTGCGGTTAGGTACTCATGCGCATGATTGTTGGTCAAATTGTGATAAACATTTCATAAAATTCTATTCCATTAATAAGAGAGCAAGCAAATAATAAGAAACAACAGTTAAATATCAAAGCGGACATTGTTGAATTAATGTTTTGTGTAAATAAAAATATCTGTGTGCAGTTGTATATGAACTAAATTTTTTCGTTTCTGCTAAATTTTCATTAACTACTGCAATTGCCGACATATTTAGAAGGCACAATGATCGAATGCATATGATATATGATAGAAAATTTTATCAAAAATAGGGAAGGATGTTTTGGGGCGTAAGTTTTGGTTTTAGATAAAAGATCTGCAATTTCCTTGCACAAATCAAATCTGGTAGTTCGATAACAGCAGCAGTAACTAATAAAAACGACTGTCTTCAAACAATAATGTTCTGATCTTGTCTCGGCGTCGACGAATAGACACCACCAACAGATATACAAGCGCGGTGGGTTGCTCCTACCCTTGCTTCAAATGGAAAGATCTATGGGCGATTTTACATTATTCTCTTTTATAAAAAAAATCAATCGAGATTAGAGTTCGAGGTGGTACTAAACTGCCAGTGGAATTGAGACTCAAGGGTTCAATTTTATAATCAATATTGTGATTTGTAGATGTGTTTTTCATACTTGATTTCATAGATTTCCCGATCGTATTAAATATTAAATTAGCTTAAATTGTTCAAAGATTTCTGGAAAAAAACGAAAAAACGCCAAGACAGGGGCTTTCTTGAATAAGCTTTGCGTGTTAAAAACCGATTATTACTTTGCACAGTTAGAAAGAAGGAATTATTCTGTTTCTTTTTTATCAGTGAAATTTATTATTTTCTCATATGAAGTTTAGTAGATTAAATATTCAGAAGTAAAATAAGGGATTTTTAAATTAATTAGTTAATTAATCAATAGTTAAATTACTCTATATAATCTTTGTCGTTAAGTTCATCGAAGCGCATAAATATAGATAAATATAAATTTTATTTTCATATTATTTTTGTGGTCTCGTATTTTAAAAAGCCACTCATTCATAGAAATTACTTGTAATATTTATTAAGCACTATTTTACATTAAAAATGGTTACAGCAAACATCATTTCTTGTTCATTTACATAGGAAAAGCCGTTACTTAAATCTCTCTTCAAATAATATAATCATAATAATTAACATCATTAGGGTTAACATTAGGTATGGAATAAATAATGACGGGAAATAACCTAAGAGTGTTTAGATAAGTAGAGTGTTTGATTAGGGTATTGTCAAGCAGATTTTGCTCTAATGCTTTGGATTGGCCACAGCGACCCACGACGGCATCCGTTTTCCCTATACGCTTCATAGTGTATTCTTCTCTTTTTGTTCTATAGATTCCCTAAATGTATAAGAAAAATAGTGAGAAGTTGAATACTGTAGTATTCAACAAATATATTTAAGAGAGAGACAGACTCAGATTTATCATTTCTTTATCTCGTGTCAATATACAGGAATTGATATCTTACTTCTCTGTCAAAAAAATATAGAGAAAGATGGAATATTTGAATATATAATATGTAACAAATGTCTCATTCATTAAAAAGAAAAAAAAAAAACAAAAAAGAACGACGAATCCAAATTGTAGGGTGAGATGCACATATGTATATGGGAGCAATTTGGTACCTGAAACTATATTATTTTTTTTTGATGAAATGATGAAATTTGTTATTAACACATATATTAAACTATAAATTTTCAAAATACTCTATTTCTATCTGATACATAGAGTCTATAGTATAGGCAATTAATTATAAAAGACTATACTTCCTTTAACGAATTTTCAATTCAGAAATTCATTGAACGTCTACTTCAGCTAATAGTTATCTTTCAGATTTTTTGTAATCTATATACAATTCACCATCTCCTTAATTAGTAAGAAGCTATGAATGTTTCACAATATTGGTACTAAACACTGTCAACTAACCATGTCGATTCCTGGCACTTACGTCACTTTTTTAAGGGGAAGACCAGTAAAGGATCACTCAGATTCTTCAAGTCATACAATATTAAGCGCTCGTCTAATGCCAATAACATATATTCGATATATTCTTTTCTAATTATTTTTTTTCCAGCGATATAACGTATTCAGGCTACACGCTCCATCGTTTACATAATTTAAGTGATTTCATAGCTTCCAAAAGATTCGCCAACATCATTCATTTTACGGTTGTTATATTATATATTATAAGTGGGAGGAAAATACCTACAAATTTTGTTTTTCGGTAATATTTACCTATACAGTGGCTAGCTGTACATTAATAATGTGGTAGGTATATAAAACTTAAGAAACTTGCCATGTAAATAGCAATTGAAAGAATTAGTAATGGTAAGAAATAGTACTGTTGCTGCCGAAGAGTAAAGGAACATTAATAATAATTTGTGCCAACCAAGATTTTGCTAATTATAATTTGAATTGTAACTGATAATTTCACTATGAAATGCGAATGAGAATATACATTAACAAAAAAACATTGCAGTTGAGAAAACTTTATTGCATTTGTTAGGCAGAACTAATAAGTATATGCATTCCAAAACGTTGGAATTTATCCAAGAAAGATATTTTGCCTATATACTTACATCGCCATGGCGCTACCGGCAAAATATAATTAGATGTTAGGTCACAATACGCATTAGCTTAAAAAATATAAGATTTCAACAAAAATAAAGAAAAGAATGAAAAAGAAGAGCTGATGCGAATAGATAAAAATAGACATGATAGAAAAGAAAAACTACCTTACATGTTATATACCTTTATGTAGCATTCTGACTTATCGAAATTTTATGTGGATCAGCATGCTTGTAGAAAATCGCCCGCATTTTCTAAAGCTGCAAAGGACAAGAAAATGAAGCAATACTCAGACGGGCAAAGTCAGAACGCGGTCTTACATATACATAATATAGAATAAAGGTGGTATTGTGATAGAGCCGAGAACGCAGAACAAAGCCACAAAAGTACAACTGCAAGATTGTGCAAATCAAAGCCAAAAAAAAGCTTATTATGAATTATAATAATTACGACACGAATTTGCAAAACAAACAAAAAAATACAAGCCATTGTCCATTTTGTGATTTTAATATAGAGACAACTTTATCTGAATTCAAAATCAAATATTATTGATGGTAAATGCATGTGTGTAGGCTTAAGAACTAAAAATGACATAATAAGTTATATAGTCTCATGGGTCGAATTAATGATTGAATTGTTTATCCATGCCTGATGCTAGGCTAAAGGTCATTGGTTGAGTGTTTTTCATTAGTTTTGTAAATAATTTAAATTACAGATTGATCATCATCATAATCACCTTTATTTTATTCAATTGATGCCTTTATTTTTATCCGTTCAACCATGAATTTATACGTATTAATTATTACATAACTTATCACAAATTACATACATATGTATTTGATGTATATAAACTAATACATGTAATATGTAATTATTATTTGTTAAAAACGATTCGAATTTTTCACTTTGTAACGTTAAAACCCAGTGAAACCTTCACTAACGGTGCCTCTCTATAATCATCGCCACTGTAGAAACCACAACAATCCGATCTATATATGTATTTCCAAGTATTATTACGTGTTACTTGTGTCAGATATAAATATAATCAAATTGGTACATGATTATATTTATTTCCAAAATTCATTTCAATGACGGTTCTGCCTCTACAACTACAGTTTGCATGAGCAAAGTTTGGGTTCACGTCATCAATTTATTTTCGATAATATCCGTTTTCTACACGTCAACCATCAAATTGATCTTTGTCTAGTACGTAAGCAGTAAGAATGCGTGTAGCGTAGCTCGACAACAAATTGATGACGTGGGCCCAAAATTTGGTGATTAAAACTGTACCCAGTCGGCAGATTATGTGCCCACTATTCGGACGTCTTCTTGCATCAGAAATTGAATTTAAAGGACCTATTTCCTATTATCTGTAAAGTACAAGATTTGCGTGCTCATATTTATGTCATCGGCAGGTAAAAATTTTTATAAAGTAAAATAAATATTCCCATTATAATAATATTCAACAAATACACGATTATACATCATGAATAGACATCAATAAAATAACAGATATTTTATTAATATATAGTAATATTTTGGTAAAGAATTTTTATTCCGTTTATTATGTTTATATGGTAACGTATATATAAAAACGCTAATATACAGGGTGTAAAGTCACACCACGTATAGGTCATTAAAAAACAAACCGAAAATTGTTGAGGAAATGTAGGTCTATCCTCAATAGTTATAAGATAGTTATAGGGATAATCGACATATTCTGGCTATATACTGCTTGCAGCAGTATAGCCATATACTGCTGCAATATTTAAATAATAATAATTTCCAACACATAATGTTATCGTTATGCTGAGAAAAAAAAACAAGTTCGCTTCTCCTTTGAGTAGTGATATCATTTTAGTAATAAATTAGAGAGAAATTATTTTTAGTACACTTTTGTTTTGAATATGAAGTATAAATTTACTTTTAATATTTTTTGAGTTAAATGCCGTGAAAAAAGTCTTCATTAATAAAACAATTTTTTTGCTTTTGATTGAACACTTATTTTCGAAATCAAATTGTAACCCATATCGTAACTGAATATTCGATTTGCATCAGCTATTAGCTAACACAAAACTATGCAACATTGACCTAATTTTACAATTTTATTAGTTACATTATTACGCAATACCATTCTGAAATTAGTAATGCTATCCCATAATATCAAATTAAGCAATTAAGTACATATATGGTACTTATTGTTAAAAATTGTTAGCGGTACGGCCCGCCAATAAAAAAATGAACCACATTGGACTTCTTTCTCAACCTTCGCATTCTGCATTGTTAAAGAAACTGATAACAAAAACAAATCCTTTAGAATTTATTAATAGAAAATTTCATAGTGTGTAGTGATTTTTCTTCAACAAATTGCTTTGACTTCACGCTTATCGTTTGTGGACAGAGATGTAATTCACACATTTCAGCTGACTAGACCACACTACTTTAATAACTCCTCAGGTTAATCTTTGACTTGTCTGAGCTAACAGATTTGTCGAAAAACTTACGAAATAGTGCCCTTATTAATTAAAATAATTAGTTTGTTAGTTATTTGCTTAATTTGATTAGTTACTTAAGGCTCTTGTACGTTATAGTGGATCATTAATTTTTGAAAAATACTTTTTGGAATCATTAAATATTTACATTAGAAAACTTTTACACACAGAATTTTTGCCGACTAGTTTGGTTTGGTATTTTTTCTTAGTTTACGTTACACCCCGCCAGCAAGCTGGGCAGTATGTCGAATCACGCGTGAAATTTGGTAAAAGATAGATGTTCTAGTTTCTTTATTTATGAACAGTCAGGAAAAATTATTTTTGTAATTGTCTTCTAATGTCAGTATTTAGTAATTTTAAGACAAAAAATTCACAAATTCGACATCCACTATAACATACAAGACCCGATATTTAATTATCATGGCGCGGCAGTATTCATATCAGAACGCGGAATTGTGTAATATGTTGTTAATCTATGGTAAAAGTGGTGGACACACGCCAGAAGATTGTATGCGGAACATTTTCCAGACAAAAATTTTCGACCAAGTGCCATTTTTGCGCCAGTGGCGCCGAAACTTATTTAACCTAGTTAAGTTTGTAAATAGTTTTGATTACTTGTGGAAGATAATGAAAGTTAGCAGAAGCAAAATGGTGTGCTCTGAGCTCAATATGAAAAAAATTGTTTAATGTTTTATATTTCAGTGCTTTAATAGGTATTGTGTGATGTACTTCAAGTTGATATTACATCATGGATAAGACGACTGAATTATTATTCTAATAAATTAAAGAAGGCAATTAAACAAAGTATTTTTTTTAATGAAAAGTGTGCCATTTTCCTATCTACTCTACATAACTTTTAGTGCTTTTCAAAATCTCTGAAAAGTGTTTTTGAAAGATATGTTTAACATTTACTAAACAATATTCAATTTTTAACACTTAAAATTTTATTAATGTTTAATTTGAATTTCAAAAAATTAATAAAAATGAACAAGTTTGACCTTCGCTCATTTACTGTGTGGGCGAGTACACGTACGTAAAGTACGTGTTATTTCATCCACGTCTCTCTCGGCTGCTCGATAACGGTTGTTTCCGATCGGTTGGCTCGAGCCGCTGTAGAGTATAGTGGATATCAAACTGTTCCTAGCAGCTTTTAAATGTTGCGCAATATTGTGAAATAATTAAAATTGATTTTTCGGAAAAAAGTTATTAAGAAAAGTTGAATGTATTGATGTCAGGAGTACATGGTGTGAATATTCTACAATTCTAAATTAACATTCCGTATAGGTTATATGGCGATAGTCAGGTTGAGTGACAAATTTATATTCAATAATAATGAAGAAGAAAAAACAATGGGAAATACTTGTTGCACTTTCCACTTCTGCTCAACACTCCGCTGGACTTTTAGGACCAGCACCAGGCTCAGAACTTTCCGAAATGAGCACCGCTCATTTCGGAGCGCCCTTTGGCAGCTACCTCTGCCAAACGACGACCACTTCCAGGAGCACCACCTTTGACTAGAGGTCAATTAGACGTTTTGACTTCTAGCGAAAAACGGCCGAACGCGACCAAAATCAACCACTATTTTTGTTAATTAAAGCTATTCTCCCCACTGAATCGATCCTCATCGATCCCTAGCGCGCAGCTCCAATAGAGTCTAAAGTTCGTAAGCCACTCACAGGAACCTATCAAGCGTTAAAGGTAATTAATAAAATAAAAGCGCAGAAAATTTTAATGGTATACAACTAAATAAACAGCAAAATAATAAAAATGAAAAGGATTATCCAAATAGCGGATTCAAAATGTTACACTGCCATCAATAAACACATCAAACCAGCTTCGCCAAATGCACATCAAAATTCCAAGTCGTTTCAGAAATAGAGCATCCCAAAATTTATTAATGTTCATATTTCATTCAATAATCATTCATTATTATAATGATTAATATTATTATTATAAGTTTATAAGAAGTACCATATTGTATTTAAACAAATTAAACCAAATAGCGAAACTCGACTTGGGAAAACTCAAATCTGAGTTCTTATTGGTGAAAATTAGGCTCTCAAGTAACCCGAAAAGACAAAATCTACACTATACCGAACGGATCAAGTCCCAAAATTGTTGAGACGCTAGTGTTGGGGCATTCGGTATATGTAGCAAGTCAGGGTGTATGCAAATGAAACATTGTGCATATACAAAAACATAGTCACGCTTTTGTGCAAAGGTGGCAGGAGATTGTGCTCTTATCATTATAGACATGCTAATAAATGTCCGGAATTCTCTTAAAATACAGAAACGGAAATATACATGGTGTTAATTTAGAGTTGTAGAATATTCACACCATGTGCTCTTGACATCAATAGAAACAACTTTTCTTAATAACTTTTTTCCAAAAAATCAACTTGAATTATTTCACAATATTGCGCAACATTTAAAAGCTGCTAGAAACAGTTTGACATCCACTGTACTCTACAGCGGCTCTAGCCAGTCGACTGTAAAGAACCGGTATCAAGACAGCCGTGAGAAACGTCGATAAAATAACACGTGCAATGACTGGCCCACACAGTAAATGAGCGAATGTCAAACTTGTTTATTTTTATTTTTTTATTGGTCTTGAAATTAGAATTAAAAAAATTTAATCAGAGAAATTGAACTTTGTTTATCAAGTTTTGAAAATACGTTTCAAAAACACTTTTATTACAAATACACAAAATTAAAAAAAAGTTATAAAAGCTAAATTTAGAATAGAAAAAAAAAATTATTTAAAAAAATTCAAAATCTGTTTTGAAGTTTATTTAATTTTTTTAATTCTAATTTCAATTTTATTAGCGCAATTTTATTCTATTACATAGTGCATTCAATTATTTTGTTTTTAAAACCAACAAAAACTTCTTTAGTTATGCTTAGTTAAAAAAAAATACTTTTCGTACTCTTGCTAGCAAATCAGATAGGAAATTACAATTACACAAACAGTTCTTTAATGTTACCTTCATTAGGGCAACGCAAAATAAGCCAATACCTGCATACCACTAATATTTGGTGTAATTATTACGATAAATTGGTAATGGACTTCAACTTACGAAGCGAGATGGTATGGTTTACAACCCCGCTACCGCCCGCAATTAATAATTCATATCATCACATAAACAAAAGTCCACATCACTAGACAATGAATACTACATTAAACAATACAAATCACACTTAACCTTACAATAAAGTACAATATTCAGAGTAGTAACACACTACAACATATCACACTATCAATTAATTAGTAATTTATTAGTTATTTACAGATTGTGTTCAATATAACTACCATTTTTTTCAATCCTATGCTAAGCCCGATTTATAAGATTCATGAATTCCTGAGAATAGTTCTGCAGCTTTTTTACGAATTATTCTTTTATTATTTCCTGGAATCTCATTAATAAAAATTTAAGGCCTTTAAATTAGGGAATCTAGCTGGTCACGCAATAGATCTTCCACGGCCTATTTGGAAAATTTTCATTCGAAAACGATCTAACATGAGAGTAAAAATGAGATGGAGCTCCGTCATTGATAGACTATGTATCATGAAGTAATTTTAATGGGACATCTTAAAACAGTTCCCATAAATTAATTCTTAAAAATTTCAAATACATTTCTCCAGTTAAACGGAAAGGTGTAACATAGGAACCGATCGAATAATTCACCACAATGCCGACCCATCCATTAATTCACTGTCTTTACAATCTGCTAGTTGCGGTTCCGAGGAATAGACACGTTGTCTGTGGATAGTGTTAATTTTTCAGTAATACACGTAACACTATAATTAGAAACTTCGGCATGTCGCGTAATTTCTCGATTACTGGCAGACGGCTGATTAGCCATTCCGTAGCTAGGTATACACACACATACACCCACACACACACACAACTCAAAAAAATATTTCCCAAAGAGATTTCCGTATCTTCATCTTGCTCATGTACACAGTATTTCATCACTCTCTCTCTCTTTCGCTATCGAATTAAATAGTTTGCACCACCACTACCATTCCATTGCTTCTGCTGGTAGATTGTTTCTTTCTAATTATCTTTTTTCTCTTTCTTTATTATTTTTAGCGCTCACTATGACATGAACCCATTTCATTTCACGAAATAATTATTGATAATTCGCTAGTGCAATGTTTTTATGTTTGCTGTGTTTTTAAAGAATGGCTAATGCCAGTCAAGTTAACGCAATGTTATTAAATAAGTAGATATTGCTGCATACAGAATAATAACACATTTTTGATAAACAAAACATGTCACGTATGTTTTGTTAGCTAATACGGAGTACTTAGTATTTACATTACGATATGACGTACTATTTTATTTCGAAATTAAGTGATTAATCAAAAGTAAAAAAATTGTTTAATTCATGGAGACGTTTTCTTCACGCATTCAAATAAAAATTATTAAAAATAAATTTCAAATAAACTTCATATCCAAAACAAAAATTAGTTAATAATAAAAATATTTACTTCTGATTTATTGCTAAAATGAAGTCAACCCTTCTCAAAGGAGAAACGAAGCTTTTTTTCTTTTAGTAACGATAACATTTTGTATTGGAAATTATTATTATTATTATTATTGTTAATTTAACACGATTTAATAATTACATTATTAAATCGAAATTTTGTTTTATAAAATGTTAAATGTTTAGTATTAATTGTTACTACTCGTTTTCAGTGCTTAATCTAACACATTAAAAAATTAGTTGAATAACTTAAAATTCATCCTTTAATCGTGTCAAAAATTTTCTAGATCAACAACTGCATTTAATTCCACAGATAAAAATTTATTTATGACCAACTTTCAATATTCAAAGATTGGAAATACGTAGAAATTTCGACTTTAAATTTGCCTAAATTATTAAAACGCCGCCACTGTCTCAAAGGAAATGGAGAAACTTTATACTACGTATGACATTGAACTCGGTAATGAGTTCAATGTTTATTCTACTTTTCAAGACCCAGTATTGCGTAGGTCAATTACACTGCGGTTCACGAACGTTTTTGAAGAAATCAGAAAATGCTGATTATCTCGGAAACTATTGAAGATAGACCCACCCTTCCTTAACAATTTTCGGTTTGTTTTTTAATGACCTATACGTGGTGTGACTTTTCTACAAGTCAAAGTTTACACCCTGTATATGAAACTCAGTAAAGTTTAAAAAATTGTTTATTATCCCGTACATCAAAATCTGGCATATCAATTACGAAATCATTATTTGTCATTTATTTCATAGAATCTGCAAGGTAAAGACTGCCCAACAAGCATTTTGTTCCATTTGAATATTACTGAAACAGTACATAATGATTATTACATATTACATACACATTATTAACCTTCAATATTATTTTTGCTTCATGAAGTCCTTTTATCATCACGATTATTAATAATTTTGCGTGTGTGTATGTATTACCATAATAAGTGGGAAGTGTAAAAATACACTAACCTATATGGAGCATACATGACTTTCGATTTTTTAGCATCGTTTATACCTATTTGCACACACATACTTTAATATTTTAATTTGTATAAGGATAACGTATGTATAATAATGTAGTATACGATAAGGGACAGTTCAAATTATTTTTCAAACAGCTACCTACATATGTATAGGCTGGTACTTTATAGTTCCTTCCGTGTTGTAGTGTGTATTTATATAAATATGCATATGAATATTTTTATATTGAAGAACTATTATTATATCCTAACAAGACTTCGTTTCTCTGCGATACAGGAAACTTTTGCCTTCATTATTGCGATCACGTCGAAAATATATTAAATCGTACCGTACACTGTGCAATGCAATGTCTTTAAAAGCTACAATTAATACGTTAAAGTAGTCCCAATTACCGATTGTCGACAGCTGGGAATATATCGTCAAAGTAATAAAATTTGCTCTTTAAAGCTAATACTAACTTATCGTAAATTTTAACAATTTTTAATCAGAGTTTTAATAATAGATTATTATAATTTTGAAAATAAATAAAGGCACACAACGACAAGCGCAACACTGAAGATGACATGCCATTTATTAAAACTAAGAGAGAGAAGGAAACATTACCAGTTGTATATTTCACTCCACGTTCTGTATTTATAAAGTTATACATATTAATGGCTTTATTAATTTATTTTATTAATTAACTAACTGTAGTGCCCGACTTCGTCCGGGTTCAGGTCACTGATTTACAACATTCATAAAGCTTAGTTTGAAAGTTTTGTTTTTTTAGAAAAACCCTAAATTAAATTAATTGATTCTATCGACTTTTATTATATTCATTCAAACTAAACCAAACAAACCCGTTATAAATTAGAATTTAGTTTAGTTTTTAGTTCCTATTTTTTCTAAACATTTAATTAGCGTAATACGGTAGTATGTCTGCCATGATAAAGTGTTCAATAATTTGTTTTATTCGATTTTTAAATACTGTATCTACAGTATGAGATTTTTTTTTTTTGCTGATTACCTACATTTGAGTCCCATGTCCGCATTTTCTCCTATTGCAGATAATCTTTTATTAACCTTCTTTCCTACTTTTATGTCTTTTTCATTGTTGTGTTGCTGTTGTCTTATTTTGTTGTGGAAATAGTAAAGTTAGTACTAAACTAACTAACTAACTAACTAACTAGTAACGTAAGTAAAAAATTATGGCAGTAAAAATGATTTTTAACTATAAAATAAACTGATTTAAATATCAATTTAAAAATTAATATTTTTATATATATATTTATATTATATAAAAAATATTTAATAAACACATATTCTATCTATCATCTATTCAACTGAACTTGACTAATTGTCATAGTCTATAGAATTAAGAGTTCCGAAATTCTATTATAGTTGGCAACGCAGCGTTAGGTGCTGCTATCTTTGAGCGAAAGTAATGTTTTCTTTGTTCAACTCATTGGGGCATTAGATTACGGTACTATGTAAATATAGTAACTTTACAATTTATCCTGTTGCGCCGCTTAAGTCATAAAATTTATTTCAAGTTTTTACGCTAATCTTTTAAAGAAAAATTTTAAAATATTTTACATAAATATTATTTTTCTACAATCACCTAATAATGTGTTACTTTACGCCCTCGCCTGCGAGCGTAAAGTGCATCTCCTTCGCTCTAAGGCGATAAAGTTAGCGACAGTGAGCAAACACGTTGATATAACAATAATTTCTGTAAAATGACTGACAAATTAATATTAATTCGAACAACATTTTCGATTGTAATTAATATTTTAAAGACTCTTTTATATATGTTTATAATGAAATTACATAATTAGGCCCAAATAATTAATAATCCAACAATTTTATTTTTGAGTGTCAATTGTGTGTTTTCTCATATTTGAAATTAATGAAAAGAGGAAGGTATATTTTAGTAGTCAATTCGCTATATTGCATTCATCGATACTATGAATTTTCAAATACACAATTGTAAGTCAGACGGAAATCATGCAAAATAAAAAAATTTTTTTTAATAAGTAAAAATTGTTATTAATTAAAACGCATTCAAGAATTCGATTGCATTAAGTGAATATCACATTTGAAGGTAGGATCACAAACATATTAGATAATAATAATTAAAATCCACATTCTCATAGAAGAAATCGACGTGCAATTCTGCTTTTTGAGAATGGAAATACATTTGTCTAATTTATATAGTAACTTTTTGTGATTGTAGAAAAAACGTAATATGCATTTCGGGCAAAAAGTGGCTTTGTTGCCCAGAGTGATTATCGCGCTTCGCAAGCGTCGCGCGCTAACTGTCACTTGTGAGCAACAAAGCATTATTTTTTGCCTTTAATACATAAATAACTATTTATATACTTCTACAATAAACCGATTTTAACGTAAGTAAAACATCCTAAGTTACTGACACTTCTCTGAACAGAATAAGAAAAATCTACGCAGAATGTCAAAATTTGGACATGAAAAAATCAATGGGTAATCTAATGAGCATATAGGCAAGAGTTCTGTCTAATTTTTAATTGGGTTCAATTTAAACAAGAAGCCCACGCAAACCTATTTTTTACTTTTTAGTTTTAACACCACATTAAACTATCAAATGTTTATCTTATATGTATTACGGATTATTTGCGAATTAAGATAATTAATTAATTAAGTTTTTAAACAACCAAATGAATATATAAGCGAGTAAATTCATTATTAATTAAATTACTTACTTCAAATATATGCGCACCTAGTAATGGCAATTTACTTTATTATTCTTATTTTTTATTATACTGTAATTATGTTATCTAATTTTAGCATCAGAATTTGATGCTGATGATGATGAATCCTACGACTTCAAACATTTAACTAATAAATGCTCAGAGTAAAATAATAACAAATAGCAACTGGAACAATATTGTTTATTTCAAATCTTATATGTAATGCATTTATTGTTGACATTTAATAAGTTTGAAAGTAGGCTATTCTATACTTAAGAAGAAGAAGAAGGGACAACTAATATACTTCCGCGATAAGACGGGGAAAATAATGGCGCTCTATTTATTTTTACAAAGATTACCCAGAAACTGGCATGATTTTTTTTGAAATTTATGTATATTTGTGGTGATCTAACTAGAGTAAGTGTCTTTCACTCCTTCCGTAGTGAATAGAAAAATAAAAAAAGTGTATTAATAATAATATAACAAATTATTAGTACAATAAAAAAATTAAATTAAAAAAACTAATAGATAAGTACTTATAATTTTTAAATGATAAATAACATTATTTGGAAAATAGAATATTTGAAACAATAGATGTTAACCTAACCTAAGTTACTAACAAAAGTAACAAAAAAAAAACAACTTCTTAGTTCGATAGTTTATTTTATTTTGTTAGAATTAATTATTAAAAATATATATAAATAAATTGTAACAAACGTACAAAAAATACATGCTAGCTCCTGTGTAACTTTTGTATAATTAAAATTATATAATAAATATTGACACTAGCCTAGTCCTATTAAAAATTTTAATTATTACTTCTTTATTTTAAAGTCTATATCGGAAAGTGAAAGTGGTCGGATGCTTATTTGTGCTGAAATCGAAAAGTCGATACACAGATAAGCAGAGTATTGATTGTTTATATATAGTAGTTTAAAGTTAAAATAACAATAAAGTTTTTTTATTTTTTTTATTTGTATAAAAATAAAAAATAATAATAATTATGGAGGATAAAAACCCATTTAAAGTGGCGACTAAAGTCAAAAGAACTCCACCAGTGCGAAAGGTGGAGAATAGAAAGAGAAAAACCTCACCGGAGGAAGATGAGGAATATGAGGAGCAAGAAAAAGCAAACAAATCGTATAGAGGAATAGTGATGAGCGAGGTTGATGATAACATCGAAAAAAGAATGAAACTAAGAGAGACAGAAGAAAGAGAAGATAGTGAAAAAAAGGCAAGCGGAGTATCAGAGGAGATAATAAATCAAATCAAAATGATACAAATTACACAAGGAAATTAGGGTATTTAAAGAAGGGAATAAAAGAGAAGAAGGGCTAACTCGAGAAGAAATGGGAAAAAGCATAGAAAATATAGAGAAAATAGTAGGTAAAATGACAGCCACAGTGTATGAAAAAATAGTGAATGAAGAGAAAAAACAGAGAACAGAAAAAGAAGATAAAGCAGAACAAAGACTGGAACAAATAGAGAAGCAATTTAAAACCAGAATGGATAAATTAGAAACGAAAATATTGGAATTGACAGTGGGAAGTACAATAAACCAAGAAAGAAGCAAAACGACATATGCGGCGATCACGGAAAGGAAAAAAGAAAATGGTACAAAAAAGATACAGGGATGGAAAACACCTGAAAAAATAAGAGAAATAACAGTGAAAGCGGTAGAAGGTGAGAAGGTAATGGAAAAAATTCGAGAAAAACTTACGATAGAAGAAGTAGGTGAAGAAGGTATAAAGGAAATAAAAAAAATTAAAAGTGGATTGGTAGTGATGAAGTGCAGAAACGAGCTACAACAGGAGCAAATAGGGAAGAAACTGGAGGAAGTAAAAGGAATGACAGTGAGGAAAATGAAAGAAACAAAGCCGTTGTTTATAATAAAAAAAATTGAGCAAGGATATACTGAAGAAGAAATAGTAAACGAAATATTAAGAAAAAATGAAGACAGTAATGAGAGTAGTTAAAAAAAATGCCTTTAGGAACATTAAACAATATGTGGAGGACTGGGTAGTAGAAGCTGACAACGAGATATTCAAGTACGTGGTAAAAAAAAGAAAATTATTGATAGATTTTACTGTAAAACAGGTAGAGGAATATGTAAAGATCGCAATCTGCTATAAATGCTGCTGCTATGGGCATGTAGCCAAGTACTGTACAAGAACGGAGGTATGCTACAGATGTGGACAGGAAGGACATGAAGGGAAAGATTGTGAGAAAAATGAGATAAAATGCGCCAATTGCACAAGAATTAAAGGTAAAGATATACAGCACATCGCCACCAGCAAAAAGGGCCAAATATACAAATGAAAGGAGGAACAATATAGAAATAGGATAGATTATGGAAGCTGGGAAGCAGAGAAGAAACAAACAAAAAACTGAAAAAGAAGTGGGGAAAGGAGCAGAAAACAATGAGAAGAAAAAATGAAGAAATATGGAGACATGGAATATACGAAGCATAAAGGGAAAAGAAATAGAACTAGAAGATGAGTTTCTGGAAAATAAGATAGACATACTTACAATAACGGAAACGAAAAAAAAAGGGCTCCAACGAAAAAGAGTTGCAGACAAGCATAAATAGATGGAATGAAACACTTAGAGAGAACGGAATGGAGATGTGTAAAGAGAAAACAAAAGTAATGGTGATCGGGGAGCAACATGAGATAAAAATCATGGTAGATAAGGTAAAATTGGAGCAAGTGACGAAATGGAAATATTTGGGAGTAGAAATATCTAGTTCAGGAAAGCAAGAAGAAGAAAATAACAGCCGAATAGGAAAAGCAATGAAAGTGTTTTACAGTATCAGCAATACGATTGTGGGGAAAAAAGAAATAACAAGGAAAACAAAAATAAACGTATATAAAACTATAATAAGACCAATACTGACATTTGGATGTGAGACATGGATAACAGATACAAAGGAAATAAGTAAAGGCCAAGCGGTAGAAATGAAATACATGAGGAGAGTAAAGGGAATGACAAAGAGAGAAAGAATCAAGAATGAAGAAATAAGAAAAGAACTAGGAATAGAGGCGATACACGAACACATAGAGAAGAGGCAGTTGGGATGGTGGGGTCACCTGAAAAGAATGGGACAAGACAAGTGAGCAGGGTATGGGAAGCTAGACCTGGACAGAAAAGAAAAAAGGGAAGACCTGAAAGTACCTGGGATGACATAATAGAAAAGATATTACAAAAAAGAAGAACAACAAGAGTGAAGCTAGTAGGATGGCAAACAACAGGAAAGAATGGAGAAAGTTTAGCGACGCAGTTACGTGAAGCAAAAACGAATAAGCCTAGAGAAAGCAAGAAAGAAAGAAAGAGGAAAAAGGAACAAAGATAAAGACTAACAAGCCTACACCAGAAATGGTAGACAGGCTTTAAGATACATATATATATATATATAGTAATTTCTTCAATTAAATACTATTTTACAGACGGTATGTAGATGATTTTTTTATTATATAAAAAGGGAATAACAATTTAGACCATTTTCTAAAATTTTAAAGAAATAATTATTGATAATTCGCTAGTGTAATTTTTATGTTTGCTGTTTTTTTAAAGAATGAGTAATGCCAATCAAGCTAACGCAATGTTATTAAATAAGTAGATATTGCTGCATACAGGATAGTATGCATGCTCCAATTCATGGAGACGTTCTTTTCACGCATTCAAATAAAAATTATCAGAAACAAATTTCAAACAAACTTCATATTCAAAACAAAAATCAGTTAATAATAGAAATAATTAAATCTAATTAATTACTAAGATGAAATCACCGCCGCACAAAGAGAAGCGAAGCTTTTTTTTCTCCGAATAACGATAACATTTTGTATTGAAAATTATTATTATTATTATTGTTTGTATCGCAGTCGGCTAGCGAGCAACCAGCGTCGTCGCAATTATTCCTTTCTTTCGATAAAAAAAATATAATTTAATAAAAATTAAATTACATTATTAAATCCAAATTTTGTTTTATAAAATGTTAAATGTTTAGTATTCATAGTTACTACTCGTTGTCAATGCTTAATGTAACACATTAAAAAATTAGTTGAATAACTTAATTTGAATTCAGCTTTCAATCGTGTCAAAAATTTTATAGATCAACGACTGCATTTAATAATGCATTTAATTCCACAGATAAAAATTTATTTATGTCCAAATTTTAATATTCAAAGCTTGGAAATACGTAGAAATTTCGATTTTAAATTAGCCTAAATTATTATGTCTTATAGTAATTATATGTCTCAAAGGAAATGGATAAATTTTATACTACGTATGACATTGAACTCAGTGGTCCAGCGGTCCATCCAATTCGCAGTGGTCCGAAATTGGAATAGACGATTTAGTTCACTTATCTGAAAAATCAAAACTTCATGATATGTCAATTCATCATTTGAAAAATTTAATGAAGTTTACACTATTAGGCAAAACAAATATACAAGAACAATTAGATACTGCTTATTGGCAAAATATTGCGAAGCAGAATGAAAATATTGAAAAAAACAAAATCGTACTTTCTAAAATTATAAATGCCATAATATTCTGTGGAACATTTGAATTGGCACTTAGTGAGCATGATGAAAGAAAGTCATCGACGAATCCAGGAATTTTTCAAGGACTTATAAATTATACAGCCGAACTGGATATAAAAACGCATTGAGAATCGGCTACTGTTTTTAAAGGAATTTCTAAAGATATCCAAAATGATTTATTAGATGCTATTTTTGAAGTATATAGAGAAGTGGTTTCAAAAGGAATCACACAAAAATGTGATTATTTAGGTATAATAGCAGATGAAACTACTGACGTACCATCTAAAATGCAAATGGTTCTGGTGCTCCGCTATATTATAGGCATTAAACCAGTTGAACGCTTTTGGGGGTTTTTTACATGTAATGAACAAAATGCGGATGCTCTTAGTTCTATTATTTTAGCAGAACTTGATCCATTAGTTGGTAATAATACTCATAAATTAATTGCTCAATCTTATGATGGCGCAGCTGTAATGAGTGGACGATATGGTGGTGGTCAAGCGAAAATTAAAGAAAAATATCATTACGCTCATTTTATTCATTGCTTTGCCCATCAGCTAAATTTAATTATAACCCAAGCAGCATCACAGAACAATGACGTTCGCTTATTTTTCGGAAATCTTTCCGAAATACCTTCATTTTTTTCTAATTCTCCACAACGCGTTGCTTTCCTAGAAAATATTGTGGGTCGAAAGATTCCAAAATCTGCCCCGATAAGATGGAATTTTAAGAGTCGTACAGTGAATGTTACTTTTGAATTTCGAGAGGAGTTGACCGAATGTATGGAAATTATTGAAATAACTAATCACATAAATATGGAAACCAAAAATATAGCTAGTGGCATTTGACGATTATTGCAAGATAAAGCTTTCCTTTGTTGGCTTACATTTTTTTACTATGTAATGCCTCATGTTGATATTCTGTTTAACGAATTGCATAAACGTATAATTGATGCTACAGAAATACATCAATTTTTAAAAATTTTCAAATGCAATATTACTTATATTAGAAGCGAAAAATTACAAGAAATTTTACAGAAAGTAAATAATATGGAAATCAGGGAATCAAGAAGAAAACCATTAAATGAAATCAATTGGAAAATAGCAGTCATAGAAGTTTCCGATGTTATAGTCAACGTTACCGAAGATCGCCTTCAATTCGTGAATCAGTTAAATGCTGCTAATTTGTTCATTTCTGAAAAATTTCAATCTTACAATAATACTTTTCCTATCAGCTATGAATGAAATATTATCCAATGCTGGAAAAGAAAAGATTGAAAACAGAGTTGGGTCTCTTGTATTCTTCTGAAGAATACAGAAGTTATTCTTAAAGTGAAGTATTATTAAATTTTTTAATTAACAACAATTTAGTAACTGTTTTTCAAGAAACATCAAAATTATTAAAAATTTTGCTAACTATGCCTATGACAACCTCAGAAGTCGAAACGAACTTCTTTACATTAAAAAGAATAAAAACATTTTTAAGGAGTACGATGTCCCAAGAGAGACTAAATGCATTAGCTTGTTTAACGGTAGAAAAATCATTTATATGGTCAATTATAGATTTTAATAAACAAGTAATTGATAAATTCGCAAATAAAAAAGTCGACATATGGATTTCATTAATAAAAATACGAAAATTTAAAATACGTGAAATAACTAAACAGTTTTTTTTGTTTATTATTTTAAGGGCTTTTTTGTGTTATTAAAAACAAGTATTCGAATAAATTGCGAAAACAGACTATTGTTATTTTTGGTAAGTAATTAAAAGTCATACATTTTTATTATTATCTACTTATTACGGGTAGCACTAATTGCAAATCATGTAAAAAATATCATATCTAATGTTATCAACCTGCAGCACTACTAAGTTAAACGACCACGCGCCGCCACTGTTATATATACACTCCAAAACATAACCAATCAACATTCTTTCACGTGTTTTGGCAAAGATGCAAAGCAATTAAATATATTTGATTGAATACTTACATATGTATGCAAATAGAAGGTTAAGTGCAGGGTCAAAAGAAATAATAAATTATGTATGAAAAACAGAAACAGTTTAGATTGAAAGAAAACTTGAATATAAATAAGTTCAGTAAATAAACAGCAATTTATTTGTTTAAGCATCATAAATTTCTCATTATATACAAATACAATTTCGTAGATCTGATGCTGTTGTTTAATGACTAAAAATATAGGTTGCAATATAAGTTGCATTCCTATTGCATATGAAAGATTCCAAATGGTTTTACCTCTTCTCCAATTTTATAAAAATTGATTTTATAGCTATTTCCATTACTTTTTAGAATAACGATAGTCGAAAGTT
The DNA here is from genome assembly GCA_949748235.1 of Platypus cylindrus. Classification (NCBI taxonomy): domain Eukaryota; kingdom Metazoa; phylum Arthropoda; class Insecta; order Coleoptera; family Curculionidae; genus Platypus; species Platypus cylindrus. The sequence continues at coordinate 44,551,569 of OX456488.1, read as the reverse complement.
TCAAGTTAATGATTCTTTTTGTCCATGGTAAATACGGCGATCTTAACGATCACACTAAATCAAATAAAAAAAGTTTACTTCAGAATGATAAATGCCATTTTATGATAGTTGACTAATACTAGCTAATATTAAAAAATAAGAATAGAATAACTAGAGCATGTTCAATATACATATTGTAACGTTCTAGTCTTATGAGTTCGAATGGGTGTAAAATAATAATTGCACTTTGCATAAAAAAAATGTTATTTATTTAAATAAAAGAAAAATGTCTAATTTAAATTCAAGTTCCATTTTTCTCAAAGTGTTAGGTCCAGGTAACCTTGAACAAATTTTTTCCTCTTTTTTGAGAAGATATTTTTCCCCCTTTATAATTTCTATAGAAATACCTACAAAATTCAGATAAGCAGACTGGCTTATCTTTAGCTACGCAATAGCAGGGAGAATACCCTTACTACAGATATACATTTTTCTTCTCCTTAGAAGTTAAGTTTGGTTCTGTACTTAATAGAGTAAGCATCTGAGAATAATTGAATAAATTGTAATTAATCTGATCAGTGAAATTGTTTTATTGACCGAACTTCCGTTTCACGGAAAACTCCAAGGTTAAAGGCAACGTCCATAATTTAACATTTTGGAACCCGTTAGGAGAAACGTAATTACGTCCAAACTAAGGAAATATACATACGTATAGATAAATATTGCCAATAAAGGTTATTTATAGCGAATTCTGGATGTAACAAAAGAGACGTTATTTTGTATAATTATCATTATAAAATATTCGCCAATCAATCTCAAAAAAATGTCTAAGAGGAACACAAAACAATCAGCACAATTATTAAACACCATTCACGAACAGTATTTGGACGATATAACAAAGACTATTTATATACAGCCGAGCGGATTTTTATACAAACATTTATTTAGACGACGCGTATCTAAGCAATAGATAAACTGGATCCGGAAATCGAAAATTGCGGCCTTTTTATATAAAATACACATCCTAGAATATTCTCAATGGTTCTGACTGATATATGGCCTATCGGCTTAAATGATCCGTGTCCGTCAAGACAGTTCTAGACAATTTCACTTATTAAAATACATGTCATTGAGATTATTCTAGAGGGTACTCGTGGTCGCTATTATTTATGTAACTAAATATGGTTACAATATGTAACGATAAATCAGTTAAAATAAAGTACATCAGTCAAAAATATCGAAAAAACATAGCCATCTTGGTAGGTCATTGATAAAACCCAAATGGCACATTTGGGTTTTATCAATGACTTAATCTTTAAAGATGTCGCAATCAAGTCGCAGTTGTGCCTAAACATCTTATGAGGTTATTAAGACCTCATTTAGACATCGTGAAAACAATGTCTAAATAGACTTCGGGTGAACGATGCTTATAAACATTGGTCGTAAGACCAACGTGACTCATACATTGATAGGATGTCGCTGTGTTCGTAAAAAAGTCTTAGGTATCTATATCTTAGGTACCTTACTTAGTAGATTTTAGTAATAGTGGTCTCATATTGTATTAAAAACCTGTGTTAAGCTGAATTTTATAAATTTAATATAAATTTGACTACTAAAGTCATATATTTTCCAATTATTATGTATTATTTATTTGCATTTCATTTAAAGTTATAAATATAAGTAAAGGTAAGTTAGCTAGTTAGTTGTTGGTGTGATTAGGCTTCTGCTCCTTACTAATCGCCTATATTATCGCTAATTAATTTATAATAATAATTGACTATTACCATTATATTTTAAAGATTAAATATCTTATCATATCTGATAATATGATATGATATCATGATGATAGATTAGATCATCTATTCTTAGTAGATTATCTATTATCATCTATTATCTAATGATCTATAATATCATTAGATCATGATAAATTACAGACATCTTAAGGATGTCGTTGACATGTGTTTGTACTATCTGGGAATAGTAAAGATTCTATATATCTCTATTACCTAATTGCAAATGTAGAACTGAAAAAGGGCACTACTACAGTTCGGAACAATCCTTCTGCAATAAATCTAAAAGATAAAAACTTTTGAATCTCGGCGTACTGTTATAAGAAGTTTCTCAAAAAGTCTTTTAACTGCAAACAAGTGATTTTTTGTATTTCGTTTTGAATGATTTCGCTATGTCTACCAGGTTGGCAAAAAATTAATTAATTAGTCTTTCCATTTACCTTTTTAACGATGGATGTTTTCCTCCATTAACAGGAATTTTTGGTTTTCCCAAACTTGTACTTGTGCTAGTTGGTGTTATAGAACTATGACTAGCTGTAGCAGTCGTTGTATCACTAATAAATGAACTGATACTTGTTTCTTTGCTTATAATTGGCGTAGCGGAACCATTGATATTATTAGTTGATGATGTTGATGATAATACTTGAGTAGTCACTTTATAGTAACTATTATTACTAACAGTGGTGGTGGTGGTGGTGGTAGCAATTGTTGTAATAGTATTTGATTCACCATTATTTTTTGGCAAGTGACTACCATTATGATGCGTCAAAGCTAATTGAAAATTATGATGGTCGGTTTTTGGTACTAGTGGTGGTTTTTCTTCCACAGGAATCATATATGAAAGCATACTGTGTGCGTCGATTTCTGTTGATGTGCGAGGTGTTATGGCAAAACTACTGAAATTATTTTCCTATTAGATGGTAGTAATGGTTGCCGCGATAGTGATTTTGTGAAACTGAAATACAAAAAATAAGTTTATAAACTAATACAATAAGAAATATCCATACCTATTATCTCAGTAGTAAGCATTTAATTTAGCATTATAGCATATAATTTATTCTAAAGAATTACTCGATGGAATATATTTTTAATTTTCTTCGTTTTTCGCCCTCTCGTATGTGTGTATATGTAGAAGTTTGCATTTAGTCAAAGGATAATTATTATGAATGACTGATTAATATGGATACAATCCAGAAGATGATAATTTAGCTGTAGGAAGTTTCTTAAATGAAAAAGAACTGTTTTCGCAACAACTTCAGTTATGATATAATCATCATAATACCAATAATAATAATAATAATGATACCTATGTATACATATTAAAACATAATTATTATCTACTATTAATAGAAATCGAATATATTTATAGTCTATAGTATATTGACTATACTGTTGGCAATCTCAATGTAAAACACCATGCAGCAATGGGTATAAGTGATTTGAATTTAATTAATTTAAAGTTTAGGTATTATTTTATCGAAAATCACAAAGTCATGCATTAAAAAACTTAATCGATGGAAATGCCGTTAGTAGCATTATCTAAACTAAACCTAATTTTTAGGGATAAGTAATTATATTAAGTAAGTATGTGTAAAATAAGTTCGTCATAATGCACTTGCGTACTACATGTTTTAAATACCTATACATAATACATATAATGTATATAAAATTAAATACAGTAAAACCTCTATTAGAGGCGACATCTCGATATCGGCAACTTTTGGTATTTACCGAATAGTTTCTGTAGGATTTCTGCTATTTAAAACTTCTCAAATGCGGTCACCTCCACATAACGTGGCTACGCGGTCACCAGCCACATAGCCGCGGCCGCTGCATGCTGCACACTTCTAACCTAGCCCGTTGTGAAATCGCTTCTTGATAACAACTGGCATTTCAACAAATTTTATGATTGAAATTAGAAAATACAAGTTTGTTATTTTATGAAGTAAAATAAATTCCTCATAATTTATTTTTAAGTCGTAAATATTGAATTTTGTGGAAAAATCAAATTACGGCCATTTGAGGCTGCAAAAAAAAACGTTTTATCATATATGGTTAAAGCATATGGCTAAAACCTAACAATTCTAAGATTATTAGAAAAAAGTTAGTTGAACAAACAATACTAATTTAAAAAATTGTTATAACAGCAATTATACATACGACATGATTCGACTAAAAATAAACATCCATTCATTATATTTTAATGGAATAATTGCGAAATAAAGAAAAATATATAGCATTGTACAATGGTTTGGTACATACCATTATGTACCATAAAATACATGAATTTTAAGGCATTTTTGGTGCGTCTAGTACTAAGAGAAAAAAAATAAGTCACAGGAAAAGTATTAACTGATTCCGCAATCAATTAACGCAAACAAAAATGTTTCATATTAATTTTGTTGCAATAATTGTGCACCTTTTCAATGACGGTTACCTCTGTATAACAGTCATTTAGACTGACATTTTGGGTAACCGTTATGGAGATATTTCACTGTAATTATATGTGATACATATGGCTTAAGATATGTAGGCTAGGTGAATATGATGTTATTTTACTTAACTATAAATAGGAGATTTCTCTAGGATCTCATAAAATTTATTTACTTGTGTACATTTATATTCATATACCGGGAGTCTCAACATTAGTGTCCTAGAAATTTTTGGACTTCATATGCGGTTTGCGAAGCTGATTTGAGGTTTTTACTTACTATTACTTCAGTAATAGATAAACAAAAGTGGCGCATTGTATTTAAAAAAATTAAACTAGATAGCGAAACTATATTTTGGAAAATTCGAATTAAAGTCCTTATTGGCTAAATTGAAGCCCTCAAATAACCCCAAAAGACAAGACAGACATCATGTCGATCAGATAAATTTTCAACCCCAAAAATGGCGGCGACGCTAGTATCGGGACACCCGGTATATTCATTCATATTCATTTAGATTCAGGATATCAAACTGCTTAGGTATTAAACTAAACTAGGATATATGTAAAAATATTCTGCAATTAACTATATCCATTCTATTGTCTCTCTCTTGCTCTCTCTATTTCTATTCATATTTCATTTCTGTTTACTATCATCTCATTAAATCGTTATAATTCATTTCGCATTTTCCAATGCAGCGTTCAAAGAATAATCTACTATAAGTAATAAGTGAAAAGAAAGATCAAACAACTTATCAATCAGTCAATCAATTATGTTATATTAAAATGGCAATTAATCCATTTTATGAATAACGCAAGATACTATAGGTAATTAGAATAAGTAGGCAAAGAATTAATCTAAAATTTTAAAGTAATACCAACGAATATATACTACAAGCACAGGCAGTTCGCGTCGGTTCCTTTGGACCAGCCAAATTCGATGACCTTGATTAGGTTTTACTCTTCTTATTTTATTCGGTGTTGTGTGTGCGCAAAATCATATGCACATACATAAGGATGTTTAGTGGACGATTACAAAATCAAACAGGGGAAATATAAAAAAAGAGAACGCTAGCATTTATCGCCACCCATTGCCATTGACAATGTCATTTCAATAGAAACCGTTTACTGTCTGGTCTTGTAGGCTATAAATATGTATGTTTGCTGACAATACGACAAGTTCAAAGACGTACATATATTACTCGCACTTGCACACAATATTAGTATCTGATTATAAATTTACATTAATTAGGTAATATAGGTAATTTGTTAATTAGTTCTATTGTTCATTAAATCGCTACTATCGCTATTGTTGATCATTTTCAGTGACAATAACAATAGTATGTAATTATTAATATTATTATTATTAGATATCATTACGAAACCATCCCTTTTTTATTCAAATTTACTTTTTTATAGCTACTACATACTGAGGTTTTATTATGGAAACAAAGACTTGACTTGATTAGAAATTTATAGTATTTGATTTTAATATGAAAACTTACTAAAAGTGTTCATGTTTTTTAGCAAAATTAGTGATATAAATAGAAAAATAGTGTGCATCAGTTATACCAGGCAAAACCAATACCGTGTAGCAACGGTATAGGTACGGCTTTGTTAACATTGAGTTCTAGTGCGAATGACAGTAATAATCCCAAATGGTTCAAACCGTTCTAGTTATCTAATTCAAATAAAGAAAATTACTTTTTATTTCTATATTTTAGAATTTCGTTCGAACATTAGGTCAAATAATGGAATTTTATATGGTGCAAAATTAAAGAAAAGCCAGTCTAATGCCGCTTCTGGATTACTGTCCCTAGTAAATAGAGCATATTATTTATTCTGTGAAGGTGTAAATGGTATTAAGAATACATTAAAGTAAAATTTCGTTTATTTGGAAATACATTTTTCCTATAAATGTGGCACATCTACCACAAACTTCATTGTTGGTCCATGAAATAGTCGAATGATGATTGATCGATGATGAATCATCCTAGTGATTAGGATGATTTTCAATATGGAAACTGAGTTGCTAGGTCAAACCATATCTCAACAAATCAAGGATAATTTATCTTTGAAAACTTAATACATTAGTATGAAATTTGCAAGGCCCTGATATCGTTATTTGTGTCATGCGAAATTATTGCAATTATTCATATGTGTTACAATCAATTTACTACTGTACTTACAATAAATTTTCAAATAGGTCTAACACACTAGAGCACCGAGCAATACTTACAGAAAGGCGAGAGGACCGTTTTTGCAATAATGGATTCGTTTTTAATGGGCGGGGACAAAAATTTGTTTTCTCTTATAAGCTAATATAATTCAACAAAATTGGAAATGTTTAAAGGTAGAGCTTAACTTGGCTAAATTAGCCTTTCTTGGTGGAAAAAAAGCGAAGGGACTAGGGAGGGTTAATTATTCTCATTACACGTATGGTTAATGACTATGAAGCAGATTATTTTATGTTACTTAGCTTTTTTTGGCAATTCCATCCTATTTTAATTCTTTTTTATTAAAAATTGACAACATATATCATTAAGCTAACAAAACGAAAAAACTCTTTGAAAAAGATATAAGATATCGAAACCGCTGCCGAGTTTAGAAGATTAATAAAAAAAGAATTAAAACACGATAGAATTTCCAAAAAAAGCTAAGTAGCATTATAATTATACTATCCAATATAAAAAAATTATACGCAGATTATTTATATCAATGCTTGTGATTCTGCTTAATGAAGAGCAAAAAAATGAAAAAGATGTCCTTTGAATCTAATTTGCGATTTATAAATGGTTTAGTCGTTAATGTGAAAATGGTCATTGAATTAATTATAACAATTATAAATTGCTCTAAAATTAAAAATTTTTAATTTTAAAATTTAAAATTCTAAACTTTTCCCCTTCTTTGTCCCTAAAAACAACTCTTAGTTTCTTAGATTTATTAACTTTCGCCAAAAAGACAGATACATTTTTATTACTTCTAACTGATGACCCCCATTTAATTTTATAATTCCCACCGTCACCAACCACTAATTTTTTAAAACCTCGTTTTACTCAATATATTGTATCACAAAAGAAAATTTGTGCATACAACACTTTTACACCAAAATAAACTAAAAACAATTTTAAAAAAGAAGCGACGAATGACTAATGTACGGAACTATGAAATAGTTTATGAGAATGTAGTGAGAGTCTAAAAATATATTTATTTTTGCTTGAATACAAAAAAAAAGGGTAAATTCATACTTAACATGTGCTGCCGTGCATTAATCATATCTATGCAGTAGTTGGAATCAATGTCAAACTACATTATTTATTTTTTAATTAGCTGGCGCCCAGAAAGTGGTAGCTCACGCGTAGCACATCAACCAGATAGTCTTGATTGAAATTCATCAGTTTAGGGGAGTATTAATAAAGACTTTTATTCCAAATCGCATATGTAATGCATTTATTATTGACATTTAAAAAGATTGAAAATAGGCTATTCTTTACTTAAGAAGAAGAAGAGGCAAGTAATATACTTCCCCGCTAAGGTGGGGAAAATAATTCCGGCTATATTTATTTCTTCAAAGGTTACATAGAAACTGGCATGTTTATTGTTTTCAAATTTATGTATGTGGGGTGATCTAACTAAAGTGAGTATCTTTCACTTGTTCGGTAGTGAATAGAAAAATAAGAAAAGTGTATTAATAATAAAATAACCAACTATTAGTACAAGAAAAAAATTAAATTAAAAAAAAAACTGATAGATAAGTACTTATAATTTTTAAATTATAAATAACATTATTTGGAAAATAGAATATTTGAAACAATAGATGTTAACCTAACCTAACTTACTAACAAAAGTAACAAAAAAAAACAACTTCTTAGTTCGATAGTTTATTTTATTTTGTTAGATTTAATTAATAAAAATATATATAAATAAATTGTAACAATCCAAAAAAAATACAAGCTTGCTGCTGTGTAATTTTTGTATAAATAAAATAATATAATAAATATTGCCACTAGCCAGTCCTATTAAAAATTTTAATCATTATTTGTTTATTTTATTGATTTAAAAATTAAACTATGCGATTTGGAATAAAATAGTATATAAGCCTCGCAGTGTCAGCTTGCCATACCAGCCTCGAGATTAGTCTAGTATTCCTAATCTCTCGACTGCAATGGCAAGCTTCCCCGCTCGCCTTGTAATTTACTATTACTTATGCATAGGGAAATTGAATTAAATACATTAATCAATTTGAAATCTGTAAAAAAATATAAATTCTACACGTTCTGAATAACAATAATTTTTGGTTCTACAACAGACAAGTTGGAGCTGTAATAATCAAAGCAGTCAGTGTAGTACACTGATTGTAAAATATTAGGTATTATATTAAACTGGTACAATATATTGTATATATCAGATTTTTGTTGCGACTATATTAATTTTACATGACTAATTTCTCTATGGGAAAATAAATAAATACACAAAAGTAAAATAATTTTTTCTACGATCATATGAAAATGATTAACTTTCGTCACTATCTATTATACACGAAAGTTTCCTTTCCGTCACTAGTGATGTAATAACCCATAACGTTAATTTCCGTCACTTGTGACGAAAGTAAATCATTAATAAATCAAATAGATGCACCTATATACATACAATTGTAATGATTGAATTATTAAAAGAATAATGGGAAAACATAATTCTTCACCAAAATATAAACATTTCTCTTTTTTTAAAGCAAAAATTAAAGATTTCAGGATTTCACATTAATTAACGATGGTGCCGGTAGCGCATTCCTTCATTTTAAAACCAAAATTGAGTGTACTAAATCCAAAAAATTTAAATTATTTTTATTAAGCTAAAAAATAATTGAAATACATTGCAAATATAAAAATATAAAAAATGATTCATAACATATCATGAAATGGTAAATATTTCTTCAATTTTCAAAATCTGAATAAATGTTTAATTATGTATATCATTTTTTCTTGCATAACAATCCTCAGCAACTGCAAATATATATGATTAACAGCCACTGCATTATAATTACTGTAAAGTTTTTCTACTTTTTGTAATTATTAAATAAAATAAAATTTTAAGTGAAATAATACGTAAAATACAACAATAAATTTAACGAAATACTTAGTATTATCAATAAATGAATGACACTTAATAGTCAATACAATTGAACTTTTATATGAAGTTGGCAAGACCTATGAAATTTAATTCTGGCTATTTTGTATATATTTTTTTAATTAGATTTAATTTTACTAACGATGGTCGTAGAAAAAGTATATTATTAGACTTGTTGAAAATCATTTTCTGAATCTCGCGCACATTACTATATAATAGTAATTAATATAAACATAAACATATAAACTGTTCTCTCGATTACAGAAACTGCTATTTTCGTCCCTCGTATAATAATATACTATTTCTTTAGAAGTTTAGGATTTAGAGCGAATAGACCTCATCAATATGTAATTAGTTTTTCCGATTTTATTAGTTTCTATCTACTATACTACTAATCCATCAATTTTTCACGTTGATACAAATTCAAAATGCTTAGGTACATAATTCTTTTGAAGTTGCTATAACAACACTACTATGCCTATATTAGAAAACGCAATTTCATTTATATGTCTCCCAAAAATTCAACCCCTACCTTCTATTCATATTGCACCCGAAACGGACAGGGTTGATGGGTGTATGATTTGGTATCAGCCTTTTTCGGAAAAGCGTTCAAAAATTCCCCCCGAGAAAAAAACCTAATATAGAGGAGAACTAAAAAAAAAAAATTACATTATTTTTAAAACATATATAAAACAAATCAAATACGACTCTTTCGCACACTAATCAACCACGGCGACGTCATGTAACAAAATTAATGTTTTATAATCGTTGCCATGTACAACACTAAGAGATAGGAAAATGTATCTATGAAACAATCAAAAATTGACCAGGAACACACGGTATATTGCCGGGAAATATGCGCGATTCGCAACTTTACTTGCCGAACTAGACAGCCGGCGACAGCAACCGGTGTTGTCAAATTATTAACAAATTATAACGTTTCCGGTAACGATCTGACTACCTCATTTGTGATGCTAATTTTTGACTAAGAAAATACAGATCTTGCTTTTAAAATACAAATCATTGTTAAAATTGTTAAATCATGTTAAAAGTGTCCGAAATATCACAAAATACAAGTAAATAGGTTACACAATGTTCCAGCCTTTCTCAAGCTCAGCATTTGTATGTATTTTTAAAAATTAGAGTACGCAAGCGCTTACAAAACCAGGGGATTAATGTATTTCAGGGGTGAAATTATTTATGCCCATGCTATCTATGGTCCATCCGCTTTTACATATATATGTAATTATATATTAATTAATATAATTGTGTGTAATTAATATACATACCACTATAAAAACTGTAATTTTGATCCGCGGTACATTCAGAAAGCAAATGTTTTGTAATATATGTGTCTGTTAAGTTCTGACAAAAAACAAGACATATGGCAGGATCAGTAACAGCGATCTCATTCTCTTTAAGAGTACTAGAAATTTCGATTTCATTTCCATTTTCTTTAACTTTTGACAAATCTTCCCTATTCATTTTGCCCGATATATTTGCCGGAATATTGCTAGAACGTCAATTTGGATGCCGTTCCAAAAAGCACAGTATACGAGCTTCTGCCTATAACTTTCGCCGGTTGCAGAAACGCGAATTATTGGTTGCTATGATAACCTGTTTAATCTGTTATTTTCAATGTATTTTGTCCATAAAAACTTTGATTATCCATAATCCGTTTTATGTGTATATTGTGATATGTTGGGAAATATTTATTTGGTACTGAATGAAACGGCAGCCTATGACGCAGTCAGTACTCTATTCATTCGTTCATGCAAGTAACATGTTCTTTGACATGACACACGGTTGCAATTTAACGTTCGGCACTATCCTGAGATCGTGGAGTTCGCGTTTTTCGTACTACACATTTTACAAAGTGATAAGAAAATTTCATTTGCTGGTCTAGGTACATAGAACTTATTTTTCGTAGCAAAATGAAAAATAACCCCTCTCCGATGGGTCCAGTAGCGCGATGATACAGAAGCAGCTTGTGAATCTTCTACAAAAACTATTACCACAACCGCATCATCATCACACTTTCTTTTTTAATTAAAACGCTTTTTACACGTACTTCCACTGAATCATATTTTCTAGTTAACTTATACTACTTAGTAGTTTTTTTAGTAGGATTATTTAAATCCAAAATGTCCCGGATAGCTTCTTCCACCTTCAAAAAAAACTTTTTTTTTAACCATTGATCTATGGTCTTTTAACTGCATCGTCACCATTGGTGAACGGTTAATGGTATTCTTCTATTTTATTATTAACATTTTCATTCATGTTACAAAGTTCGCCATTATCTTCATTACTCTTCATATTCACGATATTAACAATAACAGCAAATAATAATAATACTGATAAAGCTATAATGAAGATACGTATAAAATACAAAAATGAAAAGCAATAAACACATATCAATAAAAAATTATTTAAGTAACACTGTTAGTCCATACGTACTGCTTACAGCTAATGCAAATAATCTATTTAGTATTTGCTGAAAGTGAGTCCATCAGAGATGACATAAATACAGCGTAAGTATGATGCCAGGACACATGACCACGTTCCTTGAACAAGAAACTATTTGTTTTAATAAGCCTAATTGAATTTTGGCTGATTACAATAAGCCTGAAATTTTAAGACTTACAAAGATTAAATATTTTAGTCAGCTGGGCGCATTGTAAAATGCGACGCTCATTGTGAACAGCCTGATATTTCAGCCTACAACGTACAGATTAATGAGAACGATACATCTTAATAAAACCACTGTTAATTTTAAATCAAGCCCTTTAATGCAAGTATATAAGAGTCAACAAAATGAGACATATATTATGTTTAAAACTTAATTAATTGAAAAAATGCATTTCAATAGTAGTTGGGCAATATTAAAAATGGAATAAATTTTCCATCTATTTCTTCGACTTAGCCTCCTTTTCCAAGTCTATTGGTGCAGATTTGACAAACGGAATTATCTCACTGTATTCAGAAGGTAGGAAATCTTTCAAAATCCTTGGAATCTTTATACCGTCATCAGTTTGATGCACTTCCAGAACAGCACAAATCACTCTAGTTGTGGCACACATTGTCGCATTAAGCATGTGAACATAATCAATAGCCGTGTTCATTTTTTTTGTTTGTCCATATCTAGGTTATTATAGCACAATTAACTTTTGCACGATTCATATTGTTCACTTACATACCTTACTAACAATCTTCTAGCCTGATAATCCAAACAATTGCTACACGATACTAATTCACGAAATGCTCCTGAACCAGGAAACCAAGCTTCCAAGTCAAGCTTCTTGGCTGCTGCATTATTTAATGCACCCGAAACAATATTTACTATCCGATATGGGATTTCTAATCCCTGGTAGAATTCTTCAGCATTTCTAATCATTTCTTTCATTGTTTCCCATGATTTGAAGTCGTGAGGCGAAGTTAAACAAAACTGTTCTACCTAGGAAAATTAAATTAGATAATACATACATTTTATTAAACAATTACTACTGGCTCAGATACTTCGCGTTTCAGGTTTTTTGAACGCACGTTTTTAAATACATGAAATTATTTATAGGTGTTTAGATAACTCAACAGAACACACAAATTCACAACGGAGAGCTTGCTGGCGGTGCGGGTTTAGATATATACTATCTTTATTGACTTATTTGACTTCAGATATTGTGTCAAGAAGAATTTCAAAAGAAATTCATGATTTCACTGTAGTCAACAGAAAATATGTTATCAGTAACCGTTTTTTATTTCTACTAGAAAGTGTACGATAGACAAAAAGTATGGCGTTAAGTATCAATTATCAAAGTATTTTGTTGACAATTAAGAAGTATTAGTTTATAATTACTGAGACTGGAACAGTCGGTAATTAGGTATAAGGTAATAGGTAACCTATTACATAGGTTACCTAACATTAGGTAACCTTATAAGAATTAAATAACCTCTGCATCCTTTCTCTATTCGACTACGGCTCATTTTTTAATATAAAACCGTTAATTAAATAACTTCATACAAATCTATCTTCGATGACAAGCGATTTCTTACTGCACTAAAAGTGCACTGAATGCAAAATTGCTGGTATCGCTTGAACAGTTGCAAAAGTCAAACGTTCTTAAAGCTTGCCTGAAGCGTGCAGAATCTGAACAGTACTAGAGTAGTCATATAATGTTTACCTTTTCAAATTGATGAACTCTAAAAATTCCACGTGTATCCCTTCCATGGGATCCAACTTCTTGTCTGAAACATGTGGAAAGCCCGGCATACTTTATTGGTAATATATTTTCAGGAATCCATTCATCTTGATGGAATGCAGCGATTGGTTGTTCTGATGTTGCAATCAGATATTTTTCCTCTATATCTTTATCATCAGATTTTTCGCTGCCTTTTCCTATAACCTTTGAATAAATAGAAAGTAAAATTTCTACATAAATAGGTTGGTATTAAGAATACTTTATATAATTCTTCATCAAATTGTGATAATTGAGCTGCTTCTTGCATTATTTCCTTTTTAACAAAGAATGGGGTATACAATGGCTTGTATTGTTTCTGCTGTAACATTCTTAATGCTAATTGTATGAGTGCCTGTTCTAAAAAAACAGCTGGGCCAGTCAGAAAATATCCTCGCCCACCAGCCACTTTTGTACCCCTTTCACCGTCCATACCATCAATCATATGAATAAGATCGACATGGGAATATTTCTTAGTTAATGTACAATCACCAAATGTTCTTTCCACTTTATTATTATCTTCATTGTCATCTACAGGGACCGAATCATGTAAAAAATTGCCCACTTCCTTTAATGCCTCATTTCGTTCATTTTCAAGCTTTAAAAGACTCTCCTGATTTTTTAGTGCGGCACTTTCAACCGACAGTCGAACCTAGTCAAAATTTAAACTAGGGTTTTAATTTATTTTGATTAAAATGATTTAATTAACAATTGTAAAATGTACCCATTCTATAATTGTGTAATAGCTCGGTTACAAGAAAAATTTAGTTTATTTAATATAAGCTTATCTATCTATCTCTGATATAAGCTTAACTTATAACTAAGTATTGATCGTAGTACGTTAGTGACTTACTTTTTTAATTTGAATGACATTTAGTGGTGTTAACGTTTCTAAAGTTAAATTCTCCAAGTCGTTTAAAATTTCTGCTGGAATGTCTGCATTATTGGCGTCACCTTGTTGTTCTTTCTTCTTCATTTTTTCACCAATTGCTTTACTACAAACATTTTTTAATTTATTATATTTATCTGCTTGAAATCTATGTTTTCGCCATATGGAATCCTTTTCTATTACAGTACTAACTAAGCCCACATCTTTAAAACGTTTTCTTTGATTTTCTTTGATTTTCTCAGGATCACCACCTTTATCAGCACGAAACAAATCTATATCCAGGACCATCTTTTACTTTATGACGAAAATTCTCAAAATGATGAAATCGGAAAATTATTGCAAATTTTATTATGTGACAGATTAACGTCAGCTATCTATTGTCACCCTCACCGTGTTTGCCTTTTTCAACAATGAAGGTTAGGTTGCCCTATTGTAAGGCCGCATACCTATTTAGCTGACCCTAACAGCGACGACACACTTGTCTTAATTTTTAAATCTCAAAAAGCGGGATTACGCAGGCGCTATCTTAGTTTTTAGAAAAAGGAAACGAGGACTGCAGACGGTGTTGCCGATACTATTTTTCAAAATTTCTCGGTGATGAGAAGATCGTTGGCTCGAGTTTTTACTTACCTACTACCTTTTTACTACCTTAAACTTATTAAGAACTATAAGACTTATAACTTATAAGAGTCATTTAAGTTCTCCATAGTTAGAACTATTACTTTCAAAATCAAATAAAAGTAGTGACCAATGTAATTTCGATTGAATGTTTATTTTTGATTTATTTTATTGTGAATCAGCTGTTGTTTCGGGGTTTCCTCTTTTCTCCACTAAACTAGTCAAAGAAATTTCGAAAAATAAGTTGATATTAACTATCGATTCGATTCGATAGTTCAATGGAACATAAAAGAAAATACAAATTAGGGAGTAGAAAAATGTAATTTGGTGATTTGTGATTGATGAAATACAGTTATAACTATGGACGAAAAAAGAGTTTGTGTTTTTGTGCATTTAGAATTGTTATAAAAATCAGAACTTGTTTGGCTTTGAAAATGCTCTCCTATTGGGTTTCCTATACAACGGGAGATAATTAAAATTGCTTTTGTGTTGTGTGTTCGATAAGATACATTCAATGATCTGAAAAAATGGATTTTACATGTTATGTAACTATAACATGTAAAGAAAACGTCGTAACCTATATTTTTTGTATCATTTCATAGCAAATTATCAATTGTATTATTTATTGTTTATTTACTCTCGTGATTTGTAGTATGTGAAGCAAAATAAATCATTTATATGATTATTTAATAAACGAATTTGAAACAGGTTTTTTGGCAAACAGTGAGTATAGTTTTTTTTCTTTTACATTCGAATATCAAAGATCAAAGTGCACTGTAACATGTGACCAGTCAAGTTAGATTTTTTTTGCTCCGTATCAGTTAGCTGTGGTAAAGACCACAAGTTTTTGGATATCTTGGTAATCAATTAGATTAGCAATAATGCTAATCTATAGCAACAAATGCAGATAATGTATTAATGCACAAGTTTAATCTAATACTAATAACATGAGTTTGTTGTACTGTTTAATTAAAGCAAAAAATTTATTGCCTTTTTTTTTGGGATGATTTGTATAAAATATGTACATTGAAGTAATACGACTAGATTACATAAAGCTTCATCATTGATATTGTTTATCATTTAGCAAAATAATCACTAAATATTATAGAAAAATTATATACTAATATGTATATACTTTATAAAACAGATTATAAATATACAAAAAATAAAATTCCAATATATACATATATATGTATAACAATACAATATAGAACATAATCTATAATACAATATTAGAACTGATTAAAATATATTTTTTAATGTTAAATATGTGAGAGTACCATATGCAATTTATATCAAGAATATTAAAATCAAAAATGAAGCATATAGAAAAACAAAAGAGCGGCGACAAAAATTCCGCTCTATGTGTTCTCCAACTCTTACAAAAATGAATCCTGAAAAATGCATTAAGCATCCATTGAAGAGCAAGCATTTGAAATCCGATCAATTGATTATGGTAAATTAAATCGAAACATTTTAGAAATCTAATGGAGCTCTATGAAATAGTATTTTAATAAGTAGTTGGGTGGGACTATGCTAAGAAAATAGTTGCGAATGTCTTAATTTCCGTAAATAGATATGAATTAATCTTTTTTCACACGTTAAATCAAGAATGGGCGATCCAAAATTATTATAAAATGTTGCTGGTGTTCTGTTGATCTGCTAGAGGATATGGATGGATAGGATATCAACTCCATAACTATCGAGTTGCTGATGTTTTTGTCAGTACTTGGGCGTTTGCTGTTGAGCTGCTACCAACCTTAGCAAACAGTTCCGTCAATCCAATTCTAATTTGGTATTCCTGATCCCTATTGAAACAACATTTATTCAACATTAACGAACTGCTTATCATGATGCTGCAGTGTTCCAGATCCAGGCGCCCTACCTCTTATGTTGTTTAGCTGTGCCTTGAAAACTGTAAATTTTTGTAACTGTAAAGAACACTTTACTTAATTAGTTAATTCTGTTATATTATTGTTATGAACACAATATTGTTATGTAATATTATCATTGTGAATTCACCTGCTATGAAATGATACAAAAACTATCACTGAAAAATTTATTTTATCAAAACTGTATTAAGACGTATTCATTCATAACTTCTACATTTACGATTTGATACACACAGATTAATTTACTGAAATATACCTTACATTTGTCGCAATATAAGTTACGACGTTTTCTTTAAATGTTATAGTTACATAACATGTAAAATCCATTTTTTCAGATCATTGAATGTATCTTATCGAACACACAACACAAAAGCAATTTTAATTATCTCCCGTTGTATAGGAAACCCAATAGGAGAGCATTTTCAAAGCCAAACAAGTTCTGATTTTTATAACAATTCTAAATGCACAAAAACACAAACTCTTTTTTCGTCCATAGTTATAACTGTATTTCATCAATCACAAATCACCAAATTACATTTTTCTACTCCCTAATTTGTATTTTCTTTTATGTTCCATTGAACTATCGAATCGAATCGATAGTTAATATCAACTTATTTTTCGAAATTTCTTTGACTAGTTTAGTGGAGAAAAGAGGAAACCCCGAAACAACAGCTGATTCACAATAAAATAAATCAAAAATAAACATTCAATCGAAATTACATTGGTCACTACTTTTATTTGATTTTGAAAGTAATAGTTCTAACTATGGAGAACTTAAATGACTCTTATAAGTTATAAGTCTTATAGTTCTTAATAAGTTTAAGGTAGTAAAAAGGTAGTAGGTAAGTAAAAACTCGAGCCAACGATCTTCTCATCACCGAGAAATTTTGAAAAATAGTATCGGCAACACCGTCTGCAGTCCTCGTTTCCTTTTTCTAAAAACTAAGATAGCGCCGGCGTAATCCCGCTTTTTGAGATTTAAGGTGAATGGGTGCTTGCCGATTCACTTTCAGACAATACCGTGTATATTTTTAAATTGATGACCTTGATGCTGAATAAAAAGTATAGCTGTAACCGAGCTTGTATTTTCGAATTAATATGCGCGCTGGGGAAAATATGAATTATTATACGATTATGTAGGTTAAAACTTAATTATTATTGTCCCAATATAGTTTATGCAAATTAAATTAAATATATGTAGGTTTTTATACAATGAAGTTGAGGAATAACTTGTTTTCACAAGGAATTTTATTTTTTTCAGGAATTTGATATTTTTCAATGTGCATGTAAATACTACATATAGCATTTTCTGTGTACAAGAACGTGTTTTTCTACTTTCTTCTATCCATTTTTATATTCGACGATATTGTCTTTCATTTTATACAATGTTTAAAATTATACCAAAATAATAAATACCGCAATGCTAACTAATCAAATACAAATTATACAGAAGACACAACAGCTAAAAAGTGTTTACAAAATTTACAAAACTGAAAGCAACAAATAAGTAAATGGATATAAATAGAATAAATAAACTGTCAGAAACAGCTGAATCAACTAAAATAACGATGATGCCACGATTCGAATTGTGAATTAAATTTTCGTTCATATAGTAATGCCAATGGCCGTATTCATAGTCCCACAATTAAGTGGTCCTTAAGTATTAGTTATTCAAGTAATACTTCACTGTGCATTTCATAGACGAATAATTGCATGCTCGTGAGTAAGTGCTTACTAAAGTTTGAATTGCATATGGTAACATTGAAAAATTTGGTTATTAAATGATTTTTCGTCTATTTTACATTATTACTTTATTAAAATTTCAAATTAATCGCTAATTTATTCAAAATTATTCAAAACATTCAAATAAATTTTTATTCTCGGTTAAAAAATTGAAATAGGCTTAATCAGTAGGTTAAAAAAATCTTTTTTTTTTGATGTTTGTTATAGAATTCTAAATAATACATAGCATCCATTTTTATTTTCTAGGAATCCATCAATTTTTTTCAACGAATTGATTGATGAATTGTAAATATTACAGTAAGCAACTTATTATTTAATAATTTTACACTACAATAATATAATCTCTGCTAAACTGGTAGAGTATGTTTAGTTGTATCGTATAATGACATAGTTGAGAACTGCCCCGTTAAATCACCACTTACAATTTGAAAAAATTGGAATGTGTAATTGATTATTGATTTGATCATAACATCAATTAGCACATACTTTATTACAAGTATTGCCAGAATAATTAATAAAGTCTATTATTTACTTGATAATTTC